>OX393579.1:24963066-25508517 GCA_947652605.1 Elmis aenea
CCTGGTTTCTGCACATAAGTGCACAGCATACACCTCAGCTTGAAATATGGTTGCACACTGTCCAAGGCTTACAGCAGTGGTTTCCAACCTGTGGGGCGCGCCCCCCTAGGGGGGCGCGAGGCTATTGCTAGGGGGGCGCGCAGCTGTTACCAAAATATAATTTTTTAATACAAACAAACAAAACGAACTTTGTTTATACAGAATATGGTGTATTGTTTTGTAGTCCATTAAATAATTCTTATTTATCAGAACCGTATTTATGAAAATAGATTGTAACAAAAAGTGAGGGGGGGCGCAAAATTTTTTTTTTTGAAGAAGGGGGGCGTAGGTACAAAAAGGTTGGAAACCACTGGCTTACAGATTTGCCTTGTCTCAGTTGTGCTGCTCCCCATATTCCGCAGCCTGTTCCATTTTGCGTTTTTGACCCGTCCGTATACCAGACCAGGCCATTAAGCTTTATTTCATGGCGCTCCCATTGGTCCCGTGTTGGAATTGTGATTCCAAAGGTTTTCTCAATGGCTAGCGTAAATAACATAATCATGTTATACATTTTTTAAATCAGAAAAAAGTTTTAGCTAACTAGCTGAAAATCAAGTTTGTTGTCCATAAGAAATTTAAAAGTTATATAAACAAAACGGAATCGGCACAGCAAAAAAATTATGACACCATTAAAATTAAAATAAAAAGTGGGCAAGTAAACGTTTTAACAGATTTAAAAAAAATATATAAATAAAAAAGTTATAGCAAAAAAGTCATTTTTTCAGTTTCTTCAGCCTATTAAAGAATCGAAATTTCACATTTATTCTTGAAATTTTAACTTAATAAAGTTTAAGAAGGTAATATTTTACACTTTGTTTTAAGACTTTGAGCTTATTTAGTTTTAAAATACATATAAACGGTTATTTATAAAACCAACCTGAGTTAAATCACTTTCATGTAAAAATCAACGTAAAAAACGGTCTATTTCAAATGATATAAATATCTAGGGCCGCATTAAGAGATTTTAGATGCCATGAGCTAATAAAATTTGACTCCATTATCGGAGAGGAAGAACCATTACAAATACAATTATGTCCAAAAAAATTAGGACAAGTCTAGAGTGCAGCTTATTTAGCCTTATAGCTACGAATGCTAAAAACATTTAGAACAGGTGTTTGTTCTTTTATAAATTAAAAAATGTATTGATACACAAATTATATGTAAAATGAGTGCAAACTTTTTAAAAGACTCCTTCAAAGTATTAACATTTAATTTTACATTGTTACAGTTTTAATCTTATAGGTCTTGTAGGTCAAAGAAAAAGAAGAAACATTGTTAAATTGTTTTTACTATTAGTTTTTCACTTAGTTTCTTAAAATTTAAAATAACCATGTAGTCTAAGCATATGTTTCTTTATAATGTACTAAATTGGCTGCAGATTTAAACTTGTCCTAGTTATAAACAGGGCATGAAACCGGTTTTTTAAACCGGTTTAAAAAACCGGTTAACCGTTATTTTTTGTAAGAAAAATTTATTTTTAACCGAAACCGTTATTTTTAAAGGCAAAAAAACGGTAACCTTTAACCAAAATAATAGAAAACCGGTTTTTTAACATCTTTTTTTAACAAAAATCACGATGAAAAATACAAAATCTGTATTATATACGATTTGTTTACCAAAAGTCATTACTGAACGCTTGATTGTACATTTATTATAAAATTATAAATAAATAATATCTTTTCACCCTTTGCATTCCTGATCTAAATAATTTTAAAAACCGGTTTATTTAACCGGTTTTTTAAACCGGTTTATAATTTAAATCGGTTTTTACACTAAACCGTTTTTTTACGAATAAAACCTGTTTTTAAACAAAAACCGTTATAAAAATAAAGTTCTCGATTTCGGTTAACCGTTAACCAAAATTTTTTTCGGTTTCGAGCCCTGGTTGTAAAATAACATTTTTTTATTTTGCGACTCAAAAGGACTCATTAGGACACGCAAATGCGTGTCATAACGAGGTCTGTTTCGATACGCATTATTTTATATTTACGGTTGGCACAACGAATGCTACTGTCAAACTCGTGGTCACTTATTGTATTGGTGTGTCTGATCTAACCTCAATGTTTTTAAATGATTCATATACTAGCTTCATTTTCTTTAAGTAGTACATAATAACCACTTTAGTTTGTTATTATTTTACATTTAGGAGTATAGAAAAGTTAAAACTTACTGTCAGTCACTGTTTCTGACTGTTTCTCGGGTAGGGTGACCAATGACCAACCACCACATCAGGCATACAAAATCCCCTAGATGTATATATGTTGGATGTAATGTAAATATTTTATTTTAAGAGTCATAAAAACCGCAAAATAGAAAAAATAGTATAAAAAACACGTGTCATAAGGCTTTTGGCGCACTCGTCCTTTGAAAAACCTCGTTTTTCAAACTTGGACTCGTGCGCCAAAAGGTCGCCTTATGACTAGTGTTTTAATGTACTATTAGATGAATTCAAAACTAAATAAGCGTCAAGTAGAAAAAAAAATAATAATTTCGCTTTTTATAAAAGTTAAAATATTAAGAAAAAAGGTGAAATTTCTCCTTCGTAAAATTATTTTAAGAGTTCCTTTTTAGGCTGATATTAAATTCGATTAAATAATAGTATAGAAAATAAAAATTTGCTTTAAGAAAAAGTTTTTATTTTTTAAATATTTTTACATATAAATTTGAAACTTTTTGTTTCTAGTTTTTATTCGAATATTATTTAGATTTAGTGTGCCATGGCGATTTCTATTGCAGATTTACACTTTTGCCCCAATTTATCTAACTTTGTAGCCTTTGAAATAAGCGAGATCTCTATATTGACCATCAAATTCGGGACACTCTGGATACTTAAACTACGTAACTTTAAAATATTTTTGAACTAATGTGACTGATTTACATGATTCGTATTTTCTCATGTTTAGAATTTAGTTTTAAAAGATCTATTCCATTTTCAGTAAATATTATATTCATCGTTTAGTGTTGTGTGAACGACTTTAACTTATTTGGTTCAACTTAGAAAAACAACTTCTGTAAGCTGCCAATCTACTCATGTCTGTTGAGTACAGATATTCAAGTTATGATTGATTTTTATGGAACGCAATCGTATGTCACTTTACTTTATAGGCAAACCTTCCTCGACCTATACGAGACTTTGATTTAAAATGTTTTTTGTGCACTTTTCACCGAGATGTCAAATACATAAAATTATTAATTATTAAAGTAAAGTTTGTGAGTCCACAATTTTGCTGTTGTAAATTTGAATATTTACAAAAGGTGTTTTTGTCGAGGACGCTTTCTTTATTTTAGGGTACAAGAAATTGTTTTTACCGTTAGTTGAGATGTCGTGAAAATATGATACTAGATCTTTTGATTCTTGAAAGCGACAAAATTTTAATACATTTTAGTTAAAATGAAAGTAAATTAAATGCTACATACGAAAATTATTGATGTACCGGGTTTTTCCGTATAGAGGCCCATACAAATAAAGACCCATACATATAGAGACCCAATTGGGCCTTTATTTGGAAACAAAATTGTAAAATTTGGGTAAAAATTGTTTACTATTTTTCACAAAATCGTTCTATTTTTCTAAAAAAAAAAAGACGATATCTGTAGTACCTAGTTGACACTTTATAGCTTGTCTAATTGTGTTTTATTATATTTCGACAAACATCATTATTTTGGGAGCATTTAATTGAAACGCTTTGAATACACTTTCACAGATGCAATTCCACAGAAGGTCCATTTTCAATTTAATACTCACAAAGTAATGATTTTTAGTCAAAAAATATTAAAACACAATTAGACAAGTTATAAACTATCAATTACTACAGCGACCGTGTTTTGTTTAGTAAAATACGATTTTATAAAAACAAACACATAATTTTAAAACCCATTTTTGTTCAAAAAAAAATTCATAACACTAAGAAAACTTTGGATGGTTGAAAACAAAAAAAATCTTTATTATAAAAGTTTTAAAAAAATTTGAAATTTTAAAAACTATGGCAATCGCCTATCAGTTGCAGACGGTTGGCCGAATATTAAATTGAAGTACGTCAAAATGTGGCTAACAATTTGCCATACACGTTTTATACAGAACAATTTGCCATACACGTTTTATACGAAACATTTATCGTAAAACTTGTATTTACGCCGTTACAGCAGCGTTTCCATACTTTCGGCCTACCCTGTATACAGGGTGTTTCTTAAATATTGCGAAAAAAATCTGGAAGTAGTTCCTTATTGAAAATTAAGGGGAGGCTTTTATACAATTTTTTTCTTTTAGACCCCCCTCGCTTAGTAGGTACACTCTTTAAAAGAGGAGCAGTAAAATTAGGTTTTTATTTTATTTCTCAAATTTGGATATATGTAAGAGAATGATGTAGATAGTCATATTTTTAATCATCTTCCACCTTTATAAGGGGCTAAAAATTGCGACCACTGTTAGTTTTTTTATCAGAACTTTTTGGAGGCTTAACATTTTGCAAAAAAATGTATTTAAAAGCTTGATTTATTTAGATTTTTTTTTGTTCTTTAACTTTTTTCTGGAGAACCAACAGTTTTTGAGTAAAAAAATAAAAAATAAGTGAACATGAACAATTGAATTATATTCTAAAATAAAACGATTCATTTTGGTAGATACCATGGTTTGTTTATGTTCATATTAAGTAGAATTGACCGGTGTTTCTGTTCTTCAAAATGAATTACACAAATGTTAAGATAGGCGATATGGATTTCGTTTACGGTCTTGCTAACGGTAATTCATTTAGCAAGGTGTCTTTATAAAGAAAGATATCCCAACCGTCTAATTCCACATCATGCAATGATAACACAAAAACACCCGTCAATCCTACTCAATATGAACAAAAACAAACCATGGTAACTAACAAAATGAATCGTTTTATTTTAGAATATTTATTGGTTCATGTTCACTTATTTTATTTTTTACTTAAAAACTGTAGGTATTACGAGAAAAACTAAAAAATAACTACAGTTTCTAAATAAATTAACCTTTCAAGAAAAATTTTCAATTTGCAAAATTCCAAGCCTCCAACAAGTTCTGATAAAAAACCAACACGGGTCGCACATTTCAGCCCCTTGTGAAGGTGGGAGATGAATAAAAATATTATTATGGGTAAATCTTTCAGTTAATATAAAACATCTTCCAAATTTGAGAAACAAAATAAAAACCTAATTTTATCGCTTGTTTTTAGGGGAGTGTAACTCCGAAAGGAGACGTCTAAGGAAAAAAAGTTATATAAAAGCCTCCCTTAATTTTCGATAAGGAATTGCTTCCCGAAATTTTTCGTAATATTCAAGAAACACCCTGTTATAGTAACATCAGCTTAAAAATCCAGTTCCATATAGAAAAGCCCATGGGCTTCTATGTGGGGATTCTCAATACTGCAAAAACCAAATACAGGCCCATGGTTCTTTTTACGGAAAATTCAGAAGGTATTTTCAGCGACTTTTATTGATTTAAAATATACGAATGTTAGTTGATAATAGGCCCGATTGCATAAAAGTGGAATATGGGATTAAGCCCGGAATTAAAACACGTTTACTATAGAACTAGGCAAAATTGCAGTATAGTTGGCGCTGATTAACTTGTATTTTAACACCAATGTTGCTTTGTGCAATCGGACCTAAATAAACTATAGCGCCCCCTGAGCGTGTCAATTCAGAAGTCGTACAAAGTGAATAAATTAAAAAATGATTGGTAAAATGACCGAGCTCGGTGGCCGGTTGGTATGCAACCTAGCGAGTAAAGTCGGGAGGCGTGGGTTCGAATCCCGCGGCCGTCTGTCATCGTAGGGGTTTCAGGTGGTTTCCCCTACCTACTATAGGCAAATGCTGTGACAGTACTTCCACCTACCCTCTACCCTTACTCACCTAATCATAGTTCCCTTCTCTTCCACTTCGGTGATTAGCCATAGCAGCAAAAACATGTCGAAGTAAAATAAATGTAAAAAAAACAAAAATTGGTAAAATGAAGAACCTTAAAAATGACAACAAAATGATCAATTTTAGAATATAATGGCGTTACAGAGGTTTTGACGATTGTTACGACATTTCTTAAATACAGCACAATTTTAAAACTTTTTTTAACAATTTGCATCAAGGTTAACCTTTAACTAGTCGCGTGTACTGTGTATACATAACTACTCGCATGGCGCCTCGGAGGCACCATTGGGGTTTTATAACAATATTTTTGACTTAAAATCTTAAAAATGTGTTAAACTGCTTTATTCATGAAATATAAGCTAGATCTTAAAAAGAATAACAATGACTAAATAAATTATAAGATATAAAAAATATATATCTGTATATAAAACATAACTGTAAAAACAGTTTTTTTTTTTTTTTAATACGAATCAAACATTGGATGCAAAGCATTCACTGCACAATTTTATTGTATGCTCTGAACAAATATTTTTATGGCATTGCGAACAAATTTGTTGCGAATGTCGATTTTTAGCCCTAGGGCATAAATGATAGCGTTCATGCCGAGTAGCACATAATTGCATTTTACGGACTGTAAAATAGAGAAATATGAATAATACTATATAATTCGTATTCCTAAAAGTACAATTGAGGAATACATAAACAGATATTAGTGACAAAAAAATTATTAAAAATGTAACAACGATTTAAAAAACGCTTGGCGCCTCTGCGGCGCCGTGCGACTACTTAAAGGTTAATGATTATAAATAGAGCCATGCTGTGCTACATCATTATTTACTTTATTCGGTTTAAATGACACCAGACGTAGGTTGCCACAATTGACACAAGGTGACTCTTTTTAATAATGTTTAATATAAAATTTGTTGATTTCTACAAATACATCAAAAAAGTGAAACCTTTCAGGAAAAACTTTACGCGAAAAGTAATAATAAAATTACAGGACTTTTTTCTTCGCCCAAACTCATTTATCTGGTGCCATACGGAAACAGAATAAAGTTTAAAAAACGTAGTCAATAATATTTATGCTGTCAAATTAACACAACATGATTAAGTTAACAGGAAAAGAACTAACAAAAAGCTAACACGAGTAGTATGATTCATGCATTTCTGTTGTTGAATTTTTGGAGAACACCTAGTGCGTGTTTCCTTCGTATTATCTGGTTTATTACACAGATCAGTAAAAAAATACAGGGTATTCTATTTTTAAAATATTGCCTATTCGTGTTTAAAGTATAGCAAAATAGATGGAATGTAACAAACACCTTGTGCATTATTTAAACAGTTTAACAAATCAGAGGGCACCATAAAAGTATTGTTAAAAAAATTTCAAAAATATTTAACACTGGCTTCATTCATTCGCTGAATATAAATATTTAAAGATTTGTTTTCGTTAACATTTTCAAAAAAAAAAAAAAAAAACGTTAATAACTCAAAAACGATTGATTTCATGCACCTAAAATCTTGTACATTTTGGAAACAAATTTAATTTGGATTCTAGTGAGTGAAACAATACGGGATATTGATAATGATAGTTTTTAAGAACAATCGATGTGTCTTACCGTAATGATTATTTTGTCGCTTGAGATTCAAACCGAAATATTTTTTTATTTTGAAAAGTATCGTAATTTTTATGTACAGTCTGATTTAAATTCAATATTAACTTTTGAGATCCTACGTTTTATTAGAGATAAAGGCGTAGGTTAAGGCAAAGTTCCTAAATGTTGTGCTTAATAATAATATTTAAACATATGAACTGAAAGCCGCTGTATTCGTGAAATCCAATATTTTTCCTATTTTTTTGAGAAAAAAAAATGCTCCGATAGTCGTCCGAAAATCCTATATTCTTCACATTGTTTTAAAAAACAGACACCATTGGACAATTTCTTTGCTAAATCGAGTACTAGTAAATAATCGACGCAGGGACAAAAAAACGAACAAAATTGGAGTCATCTGATCTGCCATTGTCGCTCCTCAGTAAAGATAAACCTCTGGTTAAAGCTTATACCAATTTTAGTTGTTTCCTATGGAAAAAATTTATTCTATATTCGTCCCTTCCTTAGAAACAGATTAATGACGGATATAGAGCTTTTACTGTATATCATATCCAGGGTGTGTATAAATTGGCGGAAGCGCTACACGTGACGATGTTCTTCGTAAAATTCTAAGTCGAAAATCTTAACACAAAAATGTTGTACCATGCTTCCTATGGCCTCAGGAACCATTTAAAGAGAAAAAAAATTGGCAACATTGCATACATTGATTTGCGTTTGGACATTTTTTTATCAGAATTTTTACTTAGGTATTTACAATTTTTGTTCGAACTGAAAGCCTTCAGTTCGTAAACATAGCTGCAAACTTTTGGGCATCGTAAAACACAAACTAGAAATAATTACGAGAAAAACAGAGATGACAGCTAATGACAATGTTGCCATATGTATTATTTTCATTCAAATCAGTGATTTACATATTTTCAACACCAATTTTTGAAAGGAAGAACACAATATCTACGAAAAAATACTATTCGAAATTTATTTTTATTCCAAATTGCAGCTTTTTCATTTGCAAGTATTAAATAATAACGCTTATTAAAGGACTAAATGTCAAAACTTTGAGGACCTCTTGCAGACACAGCAAGCATGGTACAACATTTTCGTATTAAGATTTTCGAATTTTACGAAGAACATCGCCACGTGTAGCGCTTCCGCCAATTTTTACACACCCTGTATAGGGTGGCGCATCAGGTATACGTTGGATTGAATTTTTAAATGAAACAGTAAATAATTATTTAATTGAAAATATTTATTGATTTATTAAGTAGACATTTTGAAATTAATTATGGAATACAATGTCGGCCAAATGGCCGCCGCGGCTGTGCTGGCGTACCCTGACCCTTTTGATCAAATTTTCGAAGACTTTTTGCAAGGAAGTTGGCTCAATTTCAGAAATAACGAGTTGGATATCTGTTTTCAGTTCAGTAATTGTATGTGGCTTGTTAGCATAGACTTTCGACTTTACAAAACCCCAGAGGAAAAACTCGCATGGCGTCAAGTCGCAAGATTTGAGCGGCCAATTTACGTTAGCATTTCTGGAAATCACACGACCAGGAAAATGTTGTCTTAACAATTCGATGGTTTATCTTGCTGTTTGGCATGTGGCACCATCTTGTTGAAACCACATTTCTTCGAGGACCATGTCGTGCAATTGATTCCACAAAAAGTTCGATATCATGCCACGATATCGTATTCCATTTACAGTCACAGCTTGGCCAGGCTCATTCTCAAAAAAGAACGGTCCAATTACACCTCCAGCCCATAATCCGCACCAAACAGTGACTCTTTGTGGGTGCATCGTTTTTTCATGAATAACACGAGGATTTTCATTGCCCCAAATTCGACATTTTTGCCTATTAACAAAACCATCTAAATGAAAATGAGCTTGATCGCTAAAGATGATGTTTTAAAAAAAATTGTCATTCACTGTTTGGTTTTCCATCACCCAATTAGCGAATTATCTCCGTTGCAAATGGTCTTGTGGCTTGAGCTCCTGAGTTAATTGAAGGGCTTGGGGCAAGAAGGCTAGATGCCACATGAAGTTAGTTTTGAGATATGACTATTTTAAGTTTTAAAATAATCCCTAAATCACAAATAAAATTGGATTTAAACACTATTGGTATCAAATGATTGTACTAGGTATATTTAATCAAAACATATATTAAAATACAAAAAATATATAACAATTCTGTTTTTTTTTCAACAAATTTAAATGAAAATTGTGGCTTGTACCACTATACAAACAAAAATTATTCCAATTAATATTGATGAAAAAGTAAAGTAATTACATATCTTCATCGGAGAACTCGTCCAAGTTTGTGTTATAGAGCAATAGAGCCCGTTTAATTCGTGCCGACTCAAAGCCAACCCCTCATAAAATCTTTGACCATCAATAAAAATTACTTTGCAACACGTGTGCATTCTTCACTACTTTAGGCGCGCAAACAATATTCCTTTTCGTAATAAAATTTGACCATTTCTTAAAAACATTTGCAAGGCCGTTTATTTTTCTACCAAACTCTTAGTTGCAAATCGGGATTATAAAAAAATAACTAATTTCCCGGGATTTCCCGGTCGGGAAGCGCCCACTAGTTCTATGCCAAGTATATGTTATTGAAAATATGTTATGTCTCAAACCACAATTTTTTTGAGAAAAACGATACATGCCACATTATTATTAATTTTTACCTCTACAGAAGATTCTGATGAAGATTCTCCGGAACTGCTTTCTTCTACATAGTTCTGATCCTTTACACTATCGTCGGAGTCGGTCCTGAACATTTTCCCTCTCACTTTCACTCTCAGTTTAATTTTCTTTTTATTGCACTTGAGTTGCACCACGCCATCTTGGCAATTACGTGTGGCTTGAACCGTTTTTTTGCAAATATATTTTAAAATTTTTAAAAATTTAAAACGATACAGTGATCTGGTGGCTCTATCTATCATCCGACAGCCAAAATATTTCGTGTATGGCTTGTACCATTATCAACAAACCTCATAAAAACAAAATCTCTATTTTCATGAAAGTGTGGCTTGTAGCCTTCTTGCCCCAAGCCCTTCAATTAAACTTTGTAAGCGTGGACGTGAAGGTCTTTAGTGAGAATTCGTTGCAAACTTCTTCTGCTAATGTTCAATTGTTGAGATCGACGACGTGTTGACGTTCCTGGATTCTCATCGGTACTCTCACTGACGACTGCAATGTTTTCGGCCGAACGCACAGGACGAGGACGCGGTAGAGTTTTTTTGTTCATAACCGCACCAGTTACCCCAAATTTTTTAATTAATCTTCGAATGGTGGATTAACTAATTGAAATATGCATACCAAGAATTCCACGAACTTACCGAACAGTGTCCGCAAAACTTTCGCCAAATTTGTAATGTGTTTTAACAATAACAATACGTTGAGCTTTTGTATAGGCGATCCATTTTTAATAACCTTAATGACAGCAGATGACAAATGTCAAAAATTGGGGTTGATAAATTAAATACAAAAAAAATTAAGGGGAATTTAAATCCGGCGTACCCGATGCGCCACCCTATACATGCAACTATTTTTCTAGAATAAAAATATGTTTTTTTTGTTAAGATTTTTTTTTCGTACGTATGATTATGGGAATACAGTATTTTTTAAGTTTTTGGTCAATATGTAAATGATACGTTTCTTAAATAAAAGTCAAGGCCACCAATGAGAAAATCAAATAAGGCGTTCTTAAGAAATAATAATAATAGAGAAACAAAGTCAAATCAAAGCAAACCGTTGATAACGCCAAAAAATTCAAAATGTAAAGTAGTTATGAAGCTGTTTTTACATGTTTATCATTTTTTGAACAGAACAGTGACAGCAAAAAAACGAAGTGACAGTTTTTCAAATGTTTTTCGATTTTAAGTGTTGCAGATATTTGAAATCTATGAGGTAGGAATTATTCCAAATTTACAACTTTTACTTAATAAATTGGTGAATTATTAAAGCGAGTTATTTGTTGTAATAAATAAACTTAATCACAAATTATATATTTGTAGGGATCTTTTGTTGTTTCAAGATTACAATTATACATCATATCAAAAGTTATTTTTATGGTTATTTAAAATGTTTTGGTGTATTTTATTTTGTATTTATTACACAGTTTTGTGTTATTTTTACCTGGTATTACTCTTTTACGAACCAGATTAATTTTGAAACATTTTTTGGGTGGATTGGTAAATATGAGCAAATTTACATTAAATTCTGTAAAACAATTATTTAATTGCAACTGGAACCTCGAATAATAAAATAATTCAATAACTAAACAGATTTTGTAGATTATTACTCCTATTATTAAATACACTGGATTCGAATATATGAACGTGATGAGGAATGCTTTATTTTTAGATTACACTCACTGATTGATATTATAAAATATTTTAAATTGGGCAATAAGCAGTAAATTTTATTAACAACTCTTTACCAAAAAAAATGTAACGCAGCATTCCAGATACATAAGTCATCAATGCGACCCTGTTCTGATCCGATCTACGTATTTTTATTTTATGGTCAAAATTTACACAACTTTTCAAAAATTTATCTGAAATAACGCAAAACCTCTGTTAAACGAGTCTCGGTTTATTAAGACTGTTGTATTTTTTGTAAAATGCTTTTAATGTTAAAATGTAAAGTTATCGATTATCTGTAATTTGCAGAACGTATCAAATTTTTATATACAGAAAAATAAACAAAGGTTCCAATGTTTGCTCAACCCCGTATTTGTGATGGTCAGTGTTTTAACGGCTCGGCATTTAAGTAGAGCGACAGTTTTATCGATACGGGATCGTATTAAATTTGATAAATTATTTATGCGGCACTTGTTGGTTAAGCAGTCCCTTAACGTAAGTTATAAATTTTTTATGGCGGATGTAACCCATCGCTTAAGGGATTTTCCCAACTTTCGTTATGCTTACAACCCCACAAAGTGACTTTTTATTGGATTATAAGTTTGCAGATTGCCTTAAGCTACGGTCAATAATGGTTCTAAAAGTAGATAGTGCGGTGCTTCTGTTTGCTTGTTGCTATTGCATATTAATGGACGGTTCCCAAACAGAATTGTTGATACGTGCCAATTGAGTCAATTTATGACAGCATCGCTAGGGAAATGTACATCATTTTAAATATCCATGTGTTTGCATTGTAATGTAATAACGTCTAACCAGCATAATTTAAAGTCACTGTTACATTTTCCTACATTCGTTGGTCCAATAATCACTACAATTTCTCCTCATCTTTGAAATGTGCAATTGCTTCTATATTTAGAACTTTATTAATTGATAGTGGAGGCAAAATGAAATAACCGTTTATGCAAACGAATGCGGATAATATGATTTAAAATCAATTTACATGCCCGTGCTGAAAATGTACGCCCAATTGTCTCTTTCAGTTAAAGCACCCCTGGAAAAGGTCAATGAGCACAGTAATGATAATGAATATTTTCAAATAAAAAACATGAATACATAAATTTACAACGTTAACCATTATTTAATATTGTACTGAAAAATTGTCGCTGTTTTGTGATGATCAAATATTGATAAAATGTAATTTTTAACTTGCAGTCCTGTTTAAATGTTTAAAATATAAATATTTAATGAGACAAACAGATACGGAACCCCAAGAACATTTGAAATAATGTTCTGTTTTATTCCCGTGAGATGATGATGTTTTTCTTGGGCCATTCGTTGCTCGCTTTTAAAAATAAAAAGCAATTTACTTCTATTGCAGATCACTTAATAAATAAATAATGGCGGTGTACTTTTCGCATATTTAGCTTTTAAACGCAGCAACAGTGTATAAATATTCCTCCTCTTTCTGAAATAAATAAAACAGGTTTTCCTTGGAAACGTTTTCATTTTTTTTTTTTATCGTGAGAGTTTAGAAATTACTTTGTAAACGATACTTGTTTTGCTTTTTCTGCATAGGGGAACAAATTTTCTCTGCTGGAACATACAAACACATTCTTTAAGTGGTTTAAGTTTAAATAACTAGCCTGTCAAAGCAACCACTACTAGTTCAGAGTCGTAGATGTGAGTCAGTAAAGAAGGCATAGTTTTCAAAACTAAAATGTTTCAATATAAAATGTATTACGCCTGCATTATGCACATACATTAAAAAGTTAAAATTGTTTTATCATCCATGAGGGTTCAACAAACTTGTTGTTTTTGAACTCATTTGTCGAGTGTGAGCCGACATCAATGTTATTTTAAGGCAATTATACTAAACTAATAGGAGCCCATTCTCATAAGACTAACGTATTACTGAGCTTTCCGGAAGTGACGTCATTATTAACGCAAAAATCAGATTTTATATTGCTTGATAAGTTCCAAAGTATAGCTAAATGACATTAATTGAATAGCTTATCAAAAATAATTTGTTTTGCTAAATATGTTCTTGTTAATTCTTTTGACAAATAAGGTAATATTTGAATGGAGGCTTTCACGGCCGTTGTCTGATGAGTAGCTTATCAAAAATAATTTGTTTTGCTAAATATGTTCTTGTTAATTCTTTTGACAAATAAGGTAATATTTGAATGGAGGCTTTCACGGCCGTTGTCTGATGAGTGGGTGGTTTTCGGGTCTGACCCCTTCTGAAGAAGTCGTCAGCATGGACGACGAAACGTCAAGCATTAATAATTCCACACGGCACAACCCGAAAACCACCCACTCATAAGGTAATATTTCTCGTGAACCAAATGGGTTGATTTATATACACCTGAATGTTTTTTTATAGTGTGTGACATATGGCACATCTGCCACTTTATAAATAACATTTTTAAGACGTCATAGGTGACGTCATTAATATCACTCTTTCGAACGATATGTTAACGAATTTCGTCGGATGGGCCATCCTATTAGTTTTGTATCCTTGATCTCAGGTACTCCTATGTCGAGTTACACGCGAAATTTTTAAGTTGCTACTTTACTATCACGATGTTCTTTCTATTTGTGTAAATTTTGTGTTTCTTTTAATATTTTGAGTTTTCTTTTTGCGTGTTCTAAATCAACATGTAGCTTCATTATAGCCACATTAGCCCTAACAATCAAGGTGGCAATAAAAAGTTGGCATAATGAAATTTAATGAAAACCGATTAATTGGTCAAAAGGCCGATAACCGATTATCTACCGGATAATTGGTACATTCTTATACTTTTAGAAGCTGATGTAGCGGTAGACAATTTTTTGCAAGCTTTACAGAAAACTTTCTCTACAAACATGCGATGATGTTTAAAACTTAGGAAAAATAGTTTTCAAATTAGTATCTAATTATGGATATTTGTTTTAAATCATTGTTTTATGAAAGTTTTAATTTCCATATTGTAAATTTATTATTATAGTATAAAGCTTTAAATCATTCAAGTTTTGTAACACATGTTCACTCTTTAATTTTTAAAAGTCTTTTTAAGTTACTCGTGAGTTGATAAAGTTTAGTGAAATACGTGATAAAGTAAGTTTAATAGCTTTTACTATGAAGAACATCTCTGAGCTAAAGTTGCATCACGCATATCACGCAAAATATGAATTATATTCCCTGAAGAGCTCGTCAAATTATTATTTTAAATACAGTAACTTTACTGGCGTAGTCGGTATTACACTCCTTTTTTTTTAATCTAATTTTTTTTTGAGACGGCTGAGTGTTAGAAAAAACCAATTGGGAGAAAAGTGGGATTAATATTTTGACAATGCTTCACAGTATATCAGTCCTTCCAAGGAAATATTATATGAGAAGAAATTTCAATTTATCCAATTTAATTGTTCTAGTTTACTTTCATTATGTTTTTTTGCGCTAAAGTCATTTCCATATGGATTTACACAATGTATGCATTTGTAAAAATGTGTATGCATACGTAAGAAGACGACCCGCAAAAATATTCATGATAAAAGCCGAACTCCTTGTTTTTAAAGTTTGGAAGAGGCTTGTTTCTGAGATATTCCTCCACCAGATACAACGCTACACTATTTTCTCACTTTTCTCTTCTACCTACTTATATGCAACGATATCACCTCAACTTTTCGTCTGGTACGTAGTCACTCGTTTTTCTGAAAGGTTGTACCGGCTCTAAACTTTTAAAATGCTCTGTTTCTTTGTTTGCCAACAAATAGGAGACATGTTTGAACCCTGCAAACCCCCTTTTATACACCTATGACCTTGTACTAGTTTATAAAATTACATTTGGCGTTTTTCCAATCACTAAATTTAATGGGCAATGTAGAACATACAACAAGTAAAGTAAAACAATTAAATAAACAATATTAGAACTGTGCATTAATCTTAAAACAAATTATTGTTATTTGTGTCTTGTTACACCAACCGAGTGTTTTGTTATTTTTTATTTATCAGGAACAGAGTAATAAAAACTTGGTTTTATTAAGATTAAAAAGTCTAATTAAGTGCGGTATTTGTATTGATAAACTGGAAAAATATTTGCAAAGATAAACTTGAAAGGAAATCTAATTTAAATTTACAAGTGTTTACAAACGAAACATAAAGTACAGCAATTTTTATATTCTGACGTAGTAATTGGTTGCATTCATTGGCGTTAGATAGGGAACTAAAAATAAATCAATTCAATGTTGTTTTTCGATTGATGTGATATTCTTTAAGTCTCGCTATACTTTCAGTTATGCTGTACACAGGGCCGCATCTAACTTTTTAGAAATCCACGACTATGATTTCATTATACAGAGCGCGTAACTCATGAAAATAAAAACATTTCGTTTCTGTGATCGTTCGACTAATTTAATTCAAGAACAGTTTAAGAGATCTTGTATAATTTACGAGGCACGTCTTGGAACTAAGGACCAATAGACTGTTAAATAAAAAGGTATTAATTTTTTATTACCTTTTCGCTGTTGTAAGATTACCAAGACTCATTCAAAATATAATCGCTTTTAGAATTGAGACGTTTGTCGTACACAAGTTTTAGTACACCTACGTCGATGGATGTGCTTTAACATGGTTTTTAACATCGTCAGTGTAACTTAACCGTTTTGTGCAGTAACGGATGAAAATTCACAGGATGTGTTTTGTCCAATCGGAAATCTCCTGTTTTTGCGAATTTTCTCTTTTAATTAGCAAGAAAATGAACAATGGCTATACGAACTCCAACTCTTTTGTTTCCATGATGCGCATTTGTCCTGCCCACTTTGAACAGTTTATACCAGAGTGGGCTAAAGTTGCCACGTGGGCTTGATCAATTTGCTCAACCCGCAGTAGCCTTTTCATTACTCATTATTATCCAGAATAAGTTTAACTATTTCATTAGTAACAGGATGTGTATGCCGAACTAAATATTTAAAATATTCTAGTGGTAATCCTGCATACGTTGTTTTAAAGCTACTCGTCCTAACTGTCTGCTGGTATTAATACATCTATCGTTCTTAAAATAGAACCTAAAAAAGTTACATAAGCCATCATAAAAATATACAGGGTGTTTCTAAAAGGTTGTCCAGAAATTCTAGTGCTAATTCTACGTGAAAAAATTTTAAAAAAAATGTTCATACAAACATAGGTCCGAAAATGCTTCCTAAGGGAGCTAGAGCCCCTCGAAGGAGGTGTCGAAAAAGTGGATTTTATTTATTATCTCAGGAATACGTTGAGGTACGGTTATGAGACTTGGTATGCAGTTTAGTAGTTATGCATGGTATTATTTTACACTATTGACAAAATTATCTTTAAACCATAGGCGTACGAAACTGGACCCTACTCCCCTTTTTTCTCATTCTTCATTAATTTGATTTTAATTTTTTATGGAGTTTTTTTTTTATTGTGAATAAGAAAAACAAAATTGTTCATCATTATTACAAAATACCTTTGTTTTAATTAGAGACAAGACGAGAATTTACTAAGATTTGGTCTTGTATGTGATTCGTTAGCTCGCCCATAAAATAATTGTATATCTGACATTTCTGGAAAGGTATACTGTTCCATTTTGGGTAACAAAATAAAATTTACACAGCTTAAGTCACGTAGTAATAACTGACATAAGCCAACCTAGATCAATGATAATATCACTTTATTAACCTTTCTGCTGCAACTTTTTTAAACCTATTTTTCTTGAAGATGGTTGGTTCTATTGCAAATTACAAAGAGTACCTTTTTAAGGTAGTTTTATTCGTACACATTCTTGAACGTAAGAGTAAATAGTAAACATTAAAAAAATAATGAGAAAAAAGGGGGGTAGGGTCCATTTTCGTACGCCTACGGTTTAAAGATAATTTTGTCAATAGTGTAAAATAATACCATGCATAACTACTAAACTGCATACCAAGTCTCATAACCGTACCTCAACGGATTCCTGAGATAATAAATAAAATTCACTTTTTCGACACCTCCTTCGAGGGGCTCTAGCTCCCTTAGGAAGCGTTTTCGGACCTATGTTTATATGAACTTTTTTTCTTATTTTTTCACGTAGTACTAGCACTAGTATTTTTGGACAACCTTTTAGAAACACCCTGTATTTAAAATTATGATGGATAATAAAAAGGCGTTATTAATTTTTTTTTATAGACACCCTAGTTTATTATCAAAATCAAATATCTTTGTCGTTTAGGGCGTGTAAATATTTTAATATTTTTGTTGATATTGTGTAAATAACAAAAATTGCACCCATAAGAAAAAATACAATTGTGGTCAAATACAAAAATAAATCGACCTAGGAAAAATTATTCATTGCCATGCGATTTGGCTTAAAAATTTGCTCGGGTATTATTTTATACATTTGAAATATTTAATACTTCAAGGCAACAGACGATTTTCAAAAATCGTATTTTCTGTTTTTTTTAAATTTTTCTCACATTCTGGTGGAAATATTTCCAATTTCTTTTTGGATCAAGCACCGCATTTAGCAACTTTGTTTATTTTAAACCAATACTTAAGCTATTATAATAAGCGAAGTCCCCATGTTCAAAATCTCAGAAATCATAAGAGACATGAGAATTTAATTGGCAAAGAAGTATGTTTTTCCTGCTCAGTGAGAATATCTTAATTACAGTATTTCAGAGATTTGGCCTAACACACACAGAGCATTTTCTGTCGCGCGTTTGTGAAGTACTAGCAATTGCATGTACGCGTACACACAGTCGCGCGACTTTGGTCGTCGTATGTGTGTACGCATACATGCAATTATTGCTAGTACTTCACAAACGCGCGACTCAAGTCGCGCGACAGAAAACGCTCTGTGTGTGCTAGGCCTTATTCTGTAAAAGTAAGGTCATTGCGCAACCCAGTGTTTTTTAGCCTTTATGTATTTGCGCCCCCCTTTTCCATATCAACTTTTATTGCTCCCTCCTTTAAATCCCTATGTCCTGCCAAAACACTCTATTTGTTTTTGTTGTTAAACCGTGCTTTGACTGTGTAATATTATTAACATATACAGCGTCATTCAAAAAGTCTGCAACAAATGGAAAAAAATTATTATTGATTTCTCAGAAAATTTTATTCATGATAAAAGGTGGTGCATGGTCTAAAACTAATATTAAGATGAAAAAAACTTCAATAAAAGGTCATAGGACACTAGATTTTAGCGCTTTTTGAAATATTCAAAGGAGTAAACTGCCCTTATTTTAGAAGATACAAAAAAAAATTAAGGGAAAGAGTTATATAGAATCTACAAATAAAGATAGATTTAAATTTTGATGGTCAAATTCCAATTTTTATTTTTTAAGAAATTTCAACATTCAAAAAGTCTGCAACAATTGGATTTTTTTTATTAGGTACTAGCGTAGTGACCCGGCTTCGCTCGGTGAATTTTTTTATCAATCACAGACTACTCGCGCTTCGCGCTCGCGCCCGGTGGACGTTTTATGACCTTTTGAGAATTTTAGATCTTTTGGGAATTTTTGTATCTATTGAGAATTTTTGTATCTATTGAGAATTTTCAAACTTTTGTGATATTTCGATCTTTTGGGAATTTTGGTTCTTTTGGGAATTTTTGGAACTTTTGGGAATTCTTATATAGCCTATCTTCATCCCATGGTCCTATAGATTGTCTGTGCCAAATTTGGTCAGGATCGGATGAATGGTATAGGAATGCATAAAGGACAAACAAACATACATTCATTTTTATACAGGGTGTGTAAAAATTGGCGGAAGCGCTACACGTGGCGATGTTCTTGGTAAAATTCGAAAATCTTAATACGAAAATGTTGTACCATGCTTGCTGTGTCTGCAAGAGGTCCTCAAAGTTTTGACATTTAGTCCTTTAATAAGCGTTATTATTTAATATTTTTTAATGAAAAAGCTGCAATTTGGAATAAAAATAAATTTCGAATAGTATTTTTTCCTAGATATTGTGTTCTTCCTTTTAAAAATTGGTGTTGAAAATATGTAAATCACTGATTTGAATGAAAATAATACATATGGCAACATTGTCATTAGCTGTCATCGCTGTTTTTCTCGTAATTATTTCCAGTTTGTGTTTTACGATACCCAAAAGTTTGTAGCTATGTTTACGAACTGAAGGCTTTTAGTTCGAACAAAAATTGTAAATACCTAAGTAAAAATTCTGATAAAAAAATGTCCAAACGCAAATCAATGTATGCAATGTTGCCAATTTTTCTTTAAATGGTTCCTGAGGCCATAGGAAGCATGGTACAACATTTTTGTATCAAGATTTTCGACTTAGAATTTTACGAAGAACATCGTCACGTGTAGCGCTTCCGCCAATTTCTACACACCCTGTATATACCGGGTGTAAATGAAGTGTGGTACACCCCCTTTTTTTTCTTTAGTTTTGATTTTAGATAAATGAAACTTTAAACATATGATATGTGCAAAAAATAGGGCTTTTTGAGTTGTTGCATACATTTGTTTCACTTCCGGTTTCGCCGGAAATGACCCCAACTTCGTTATTTTAAATGGAACACCCTGTATATTTTTACATTTTTGGAAAGAGGAAGCGATTTTGGATACAAATGCACTATTTTGGTTAATTTTCTTAACCTCAAAATTTTTTTAATACAAAATTTAGTTTTTTGTTAAAGGTGCCGTGACCTGCACAAATTGATTTTTATTATGTTAAAAATTGTCCAAAAAACGTTTTTGTAAATTTTAATTGACATTTAGGTTACTTTAATCGGCGTTGAAGGTTGCGCAATCGGTTTTTTGACAAAAAGTCAATTTTTTTAAATGGAACTATCCTGGTATTAGCGGTTATTTAAATCAAGCATCTTCCAACGAATCTATCGATACCAATAACTTGTATTTTTCTTAAGAGTCTACTTCAAAAATTTCAAATTATTGTGAAAATTTAGTAAGGGATCCTCAAATCGCAGTAATCTAATTATGTAAAAATGATTACCAACATTGTTAGACTTTTTAATTAAATGACTATAGTAGTTAAACATAAAAAAACGATCATTTGTTTTGTTGTAGTTATGCAGTGTACTGCGATTAACAGGACCTCTTAATAAATTTTCACAATAATTTAAAATGTTTGAAGCAAACTCTTAATAAAAATACAAGTTTCGATCGATTCGTTAGATCGATTCGTTAGAAGATGCTCCATTTAAATAACCGCCAGTAACAGCATGGTTCCATAAAAAAAAATTGAATTTTTGTCAAAAAACCGATTCCGCAACCTTCAAAGCCGATTAAAGTAACCTAAATGTCATATAAAATTTACAAAAACGTTTTTTGGACAATTGTTGACATAATAAAAATCAATTTGTGCAGGTCACGGCACTCTTAATAAAAAACTAAATTTTGTTTTAAAAAAATTTTGAGGTTATAAAAATTAACCAAAATAGTGCATTTGTATCCTAAATCGCTTCATCTGACCAAAAATGTAAAAATATACAGGGTGTTCCATTTAAAATAACAAAGTTGGGGTCATTTCCGGCGATACCGGAAGTGGAACAAATGTGTGCAACGGCTCAAAAAGCCAGGTTTTATGCACAAATCATATGTCTAAATTTTCATCTATCTAAAATCAAAACTAAAGAAAAAAAAGGGGGTGTACCATACTTCATTTACACCCGGTATAGATTGATTTAAAAAAAAAAAAAAAAATTGTGATAAAAGTTGGTGCATGATCTAAAACTAATATTAAGATGAAAAAAAGTTTAATAAAAAGCCATGGGACACTAGATTTAAGCAATTTTTGAAATATTCGCTCGAGTAAAATGCTTAAAATTTCTTAATAAATAAAAATTGGAATTTGAGAGTCAAAATTTAAATTCAGCCTTATTTTTAGGTTTTAAATAAGTTTTTTCCATTTTTTTTTTGTATCCTCTAAAATAAGGATACTTAACTCTTGCGGATATTTCAAAAATCGCAAAAACTTAGTGCCCAATCACTTTTTATTGAATTTTTTTTAAATCTTAATATTAGTTTTAGACCATGCACCAACTTTTATCGAAAATTAAATTTTTTGAGAAATCAATAATAAAAAACTTTTCATATTGTTGCAGACTTTCTGAATGAAGCTGTATATTTTTGTGAGCAACTTTTCTGCTAATGTAAACCTAAAAATACATTGAATTCCGAGACACTAGTTATTGCTTATTAGGCTCACTAACAATCTGTCACAAGGGTGGTTGCTGTAATTTTAAATAGATACATATTTTAGTAAAAAGTTTTGCCTTCGTTTAAAATATTTCACGCCCCCCACAGACATAACCTAAAAATACCTAATTTGAAAGTTCTTATGTTGATAATAACCTGCTCATAATTTAAAATTAAAGCGTTTCATGTTTTTAAAAACACAATTTGCTCATTATCAGGTTGGATTCTTGCCAAAAATTTTAAACCTACTTCTTTGCTGATTTAATCATCTTTTCTATCTCTGACGGTTTCCGAGATCTCTGTTTTTGAATTTAATTTTTACACGTAGTACCTATATGTAATATGTATGTTTAAACTGAAAAAAGTTTCATATTTAGTAATGTGTCAAATAGGAGTATTATTTATTAACGAATGATGTATGAACTGAAAAGTATTTATGCATACTTAAGTAGTCTCGATTAAGTAAATAGTATGTATTGGTATTGCAACTAAACGTATGACTCATATAAACTGCATAAATTAAGTCAATTGTAAATAACAACCGTTTTAATTCAAGTTATTACCATCATTATTAGCACTTTAGTGCTACTTGATATTGATTACATTATTAATTTAGTTCTTTCTTAAAAGCGAATCTTTATGCTTTGGTGTATTTTTTAAAGTATCTGAATTTTTAAACAACTTTTATTTGTGTGCTGCAGTATAAGGCTTTAAAAATGCGAGGTCAAGGGTTTGATCCTTACTAATTCCTGCGTGAAGGCGGTTCTAGTTATAAATACTCTTAAATGTACATGCAAATTAAGTTTTTATTTTTAGGCTCGATATTATTTTAAGATACACTAAACAGATATTTAAATGAAATTATACGTTATTTTTAATGGACCACACGTTACTATTAAATAAAATTTAAAATTTGTCGGTTTTAAAGGTTTGGATATTCGGAGACACTTGGTGCAGTATGTGGTTAGCCCTAGACGTCTGGATGTGCACCGCATCTATACTAAACCTCTGTGCAATCTCACTGGACCGTTATGTCGCTGTAACAAGGCCTATTACATACCCCAGCATTATGTCTCATTCTCGAGTGAAGCTCTTGATAGCAGGGTTATGGGTTCTAAGCTTCGTCATTTGTTTTCCTCCCTTAGTGGGGTGGAAGGACGATAAGGTACGTTTATTGTTTTTTATATTTTGATGTTATATTTACAGTAAAAATAGCATAGGGTTTTTCTTGCGCATTTTCGTTAACTTATTGTTTTATTAGAAATCTCATCAAGTTTTAAAAATATTATCTTTTGCAACAAACATATAAATATATACTTACTTACTTAATCCATATCGCCTATCTACCCTCACGGGTGTAAGGCATTGGGTGGAGTTGAGTTTTCATTTTTCATTTGTTGAAGTCTTCCATATCTTCCTTCATTGTCTTTTGTTTTGAAACTTATTCCCGCCACATGCTCCCACTTCATTTGTTTTTGGAAAATAAGTGACGCAAATAAATTATGAATTGGGAACTTATCCCAATTCATAATTATTTTTTTTAACTTTACCGATAAATCTCTCCTCATTACTTTCTCTCATCTATCGTACTGTACTTGTGATAATAATATAATTTAACAAATTAAACTTTTACTATTCAAAACTTAAATAATTACCAGTAAATTTGATAAATTTGCAAATAAAAAACATGTTCTTTGGCACATTAGGTCATAATCTTAGGCTATAATGCCCAATTTACAATTTATTGCACTAAACGTAACAGATATTAGGGGTGTCAACTAGTTTTTATATCAATTTTACTTTTTGTTACGAAAAAAAGTTTAAATAAAAGAATATACGTACCTACAGTAAGGTAACACCTGTTAACCGATAGCCGGAGCCGGATAACCGGAGTTTTTTTTTTCGATAGCAACGTCTCAGTTGACCGGTTATACAAATATTGTGCAATTTTCGTATAAATTTAGCGCCAATGGTTTAATTTGCTAATTTACTAATAAAAGCATTAACACTTCGCTGTTTACTTAAGTAAGAAAGTAAGTTATGTTTTTTTGTTTTCTGTGCATTTCCTACAAACAGGTTGTACAACTGGTACACTGGTGAATTGTGTAACCAATTAAAGTGCAGTTTTTTTTTGTCAATAATATAAAAACGTTGAAGGTTCTGAATTTGTGTTTCATAAAAAAAATATATTTAATGATTTTGTGTTGTTATATATTGTATTCGTAAACTAATAGGGTACATTTTTGTAGTTTCTGTTTTTTGGCAAAAATCTTTTATTATTGATTTTGGTTAAAATTATTTCGACTATAGTTAAATAAATTTTTTTATTAATGACAATATATGACTTACTTTTTAATTTTTTGAGGGTACACCAATACATTATAATTTGCAAGCAGATATATTGATTTTATTATGATTGTAAATAACCGCTTAACCGGTTACTTATGAAATTTTTTACCGATATCCGGTTATTGAGATTACCGCCCTGTTTTCCAATCCCTAGGTGCAGATAGTTCACAAGTTTTTATAGATTTCAAAATATTAATTATCTAAACTGAACTTTGAGTTTAAATACAAGAAAAAATCATGCAACTAAGATTATTTACTAGCAATAATTAACAAAAATTATAAGCAAAAAGCGATCGACCATAAATCATTGCGCAATTGACTGGTAGATCGCGATTGACGTTATTGACCGCCACGATATACAGGCTGATTCATAAATAATGCGAAAATCCTTTATCGAAAATAAGGAAAGCCTTTCATATAAACTTTTGTCCTAAAACGTCTTCTTTCGAAGGGAACGGTAAAATTAGGTTTTCATTTTATTTCTTAAATTTGGAGAAATGTTTGAGAAGACATTTAGTGGATATTTTTAACTTTTTAAAAGGTTTCCTACGGTGATAGTTTCCCATTTTCACAAGGGGCCGAAAAGTGCGACCCATGTTGATTTTTTATCAGAACTTTTTGGAGGGTTGAAATTTTGCAACTTAAAAAAATGTTCTGTAAAAGTTTGATTCATTTAGAAACTTTCTTATTCTTTTATTTTGCTGGCATAATCATTTATAATGAAAATGATTTAAGTCCATTTCCCGTAGTCTAAACACTGGGAGCGAAACCGTGCCATTTTTCTATAAAATTCGTCCATGTAATACGAAAATCTACAAGTTTCAGAAAACGTATAAGCATAATGTAACTTACAAAAAGTGATGAATGCATTTTAAGATTAAACAATAGTATTTTGTTTCTTGTTGCTATTTATAAACAAAACCGGACTGAAATATAATTAATTTTGTTTAATCATAAGTCCTTCTACTGTTAGGTGTAGGACTGTTGTGTTGTGCTGATTTTTTTCCATGTTTTTCTGTCTTGTGCTAGCTTTTTTTATCTCTTCCCATTTGATGTTTCTATCCGTTGCTGCTTTAACTTCGTCTTGCCAAGTTTTTCTAGGTCTATCTCTTCTGATTTTTTCTTGTGACCTTGCTTCATAGACTTTTTTGGTTAACCTTTCTTCTTTCATCCTATAAATGTGACCTAACCATCTCAGCTGTCTTTCTTGTATTTTTGTTTCAACTAATTTAATTTTTATTTGTTCTGTATATATGTTTCATATCTGATTCAATCTCTTTTGTTTTTTCCTTGAATATCTCTCAGAAATCCCATTTCTACTGCATTCGCACGGCTATTATTTTTGTTTGTAAGTGTCTACGTTTTGCTTCCGTATTACTTTTTTACCTGTTCCACTTTTCTACGTTATGGGACTTCTCTATTTCCAAAATATGTTTTTCTTAAACTGTTGAATATTCTTCCCACATTTCCTGTTCTTTCGCTTATTTCCTTGTACATTCCTCCATTTTTTTCTATGATAACTCCTATATAGTCAAAGCTATCTTCCCGTTCCAACCAATGCCCATCAAAAGTGATGTTATGCCCTTTAAACTCTGTTGTAACGATCATAGTTATAAATACTTAATAATTATGATAATAGTGTACCTACCCAAGTTCATTTATGACCCAAAAATGAAAATATTGGTTTAGTGAATTCTTAAAAAAATCATTTGCTTAATAAATTATCACACATTTACGTCCATAGAAACGTGAGAAAACTTATTAGACTTTATCCGTAGATATATTTAAATCGACAAAATGCAAGTTTTTTTTTTTTTTTTTTTTTTTATTTTTTTAAATTTTAAACACCTTAGGTGTTTGGGTTATTAATACTGGTCTAATAGACCAACCATCAATTTTTTTCTAGTAAATCTTAAAACTAAATACTTAACAACTAGTGTCCATCCATTGATGTCTTCTAGATTGTTCTGACTATATTCTATGCACTCTCACTCGCGCACTATGCTCAGCTTTTACACAGAAAACACACTACACGAGTTCAAACGGCTTGGTCCTCTTCAATCTTCGGACAAGGTGTTGGTTGTCCAGCAGTTGAAGAGCTTCTGCATTCTCATGATGGTGGAGTCTGGCTTCATGTATACCAGCAAACCTTTTGATTTCTTCCCTTACCATTGGTATACCAAGGTCTCGATGAAGATCACTGTTGCGGACGTACCATGGAGCGTTTACCATATTACGTAGCACTTTGTTTTGGAAAGTCTGGATAGATGTAATATTGCTGTCTTTGGTGCAACCCCAAAGTTGAATACCATAAAGCCACACCGGTTTCAGGACCTGTTTGTATATTAGGATCTTATTATAAATTGATAATTTGGAATATCTTCCAAGAAGCCAAAAGTACTGTCTGTATTTTAGATTAAGTTCATTTTTTTTCTTTTTAACATGTTCTTTCCATCGCAATTTTGCGTCAAGGGTCATGCCAAGATATTTCGCTTGATTTTCATATGGCACTATAGTCCCATTTATATTAAGTAGCGGTGGATCCGTTATCCTTTTATTTGTAAAATTGACGTGGATGGACTTTGACTCGTTAAGCTTAATTTTCCATTGTTGGGTCCAATTGAGCATTACGTTACTGGCTGTTTGCAACTCTCTAGTGGATGTTTGCTGATCTTTGCCTACTGCAAGTAATACAGTGTCGTCTGCAAATGTAGCTACAGTAACTTCTTCTAGTACTGGTATATCACTAGTGTATAACAAATAAAGGACAGGACCAAGGACGCTACCCTGTGGTACGCCTGCTTTTATCTCCTTCAAGTCGGAGTATTCGTCTTCTTGTTTTATTCTGTAGAGTCTGTCAGAGATGTATGATGTTAAGATATCTACGTATTGCTTAGGAAGCGTTTTGTTAATTTTATGTATCAATCCTTTGTGCCATACTTTATCGAAAGCTGCTGCAACGTCTAAAAAAACTGCAGAGCAGACTTGCTTTCCTTCGAGGGCTTGTTCAATTACATCAGTTATGCGGTGTACTTGGTCGATAGTCGAGTGTTTCTGTCTAAAGCCAAATTGGTAGTCTGGAATTAGCTTACTATTTTCTATTAACGGTCTTAATCTTTTTAAGAGAAGTTTTTCGAATAATTTTGAAATAATCGGTAGTAGAGATATAGGCCTATATGATTTGACATCATTCGGTGGTTTGCCCGTTTTGGGCAGCATGATTACTTCCGCTACTTTCCAACTACTAGGAACGTGTTTTAATCTAAGCGTTGCGTTAAACAAATAAGTAAGCATGACTATGCCTTTTCTGGGCAATTGCTTTAATATCTCACCTGTGATCAAGTCGAATCCAGGTGCCTTTTTTGAATGTAACTTGTTTTTTATTGCCTCGACTACTTCTTTTGGGGTAACGGGAGTAATATTTTCTGTTCTTGGGTTATTTACTTCTTCCAATACATTATTCACATGTATCTCATTAGGTGTGAAGATGTTCGCTAAGTGATCAGCAAACAAGTCTGCTTTCTGTTTGTTGGTTCTAGCCCATGTGCCTGCGTCCTTTTTGATAGGAGGAATTGACATGGTAGGTCTCTTAATCTTTTTTGTCGCTTTCCAAAGGGAGTAGTGGGTTTCTTCATCTGCCGTTAGGTTTTTCAGGTAGGAACTCATTGATTCTTCCTTAATCTTTTGTATTTCTCTTTTGAGTTTCTGTGTTTTATTATTTAGGAAAGTTTTATCAGACGGATCCCTCGATTGCTGCCATCTTCTCCTTGCTCTCCTTTTTTCTCTGACTAGCTCTCTGATTTCAATCGGAAAATTAACTCCTTTAGTTATATGGGTGATTTCTTTAGTGTTGTTAAACGCCACTGTTTGGATTAATCTGGTAAATTTCTCGGCTTCTTCCTCCAGTTGTTTAATTGTTTTTAGGCTAACGTTTAAGTTGATGTTTCTTTGGAGTTCGATTCTGAAACTTTCCCAATCTGTAGTTTTGTTGTCTAGTACTGGTCGAGCCTCTTTCCTGATAATTCTTTCGCTCAACGTTAGTATAGCTGCTGAGTGATCAGAATCCAGATCTAAGTTTTCTTCCACTTCGGTGAAATTGGGCGATACCTTTCTTGAGATAAAGAAGTCTATCAGATCAGGTATTTTATTTGGGTCGGTTGGCCAGTATGTGGGTTTACCTGTAGAATGATAATTGCATCCTATTTCTCTGACTGCTTTTCTTAACTCACTACCTTTGGTAATGGTTAGTCTGGATCCCCAGTCGACATGCTTAGCATTAAAATCACCACCTACAATGAATCTTTCGCCAAGATGTTGCAGTAGTGATTTGTAGTCCTCTTTCTTAAGTTTATGTTTTGTGGACAATATATCGCACCAACTTTTAGGTTTTGCTTGGTAGATTTAATGCCAATCATGGCGAGTTGTATCTTTTCATCTTGCAGATGGCATTCTTCATAATGGTTGATAGATTCTTTGATGATAACTGCACTACCCCCTTTGGCTTGATTGTCCGGGTGAATGGTGTGATACACTTTATATCCTTTTATCCTTAGGTAAGATTGTGTTGTTAGATGCGTCTCTGAAATAAGGCACACATCAATATGTTGGTAGTTCAAAAACACTTCAAGTTCTTGTTTTTTGTTCAGAATGCCATTGGCATTCCATATGGCAATCCGTAAGTCTTGCTGTTCCATTATTTATTTTCTAGTTTATCGAGCCTGTTATTTATTTGGCCCATCATTTTCATCATGCTCTGCAGCATCTGCATCATAGATGGATCTGACTCAGACTTAGATGAGGCAGGTTCTCCATGTTTGTTTTTAGTCACTTGAGCGTATGAAATTCCAGTTATGACATTATTAGGGTTAAACGTTTTTGGTTGATAAGCTGATTTTTTAGCCTTAATAGCATTGTTCCTTCTCATTTGTAATTCTTTGGCTATAGTACACCCTCTGTAATTAGCAGGATGTGCTTCTGAGCAGTTTATGCACTTCGCAGGAGTATTCCTAGGTTTAAAGCAGACCGCTGTCAAGTGGTCGCCTGCGCACTTAACACAAATAGGAGTGCGCTTGCAGAATTTTTGGGCGTAGCCATATCTCTGACATTTTTTGCATTGCGGGATGAGTTTGTTGCTCCTTACCGCTTCAATTTTAACCTTCATATAGTTTATGTATTGTATGCCATATATTTTGTTAATGTCCTCCGAATTATCGAAGGTCATCATATACAAAGGCAGGCGATTATATTTTACATTAGACCCATCTTCTTTAATTTTTTTGAGTTTTTGCGTCACTTCTTTGATTTTGAAGCCTTTGCTTTCCAATTCATCATGGATGGTTTTAGTTTCACAGCTAGGGTGTAAGTTCTTGACCATGACTCTAATTGGTCTATTAGTTTTATTTTCATAGGTATGCCACTCGAAGTCAGTGTCGTTTATTAATTTGGTTAATTCTCTGTACTCAGTCTTTACATTGACTTTAATCTGCTTATTGTTTAGCAGGCTGGTGTTGCAGTCAAATCTGCCAATTTGTAACTTTTGTTTTATGTCTTCATAATTACTTACATTACTTAGCACAATAGGTGGTGGCTTTATGGTTTTCTGAGGTTTGGTTTCGGAATTAGTACCAATTTTTTCTGGCGATTCGATAGCCTTTCTTTTTTTGTTCTTTTTTCCTTTTAAAAGCCAGTCAGTTTCTCTGGATACTAGTGCATCTTCATCGTCAGAGTTAACTGGACTATAAGATGTTTTTTTTTGTTGGGATTTCAAGGTCTCAAGCTCTTTTTTCAGTTCTTCTATTTGTTTTAAGGCCTGTTGTAGTTGAATTTCCATATTTAAATAATTAAAATAATTAATTTCATTTTCTGATGTCGGAACATTTACCGACACCGAAGGTTGGTGTACCTGGGTTTCCGAGATCCCCATGGAATTCATTCCAAACCGGTCACCCTGTATAGCAATTGTTCATTGTAAGAATGTTTGCGTTTGCATTAACGCGATAGCCTGGCGAACACTGAACTCGCGACGAATGATGTCACTCACTCATTTCTCGATCGTAATCACTTTTGTAACACTTATGAGCACTCGATACGTCTATACTCGACAAATGCCAAACGATTACTGAAAATGCAAGTCCTTAAATGTTTTAAAACAAAGAATAATAGACTTATACCACTTTCATATTGAACTGTCCATATGGTGAAAGTAATAATTTGTGTGTACATTGTTCTGTGGTTACAACGATAATAATTTAAATTTCGTATATTAAATGTTTTCTGAAAAACTCATTTAATTAGCATAGAAATGAAAGTCTATTTCATCAGACTGCAGTTGTTCTAGTTTAAAATTTACGATCCTGCAGCTATTTTCCGTTAGTTTTAGTTCACAACATCTTATTTCGTTTATACCCTGTTGAAATGAGCAATTCAAATCATTCTGCTGTTATGCTATGAATTTATATTATCCTCGTAAAACACATAGACGACAATTTCTGCCGTCGAAATGATGTTTTAGGGAAAGCGGTTCTTTGTTGACATTAAAAACGCAAATAATTTCTTAAGAAAAGAAAATATTTGATATAGAAACTAATGGTTAAAAGAAACTTTTCAAATGCTGGCTTTATCGTTTATTCAGTAATCATTAATCTGATTAAAATTACATCATTTTATTTAAATGGAATCGTTTGTTTTCTACAGATAATCTCTTTTGAAAACATTATCTGCTTTTTACGACAATACATGAAAAGTAATGTTAACACTCATGGATGCACATTATTTAAGCAGTTTAGTAAATTATTCTAAATACGTATCAAATGAACATAACGGAGATTAAGCTAACATATTCAAACTCGCATACTCGTCACAATAGGCCTTCGTTGTTAATAGGTATGAATTACGTCATAATTTTAGACAAAAACCCAGTTGTAAGTGGAAAAGTGTCACTTTAAAATTAAAATTAAAGAAAGCTATTGCAAAAGTCGCAATAATACCGGGTGTAACTGAGTTCTGGTATACCCGTTTTTTTTTTTTTGTTTAGTTTTGATTTTAGATAAATGATATCTCGCTCGATTAACAGCCCGTACAATTTTAAGACGTTTCAAGTATCAACCTTATCGTGAACGCCTCTGACTTCAAAATGGTGATCAGATGAGAAGAATGAAATTTTATGGATGGTTCATCAAAAAACATAATGTCTGACGTCTTTCCGGGTATTTATTGAAGTATGCAGCCATAATATCATTTCTCCTAAAGAGAATAAAGCACTCCAACATTTCATATCTATGCTTATTTGAAAAACAATTCATTGAAAACTTGGAAATCACTAACTTGTTTGAACTACAGAAAAATAGGTATTATTTGACAGTTGTTACAAATAATCGTTGCAATTGTTTATTCACAACACCAAGGCCTACTGTGGTGAAACCTTAATTTTGCAAATTTTCATATTTTTCCTAGGTTAAACACACGGCCGCTTGACATGGTTGAAAAGCATTTGTTATGGAGATTTGAAAAATGCAAAAATCCAATATGGCGTCCATAAGAAAAACAAAAGTTAGGTATGACCGTGCGAAACATAGTAGGCCTAGAATATTTTTAATATCATTTTTAAAATCCTTATTAGTTACTTATCCGATCCTGAAAATTTGGCGCAAAAATCTTTTCAAACAAAGGTAATTTTAAGGTTTTAAGAAAATGTACATTTTTCGTTTTCGTTGTGGTACTACGTAACAGGATGAATTATTGAAAATGTAAAACTGGATTATTGTTACGCATATAATTGCGCAACTTTTTCCCCATTTAACCGATATTGTATTTCTAACGGTTTCCGAGATACCCATGTACTTCATTTTAAACTGGACACCCTGTATATTAACAATAATATTAATCTTGGTAATTTACATTTGTGTGCTGTTTTTGGAAAATGTGCAAGAGAACACGTTTTAAATGTACTGAATGCAAATTACCATATTGTTTGTTGCAGGTGTGTACCGCAACATTCATTTATTATTTACACATAATTACCATCCATGCAAAGCTCTAGAATGAAAACAGTTCTGTATCTATTAACATTTCACTATGTTAACGTTTCGAATGTAACTTACATTTAACTATTTAACTTAAAAGTGCTTTTATACCTTCTGCAAACGATGTTTACCCAATTATATACAGTTTTCCACTTACTCTACTACATAAGACATGTTTTGTTCTGTTTCTTAGTTTGTTCTAGCAGTTCATTTTACTAATTCAGATACTGATAAATGAACTGGTTTATGCACGTGCGTTAACTATGAACTAATAAATGTATTGGTCGCTTTAACGACATAGCTAATTGCAAATTACAAATGTTTCTATTAGCCTATTGGGTTTACAGAAATTTATGCATCGCAAGTGTACACATCTAACCCTAGGTTTACCGTTAAATTTTTCACCCTTCGTTTACCGTTAAGGTACCCGGGTACTTTCATTTATTTTGTGATGAAAATATAGTATTTTTTAAATGATTGTCTCGATTTTCATTTAGGAAAATATTTATTATTGTATAAAATTTATTAATCTACAACATTTATTATTCATAAACATTTATTATTCAACTTATTATTCAAAAACATTTTTATTCAAAAAAATTTATCATTCTAAAATATTACAATTAAAATTATTAAAAAACATCTAAAATTAACTATAAAATACCACACTGACATTATATGACATTTGTTGATTAAGATTTTTTTTTTCTTTCCACGGCACGCTTGAAAATTTTGTGAAACCTAACCTATTTTAGTTATACTTTTATTTTTAATTTTTTATTAGTTTTGCACTAAAATTAACTTATGATTACATCATTGAATTCAGAAAAAAAGTGTCTACCAGATTAAGTAAAAAAAAAATAGATGGTGCTATTTAAAAAAATATTGACTATCGTTTGACATTTAAGTTGAACTTGAAAAAAATTGAAATCCAATTCAGTTTATAGTAATTGGGAAGCCATTTCATTTACTTTTTTGTTCACCAAAATCGGACCACAAACAACGGAGTTACAGCTTGCGGCGTTTTTTGTGTGACACCCTGTATGCATACCGTTCCCGTAATACCATACGTTTCGAGTTCCGGGAACGCTTTTATTGTCACCATCGCCATGTCTTGTTTTACTAAGGATGGAATAAATACAAGAAATCTATTTCAAAAAAAAAAAACAGAAGTACACAAACAACATACCATGGCAATTGACCTGTTGCGTTTGATGGTCCAGCTACTTTGTTATCCATAATTACAAAACTAATTATTGTTCACTTCACTAATCTAACTTTATTGAAACTGAATTCTTACTCGCGACACAGTCAAAACAAATGAAATACCAAATACCAACCAAGCCGCGCGACGCGGCGCCTTGTACATAACGTTTAGTACCCGGGTACCCTAACGGTAAACGGCGTATAAAAATAATTCAAAATGATTTCACTAAAAATCTAAAAACGCAATTCATTTTAATTTTTTACATTATGTGTACAACATGTAGATTTAAGATGTCAGAGACGTTCAGGCTCCCAAATCGCCCCGAACACAAAAAATCAAATTAGTTAAAACGAAAAAGTTACCCGAGTACCTCAATGGTAAACCTAGGGTTAAGAAAGCACTACTTACATGGGAGTTGGATGGCGATGCATGGCCACGTAAGTTGTGAACAGCGCATGCGGATAAAAATCCAGCGACAGTTCATGTATTGTTTTTACTGTCCACAAACTAGTTCATAAATTTGTTCGATAACTGCTGGTAAAATAGCACGGATCACTGCATACTAATAAACCAGGTAGTACGACAGAGTTGATCCTTATCACCCGTCCTTTTTAACTATACCTTCACGATATGCTGTCCACATGGAAACGCTATACACTGACAGGCATACCTCTAACTATTTGTGGCGACGCCTTAAACACCATTCGTTTGGCCGACCACCAGGCAGTGATAATGCCGACAGAAAATGACTTGCAAAAAGCTCTATATTCGCTTCATTTAATAACAAAAGATTACAACTGCAAAATATCTACGAAGAAAACAAAAATAATGGCCTTAAAGGAAAAATATCCCATGAGATCAAAAATAATCATAGACTATAGTGCCTGGAACAAATAAACCACTTCAGATCCATAGGATGCGACATATATGATCAGGATATGGATATCGGAATGAAGGTCAACAAATTCCAATATGCTTGTGGAACCATAAAACGCACACTAAAAAGAAAGGCAAACAAAGAACGCCAGCTGAGATTTTACACGACAATGGCGGCACTCATGTTGCTGTATGGAAGCGAAACGTGGGTTTTAAGACAAAAAAATCTTTCACGAATACAAACCGCTGAAATGAAATTCCTGAGAGCTGTTTAAGGTTCCACGAGGATGGACGAAATATCGAAACAGGATATAACAGAAGAACTAGGATTGTAGGCACTAGAAGCTTAGATTTATAAGTACAGAAATGGAAACACCACATGAGCAGGATGAACGACATACGCCTTCCTAAACAAACACTCTCCTATAGTCTATGTGGAAGACGTGATGTTGGCAGACCAAAAAAGCGATGGAGTGTAGACCCGATGGCCTAAACCTAAACCATGAAAAGGAGACGACGAACTGCTGATCAGAGACGCTGGCGGAACGCCATATCAATAAGGCGTATAGGATGATGATTCATCGGATAGTACTTTAGATAGCCTTGCTGCAACAAACTTAAAGTTCTGTGGTCGGCGAGAAAAAGCGAGTCAAAAAGTGCAATTTTTTTATTATTAACCTTATACCATTCATATTGTTATGTTCTTATACTGGTAATTTGCAACTTCGGCACTTGTGTTTCCTGTTTATAATATTAGTTCCATTTCACGTAGTTTTATTAATAATATTTTTCCATTGAAATGAAATTTTGTGTAATCAAAAGAGAATAAAAGTTATGTTTAAAAATGAGTACCTATTTATGTTTACCTCCATTAATTTTTAAAAATTCTATTTAAAAAATATATTTTTTGAAAATAAACTAGTTAAACTGGATATATCCATTTGATTACATTTGTGACCAGCAAAACATCAAATGCGGAGACGACGTACTGGAGCAAGTCTCGACAATAGAGTACTTAGGAACAAAAATTAGCGAAGATGGGAAAATTGAAGCAGAAATCCTAAACAGAACCAGAAAAAGCACGAGAATTTACTACCAACTAAACAAAACTATCCTTGGGAAAAAAGAAATTAGTGCACAAACAAAAAGCAGAATATACAACACGGTCGTAATTCCAACTATGCTGTATGGTAGTGAAACATGGCCACTAACATCTAAACATGAGAAAAGAATAACGGCAGCAGAAATGAGATTCTTAAGAAAAATAGCGGGAAAAACAAAAAGAGATAAGTGCAAAAATAAAGACATCCAGAATAACCTACAACAAAAACAAATAACCCAGAATATCGAAGAAAAACAATTAAAATGGTACGGACACGTGCAGAGGATGCCGTCAGAATCCATGACCAAAAAAATAACAGAAAGTAGGAGGTATGGGAAAAGGCGGGTAGGAAGGCCAACAACTAACATGGAAAACAGGATAGAACAAATAGCCCGTGAAAGAGGGAAAACAGTTGGGAAGTTGAGAGCGATGACGGCAGACAAAAAGATCTGGAAAAGCTGGGTGGAGAACCACCAAAAGCCGACGCCGTGAAGCATAAGGCTTAGTAAAAGAAGAAGAAGAAGAAGAATTTTACATTTGTGAAAAACTACTTAATTTATTAAAAAATTGCATCATGTTGATATATTGTGATAATTTAATACTTAATTTTAAGTAAAATATACCATACAAGTAAAATTTAAACTCACATGATAATCAGTAAAATCAAAAAACGTTGCTCCTGAGAAATTGCACTTTTTGACTTGAGTGCTTTTTCCCGCTGGCCACAGAGTTATTAACGTCAGTTTTAAAATTCTCCAACAGCAAATTTCTTTGACATTACTATACAGCAGATTCGATTTAAGAGACTAATGTAGCATGGGTTTGAAGTACCTACTAAAGTTTAGGGTCGCTAAACTTTATATGGCAAAATTAGATAAACCATAATAGTTTATTAAAAAAAGTTTGTCTAAAATGGTTTTCTGTGATTATTTTGAGATAAGTTGTTCAAAAACTATGAAAACCTAACAAAAAATTCAAAACTGCAATACAAAAGAACTTGATTTTTTGCTAGAACTAAATGAAAATAATAGGCTGAAATTTAGGTAAATCTTTACAACTTTATGGTCAATAAAACTCTGTAAACTTTTGGGCCCAGTTAAAAACAATTCAGTGAAAAAAACTCACCCTTCCATATTTGTTTTTTCTTTTTGATGCATCCGAAACTAAAAACGTTAGTTTGCAACTATTTTTGTTTTCCTTTTGTTCTACAAATAAATTTTAAAGGTGATTTACTATCAATTTTTATATTTTAAATTGCATTTCCTTTACCATTTGATTTCCACTTCTAAATGTTAAGAAATCTGATGTACAAATACGTTTTTTTTGGAAAAAAAAATTAGACAAACACCCTTATGGATTATTTTTTCATGTTCGTTTATAACTACTGAATTTTGTGATGTTAAAGAGTTAAAATACATTATTTATTCATTTAAAACACTTTTATAAAACCTACACAAACGGAAAAAAATTGTATATTCGTAAATAAGAGATCTACAATATCTTTTTAAAATTTTGAACATGCATGAAGTTATTCAACTCTGCATCAACATTTTTCTGAATGTTGGTATTTACATAAATTTCGTTATAACTTTTTGGTGTATACTTTTAGACAAATTTTGGTGTATTTTTCGACGAATTTTACCTTTTAACAAAAACTAACAATTTTCCCTTCATTATTTATTTATGATCTCAACGCTTGATATATTGCTTTTAAATTGAAAACCAAAATAACATGCGAAAATCATAATTCGTCAGTAAAAATAATCTTTATCAGAGAGACCAATTTGAAATTATTCCATGTATTTGTTGCATAACAATATGGTAGATTATTACTCTGCGAAATATGATTGCATCATTAACTTCAATTAAAATATTTTTTCTTTTATTGCTAATGTACCTATATAAAATAATGTGCATTTAAACTCGAATGCGTTTTGTAAACTAAGCAGAAGGGATTAGTTGCCCCTGGTCAGCGAAGCAAGGAGATGTCAGTAAAGTGCACGCGTTATTAATGAAAATTTAATTTAATTTAAATTTTATAGTACGAATGATATTGACATTATAACTGATGAATAAAATTATTTTAAAAAACTTTTCAAAATGAGAGTGTATATCCAATTCATTTGCAATAAGTGTAGCTTCAGTAAAAAAATCTTGCCACATAAAATGTTCAAGTTCTTTTAGAAGAGCGCCAGCTTCTGCAATATAAATGGATAAGATGCTGGGTTGCAAAACTTGTTTCCTTCTTCAATGGTATTCAAATTTAAATCAAGTTGTTGCGAAAATTATTACTTTAAAAGAATAAAACTATCGTTGCACCGTTCACGCGCAGTTTTGGTCTGTTGCGGGATATAGCAACGGATTATTGGTGAATGTTTAAAGGTTTTTTTTTCTTTCTTATCTGTTTAAAATGATTATTAATTAAATGGGCCAGGCCAGGCCCATGGCACAAGTCTCAGATGTCATACCCTTCCGGCAGCCCTGCTTCTATACATTATTACCCGGTGGGAATCGCATACCTTCTTTTTACTACAACTTTGTTGAAGCTCAAAAATATCAATTTGAGTGTACATGAACTTGTATGATAAAAATTGTTTCGAAAGTGTATATTAAATGCTAGCATACTTAGTCAAATCAACATAAAGTAGAATAATTTTTTAGACGTTGAATAGGGAGATATTACTAACGTATATTAACATCAATCACGCTCATGAGCTCCAATGTAAACTTGGAATGCCACAACCTTTTCTTATTGCCAAGTCTGATTTTGCTAATATAAGAACCAACAAATTGATATAGTTCTTATAAATCTTAGTATTTGTGTATCTTATCTAAACTCCACACGCGCTGTATCAACGTTGACGAGTTACACCAGGACATAAATAATAATATCTGATCGACCTCACCGCTAATAACTTCCTATAATTCTTAGATGCGTGCAGGTGATGATTTAGTGTTATTATCTTCTATTTAAAGTCAAATAAAAATCTGCTGCCTTCTTATTTTAATTTTGCTGACAAAACCCACGTCTGATCCTTTGGTATGTCGTACGTTTTTACAAATTGCCTACTTTATGAATAATAAGCATTTGCCATTCTTGCCATTATGAATGTTATTTAATTAACCGCAAACTGCTGATTGACGATCAGTTTCACAAATTTGTTATTGATGTTAATTTAACATTAATAATTAATGGGCAATGACTTTAAATCCGCAAAACTACCAAAGCCATACACCTACTTAAGAGATGTTATACCTACCCATTTATAAAGTTTAATCGTTTAAGATTCTCCTCTAACGTAATTCGTGTACATTGTTAATTGCGAAATCTTCTAAACTAATACATAGGTAACTTTGGAGTAGTTGAATTTCCAAGTTAATTATCCTTCTAAGGGTGGCACAAACTCCCGGTGGTTAAATATACGCGTAACTCCTACACATACATGGTTTAATAATTTAATTACTTTGGTCTTTGTGACACAAACTTATGTTGTTATAAGATTTTTCCATGTGCCTAATGATTCAGTAATCGAAAATAATATGTAAATATAAATAATAAAATTTTAAACTTTAGAAATGATTCAATTTAGTTTGGAAAAAATTTAACGATCAAACTTCGCCAGACCTAGCCGTGAAAATTTTTTTTTGCTGTGTTTTTTTACATAGGTACGATATTCAAAAAAAAAATAACCGCCACAACTTCTATCTTAAGCAATTCGTTCTACATAATCATGTTTTACAAAAAGTTGCTTAACAAAAAGTATTTTTTAATATTGCAATGTTCAACTTTAATTTTTGTTTTGTGTTTTACTGCAGTTTTTATAAAATTACCTATTTGTCGTTTTAAAATAGGTACTTTCTTTTAATTGGCAGAATATCCAGGTGATTAATATTTAAATATTATTACTAATTAGATATTTGATTTTTTACGAAACTTAGATAATTTGTATACAAGGTCATTAAAAAAATCTACAACAAATAGAAATTTTTTTATTATTGATTTATCAGTAAATTTTATTCTTGATAAAAGTTGGTACATGACCGAAACCTAATTTTAAGATAAAAAAGTCTATAAAAATTCATTTGACACTAAAGCTTCCAGCGATTTTAGCAATATTTGTAAGAGCCCTTGTTTTAAAAGTTACAAAAAAAGTCTATGGGAAAGAGGTGTATAGTATTTTAGTATTTAAAAATATAACTTCATATTAAATTCGACATTAAATTTCAAATTTAATTTTTCTAGTAATTATTTATATTCAAAAAGTCTGCAACAAATGGAAAAGTTTTTTATTATCCTCTAAGAAAATTGATGCATGGCCTAAGACTAATTTGAAGATAAAAAAAGCCCAAAATTCAATGACACTAGATTTTATAAATTATAGAAATATTCGCAATAGTAGAGCGTTCTTAATTTAAGACTTATACTTAAACGAAGTTCGTAGGAAACATTTATTTAAAATTTAAAAATATAATATAAAACTTGATGATTTCTATTTTTTTTGTGCAACAGTAATTTTAACATTAAAATCAGGGAAAGCTAAAATCTAGTATAATAAGAATTTGTATCCATTTTTTTTTCATCTTAAAAGTAGATTTAGATCATGCAACAACTTTTATAAAAATCGAAAACGATAATAAAAAAACGTTTCCATTTGTTGCAGGCTGTTATATATTTTCGCTTGTAAAAATAACTTCTTTTGTTTCTTACATCAAATATTGTATGAAACTAGCTTGTGTGTCTACGAAATGACTTTTGCTATACGCTGCACATACGTGTATGTTTGTGTATAAAAAGTTTCAAGTGTCACTCCAGGCATTCCAATTATTACCCTTATTTTTGTAAACGACGTCTGTCAAAATGAAGTTTTATGCGGATGTTTACGACAAACAAACAGCTACAGCATAACGTATGTTATTAACGTTAGTAAGAGATTAATATTGCCACATTTTATTAAGAAAAATAACACATTACATATACACATTACACATCCACATTAACATAATATTTTTATCTATTACTGTGTTTTTGTTCTTTTAGATTATCGTACAAATTTTAACAACCCCTTCATTAAATTATGGGGGAGACCGGGGATAAAAGTAACACGGGTAGGTTGTAACAGTGCCTATAGTTTCTTTAATTTTTGTTTTATATCGCCCTAAACGCTTTTGCAATGTTAAGTTACATCCAGCTCCCTACCTACATTGCTAGTTTTCATCTGTCATACAGGTTAACTTTTTGCCAGCCAGAGTCACTATTTTCCGCCTAAAAGTTACTGCGTTGTCTCATCCGTCGAGTAACTTTTAGGCGATCTCTAAATTAGGAACAAAAAAGTACCTATATTATTTTGTTCTAAATTTAGTTCGCTATTGGTGGATGCAATACAATTTGACGTTAGAATCGTGGTTAATTGTGGATTCCCTGCAATTTGTTTTGTGTACACTTGGGGTCAAAAGTAACAAAGTGCTACAACCAACCCCAATTAATGTTTTCACTTGCAAATGTTCACTCTTAGCACATAATTGGTGGCTTTCTTCGTAGATGAGAATATACAAGAGTTGTCGGAATAATTTTCCAGTTTGTTGTATCTTTTTGATTCACATTTTTAAATACGTAGGTACCTACTTATAATCTTGGCAAACCTGGTAACTGCAGTCCCAAATTATTAAATTATATACTCTACTAGCCGCCATTGTTTTTATTTTATTACCTTAATATTTATAACTTAATATAAACAAAGCTTTAACCAACCCAACTTAACCTGACCCTCTTTTACTGATTTAATGAATGACGGTCAGTTTAAGGGCGGTTAGATTTTTTAGAAATAAAACAAACAGTTATTATGATCCAGTATAAATTTAATAATTTGGGACCGCCCTTACCTGGTATGCCATACTGTTCACTTATCATTTTGTATTGTACCAAAGATATTTTTTTTAATTTTTAATTTTGCTAAGGTGTATTTTTGAATAAAATATTAATTTTGTTGATGAATACTAATATATTTACCCACTACTTATGAGCTGTGTAAATTATTTTGCCATTACAACTTACCCCAATCATTGTTACTTTTAGCCCCAACGTTGAGGTTGAAAGTAACAGCTGTCTTACTAAAGAAAAAACTTTTTTTCTAACAGTTGCTTTACGAAACACACGAAATAAATATCTTGGAAGCAAGACAAATGTCCAATCTATCATTAAACCAATTTGGATGTAAAAAATTTGTAATAATCTATGAGAAACTAAATAAAAACAAAAAAATGTTACTTTTATCCCCGGTCTCCCCTATTTGGATATTAACAAAACGAACGCGATTTGTAATACACATTTTTGAGGCCTCATCGATAACTAACTTTAATATTGTACAATTATAATATTTAGCACCTAAAGAAAAAGAAACACACAAAAGTTATCGTGAAAATGCTAAAAACGTGTTCGGGGAACCCCAAAATGTGTGAATCAGCGCTCCGAAACGCAAAAATTTACGGTTATTGTTAAAATTTTGACCTTATGGTTTTCTTTCCGATCTACGACTTTTAATTTTGTAGCGATTCGGTCACCGGTTCAGTGAAAACGTTTTAATTCCGGTTCGGGTTCAATTTTTTTTTCAAATACATTACAGAAAATAAAATAACAAAACAATGAAACCGTTTGCTGTGTAAGTTTATAAAGTACAAAAAACATACATTATCTTTGTTCTATAATAATTATTGTATTATTTAATAACTACTAAAAAGAATTACCTATCCAATGTAGTAAAATAAAAAATTATGCCAATTAAATTAGCTTAAATAATCAAACTCACATCATCACAGATGGCACCACGAAAAAATAAAAGGGCTGTAAACTTTTAAATTAATTTTTTTTAATGTGTTGATGATCAAATTGCGATTTTTAAATGTAGTTATCAATTTGCTTACTCAACTTAAGTAGTGAATTACTGTTATTTGCTTTTAAAAAGTGCGGAAGTTGCTTAAAATGAAAATTCGTTGTGTATAAATGAACCGAAAGAAAGCTTCGATAACATGTATAAAATTCGAGGCATGTAAGTTATTTTATATTTGTAATTATGTTTTTTAGGAAATCGACATCTTTAACAATGCAACAGATGTGGAGGATCCTCCGTGCCCATGGACATGTGAGCTTACAAACGAAGCAGGCTACGTAGTGTATTCTGCTCTAGGATCGTTCTATATACCAATGTTTGTAATGCTCTTCTTCTACTGGCGCATCTACCGTGCTGCAGTCCAAACTACCCGTGCAATCAATCAAGGATTTAGAACCACTAAGGGTTAGTGTCAACTATTTACAGTTTTTTTTTTTTAAATTCGCAACTAACGTGATTAAATGTTTAGGTTGATGCACAAATAACGTCGGACTTTGTTGGAACTAAAACGCGCATTTTGTTTTCCTTTCCTTAATTTTTAAATGCAGCTGTTTTAATTGGCGCTGTTCGTAGTCGTGGTGGGTCAGATACACATAAATTAACTTTGTTCGTTACGCTTTTGCATTCATTAAACAGCTTTTGCGGATTTTAAAATTGCTGCAGACAAGGACATTGTTTACTTCATGAATTTTGTTAATACCGCTATGCAATAACTAAAACAAAAAGTCAGCCGGTGCCGTTTTTTATACAATAGATTTGAAAGTTCAATTATTGTAACTTTAAAAAAAAATGAGTGTCTGTCAATTGTCGATAGTAAGATATTTAATTAGTGTTGCCGCCGAGAAGAGATAATGGGTAGTTCACACGGTGACTTTTAAAGTCGCGATTTTAAAAGTCGCGACTTTAAAAGTCACCGTGTGAACTAAAAAGTCGCGACTTTTTAAAGTCGTGTTAAAGTCGCTACTTCGATTTGACAGTTCGACATTTGACGTAAGCCTACCATATTTTTATATTTTGACATAACAGACAAATAAGTTAGGTTAACCTAACCTAATATACATTTGTTTGTCATCGATTTCCAATTTATCATGTCCCCAATAGATGTTTCAACGATTTTAGAACATTATCAACAAATAGCAACTTCAAAATAATTAGTTGCTCTACAATACTCGATGCTGCAATTGCAAGAGCGGCCATTTTTATTTTAAAGTCGCGACTTTTAATTTGGGTAGTTCACACGGTGACTTTTAAAGTCGCGACTTTTAAAATCGCGACTTTAAAAGTCACCGTGTGAACTACCCATAATTCTCGAGAAATATTAATTTTAGACATAATAGACCTTTAAACAAATTTCAAAGATAATTAAATTATCGATAAGAATATGTAAAAATATATAGGATGTTTTATTTTAAAAAAATGACTTATCCGTGTTTGAAGTTTAACCAATTGGACCGAGCATAAAAAACACCTTATGTATTATTTTCAAATTTTTACTAGTCAGCAATCACTATAATACTATTGTCGAACAACGTTTCAAAGAAATTGGTTCTGAAATTGCTATGTTCTGAAATCTCAATATTTCCTTAGAGTCCTGTTTCTGTCAAAATTGTCATATAAACTTAAATAACTCAAAAACGATTGATTTAAGACACATAAAACTTTTTACATTTTGAAAGACAATTTAATTCTGCATCTAAAAAGTGCAAAATATACAGGGTGTTCTATTTAAGAAAACAAAGTGACCCAAGCCAAACATTAAAATTAAATATGACGCCCATGGAAAATAAGAAACTTGATATCGAAAAACAAAACCGATCGAATAAGCAAAAAGTTGATAAAACAGTAAAGTGCAGCAAAAATTTAAGTTTTCGGATTTTTTTTAATGAAAATTATTTTAAATATCTAAAACCTGTTTTGTTATGATTTAGTACAACATTTAGCAACATTGTATAATTTTAATTTAATAATATGCAAGATTCCAATGTTGAAACTTGAATTTGAATCGGCCTGTAGGTACGTTTTTTGATGTCATGGCAATAATATCGCTCAATTTAGGTAACTTGGGATGCGATTTTAAAATTTAGTATGTTCGTCGTAGAAGACGTTTCTCGAATGTAATTCTAATTAGATTTATGATTTTCAGGTTCACGAGGTCTGGGCAATCGTTTCGACGAACAGCGTCTAACATTGCGGATTCACAGAGGTCGTGGCTCTTCTACGAAATACCACGGTTCTCCTCATAGCACAGGAAGTAATAGCACGACTACAACAACGGGAAGTGCATCGCCTAGTCCTTCGACTCGTGGCAGACACGAGCGAGTTAAAATTAGTGTTAGTTATCCTTCGACCGAAAACGTTTCGCAGGCGCCGACAAACTTGAACGTAAGTCCGTCATCTCCCATAGGCCATGCGAGTTATGCGGTGCATTACAGCGTAAATGGGAAAGATACTACAACAACTAATTTGTGCCGTCGTGATAATAATCATTTAAGGGTTCAGCCACGTTTAGGGTCCCATTCGAGATCCAGACGATCGAGCAGCTGCGATAGCACAAACTACAGGGATCCTAGCCCTAGTCCAAGTACTTTCGAGGATGGTCTCAATAGACCGAAAATGATTTCTAAACGGATGGGTAAAAGAAATATCAAAGCGCAGGTTAAACGATTTCGCATGGAAACGAAGGCAGCTAAAACGCTGGGAATAATTGTCGGCGGTTTTATTTTTTGCTGGTTGCCTTTTTTTACCATATACCTTATACGCGCCTTTTGCGAAGATTGTATACACCCGTTAGTTTTTTCTATATTGTTTTGGTTGGGTTATTGCAACAGTGCGATTAATCCCCTAATATACGCGCTGTTCTCTAAAGACTTCAGGTTCGCGTTTAAGCGGATTATTTGTAGATGTTTCTGTAAGGGGAGAAACTTGCCGACATCCCGGAGAGGATCCGACGGATCTCAACTGCAAGGGCGAATTCGGTCTCCCAGCTACAACACGCAACATCATGGAAATTCTCTGGGCGAAGACAGCGATCCTGGGGGTGATCCTTCAGACTCGAGGTGACGTAACAAGAAAAAAGGTGCCATGACTCAAATGTACCTGGATAAAAATTCCGCTTTTAAGGTAGCTATGTATTTATATGGATGACATCCGGAAACTAACACCGCTACGAAAACACGCGATAGTAAAAACCTCTAAGGTAGTTACAGCATTTAACAAGACATTGTTATTTAATGGATACACTTTACTTACTCCATATTATAGTTTTTATAAAACTCAGTATTAAATCAGCTAAAATGAAACTTTAATGTAACTCATAAACTATAATGTAGAGAGTCGTTTTAAGAGAGTGCAGATCAACGTAAAAACGCCCTGGCTCATGAGAAATGCTTAAATAGAGTACGGGAATTAAGATCATAATAAGATTTATCTGCAATCCAACTTTGTCAGTCTTCATCATTACATCACTTTAATAACTGTTTTTTAATATATTCAACGTCTCTGTTTTTTTGAAAAAGCTGCTTATTTGATGTTTATCACCCACTTATTTGTTTCTGTACAACTCCTACATGCGCAATTCGCTCAAATACGTTCTAACACGTAACGTGCAGTAACGAATTGCAGGTAGAAATGCAGATTCGTCGATGTAAGTTCTACATCCATATTTAAAATGTAAATGTATTGTGATATTAATAAAATTTGTTTAAGTTAAACTAAATTGCTTCCGACACCTGCCAAATTCTCGCGCACTCTTTTTCTGTCGCTAACTAAGTTCTGTCAAACGACGCATCATATTTTTGGTTGTAAATACAAGAATAATCAAAACCGTCTGCGAGCTTTGGACTGAAAATAATAGAGAATTCATGATTATCCATTCCTGCAATGTACTACGTTTTCATGTTGAAGTTAAATCGATTTTCAGTCGATACGAATTTAACTTCATTCGATTTAAGAGGTGTTTGTATAACGAGCAAAGTCGCATTTGTACAAACACCCGAAGTTTCTTCTTCATATGGCCTTCATAACAAACAATTTGTAGTAAGTCGCTTTTTTTATCGCTTGCTATATTATCTAAAATACTAAGTTGTGTTAAAATTGTGCAATATTATAGGTTTGTTTCAGCTAGGCTATGTATGATGCGATGAACGATCAATTACATGCGCAGTATCGCTTTCCAACAGGGTCTCTGATAGTTCATCGGACGTTTAGTAGGCTGTTCCAGCAGATATCGAATTAATTCATAAACTGATTTGTTGGCGGTAAAAACAGTATATGAACGAACACAAGAACTAGCGCTGGGATTTTTACACGCATTCGCTGTTGTGCATTAACCAGTATTAGTACGTGAATTAATACAGAAGATACTGCTGGAACATCATTTATTTGCACCCAGTTCTCTCCAACATTTTTTTTTAAATTCATTTCATAATCACATGAAAATGAGGTTTCTTTTTTATGTATTATAATATTGGCAATTTGCAAAATTTGCTACTTTAACTGGGTTTAGTAAAGGAGAATTAACGAAATTCGAGTTAATTAAATAGTGGTAATAGTAACGATAGTAGTATGTACTCTCATTTGGGCAGTAACTGGTTCGATCAAGAAACGAAAATACTAAAATATTTGTACTAGATACAGGTGACTGCAGCTTGGGGTTTACAATTTTGCGTTTTCTAGCAAACGGTTGTCTTAAACATATTAGTTAAGAGACTTACAAAAGCTTGATCAAACTTAATCAGCAGTTCATTTTACAAGGTATGTTCCAACAAGGGAGGGTCACGAATCACGATATGTTGTCGCTAGATTCAAGGCTGTGTTTATTGCATCAAGAACATCAAAACTAAATGTTTTGCAGAGTTATACGTGCCACTGGCCATTTCCTTCGGAAAAATAGGGAACAAACTGAAAAGTTGAATAATAAAAGCAATATTTGCGATCGCGTTGGCTATGAAACCGTCGCAGATAAAATTGAAATTCTTCTATTTACCAATTTACGCATCCTTTGCAAGTAAAATGGTGCAATTTTTTTGAAAAAATCTCCAACGTCAAAAACAAAACCTCTGCAAAAGCGCTATCATTTGAGAAGTTGTATAACTAAATCTATGCGACTTGCATACGCGTTTAACATAGGTGTGACCGTTTCTACAAGGGCCTTGTTTTTCGCGTTTTTCTCCGGAACCGTTTAACATTTTTTTAGAAACCTTGCACCATTTTACTTGCAAAGGATGCGCGAATTGGTAAATAAAAGAAATTCGATTTTATCTCTGACGGTTTCATAACCAACGCCATCGCAAAAAGTTTTTTTCCTATTTTTCCGAAGGAAATGGCCAGTGGCACGTATAACTCTGCAAATAATTTAGTTTGGATGTTCTCGATGCAATAAACACAGCCTTGATCGGATTCTAGCGACAACATATCGTGACTTTCCCTGGTAAGATGTATATGTATATAAGAAAGGTGGTTGAATAAACTCCATGTTAAACATATCAATACAAAAAACTAAAGCTTAGTTCTAGTAAATATTTTGCTTAAATTGGAATGAAAATTTTACGTCTATAGTTTAAAAATGGTTCTCAAAATATTGATCAGTTACAGACACTGACGAAACATGAGCCAGTTCTCTAGATCTTTTTTCGGCAACACACCAGTTGAAACTCCTTACTAAGGCACTGTTAAAGAACTTGAAATTTGTAAAAAAAAACATTTTAGTTTGTGATTGGTTTTTCAAAGAGGAGTACATCATTAGAGCTTACAACAAACTGGTTTGCATATTGAAGTACATTATGTAAACTAATTAGGGCGTAAGTTTGAAGACGTCACTCATACCTATGCTATTGTAAAACTGTATGCGCAACTTTGTTACTTTAATGTAAAATGTCAGCATCTAAAAAGAGTTTAATCATTTTTTTGGTGATTGTTATATGCTTTTCTATAAACTCACAAAAAAAAAGTTTAATGTTAAATTTATTTATAAACCAATAAGCTATTTTCCAGAGTTAGTTTTTTACAATGTTTGCTTTTTTCGTAAATATAAAATACATTTTTATATAATATTAACTAAAACACAACCACACAAATTTTATTTGATAAATTAACAACGTTATCGAAGTTTACACTCTATGTGCAGTATTTAAGAGATATTAAAATTATCAAGAATCTTATTTGTTCAAGTTTTTTGATGAGAACCCTACAATAATATACAGGAATTGGGAAATCTTTTTTCCTGTCTATCTTTCTATTGAGGGAACATAAAGTTTCGTGTGTAAATTATGCAGCTTTGAAATGTAGGGAAGTTGAATTACTATTTAAACAGATGTATGTGACTTTGATGAATGTTGGTGTACAGTGTACACCAACAAACTAACCTTTGAATATTATGTCGTTTATATCGACGAATCTTCCGTCGTAAATATTGACTTAATTTGATGAAATAGATTTATGGAATGGTAATAATTAAAGTGTATCCATTAATGTTAGACCGTTGTTTACAGTTTTTTTTTTTTGTTTTGCAACTATTTAAGGAGAGGGAAAAATTAACGACTTATTAAAATAATTTACCAAACTGTAATCTACAACATGTTAAATGTAATAAATATTATAAGTACTTACACAAGCTAAATTCTAACGCACAACGTCCCTGAACCTTCCCATATAACTGTTCATACTGTTCCTCAGAGAAATAGTGCAATTAATTGTAACTAATTTATAGCAAACAGTTTTAGAAACCTGTCGCCAGTAATCATGTTTAATTGTGTAATCGTGTACGAACTAATAATTTATTGTATTATTTATTACCGACGCTTAAAATGTAAGACACTTGATATATTAAAATTATGGAGAAAATGCAAGCGGAATAGAAAATTTTAATTCATGTGAAAACAAACGGATATAAGGTTTTTCACTTCCAATTACTTCTTTCTTGGAAATCAACATGTAAAATTAAATCACGGCAAGAACGACGCTTAGGCGTTGTCAATGACTACCAGTGATTTGTCTTTAATAATAAATTCATGGTAACAGTTTTTTAACAGCGCTTTTTTTTTGTTTTCTCCATAGTTTCATGGATCTAAGTAGGGGAAGGTCGGGTTATATCGGACGGTTAAGCTTTTTTACTATTTGTGAATTTGTTAAAGGCTCAATTTGACCATACTACGCATCAAAGCATACTTAGATATGTTTGTACAAACACCCATAAAAACAATTACCCCTAGGGGGAAATTTTTTACCATTTTTAGGCAATCGAAAAAGACCTTACTTTTTGCCCATTCAAAAAGTTGGAGGGTTATATCGGACATGATTTAATGTTTAGAAAATTACATATTTTTGGTTATCCAAACAAGTTTTTATTACTGTCCAGGCCTGATCAGATTTAAGCGTAAAACATTAAAAAAATTATTTCTTGTTGCTACCAATACACTTAGAAAGTGATTGTACTTATACGTTTAAGCAGGATCAGCACTCCAAAATTAGCTTCGTTCACGAAAAAACACTCTCTAAACAGAAAAAACTCTATTGCTTTGACACACAGAAACGACGCATTCTAATGTAGTGTGCGTTTTTCTTCTACTAGCCAATATCGCGATAGGTGCCTCTGTGCATGGCAAGTGCCCGAAAAACCACTTGTCCGATATTACCCGCTGTCCGATATTACCCGACTTTCCCCTACGTCGTTTTAATCATAACTTGAACAAATTCTGATATGCTTTGTGTTTAAGTAAAAAAGTTTTACTTTATGGAAGTTAAAGAATGTTTCTATTGAGTATGTACAAAATTGTTTTTCCAGCATTACTATACAGGGCGATTCTAGATTTTTAAATTTGTCTAAAAATAAGTTCATCTTTTATAATGCTTCCTAAAAGAATTATAGCTCACCAAAATGGGAAACTTTAAAACTGTTTTTAATTAATATTTCAAAAACTGTTTAAACAAATAGGAGACAGCCGTGTGCTTTTTTCTTTTGATAATCTTAAGTAATCTAATTAGAGAATTAGTTGTACATCAAAAGACATCTAATATTATTTTGTATAAAATGCAATTAATAATTCTGGAAATATAGTAAATCAATTTGTTAAGTTTAAAAATTGTTTTATTTAAAAGTTTTAAAATATTCAAATTAAGTTTTTTTTCTGAAACAGGTAAATAATGAAAATACAGGGTGACAATAATTTACAGCGTTATTTGTTTATCAGACATGGAAAGTCGGTTTCATTAGCAAAATTAATTACAATTTATTACAAAACAAAAGTTTATTGACGTTTAAAAAGTTTTTTGAGAAACATTTTAAGAACACAAATATCCTTTTAACTAGAAAAGATAAATAAAATTAAAAAATAAATATTTTCGGATAACCTTACGGGAATTATGATTAAAATACTAATATTTTGTAAAGTTGAATAGTGACCAAAACTCAAGCAGAATGTCATTTTATTTTTAAAACAGGTCGGTACTCAGCCACCATTAAACTTAGAAAACCTTCGTAAAGACATTTTTAACTGTATTTTTGTGTTAATTATTACAAAATGAAGGTTATCGAAAATATGGCAATTTTTTTAGATTTTTAACAATTTTTTTTTTAAAAGTTTGTAACATTGCTTGATCTCTTAAACACCATTCTTTTTGTATGTAATTTTGTCCAACTTTGCGGATTTAATAAAAATAAACCCTCTTAATCTCATAATAACAGAGCGATAGATATTTGTCACCCGTTTTATGTATAATTCAGTTATATTCTGTAACCAGAACAGTGCCGGATTAAGTCTTTAGCAGGCCTTATGGTGCCTGTCCATGTGAGAGTAAACTACTCTCTATAGCAGCGTCGCCAAGGATACAGCCCCTGAGAGTAACTCGCGATTGGCTGTATCCTTGGCGACGCTGCTATCGAGAGTAGTTTACTCTCACGTGGACAGGCACCATTACGTACACAAAATTTAACGTTTGGGCCCTATTTATAAAAGATGTTTGCAAATTTTGTGATTTTAATATTATTTATAATTTTTTCCGCGTTCGAATTATTGAATTACCGGCCCAATATATGTTTTTTGTCTTTCCGACCCTGAGTCAGAGCAGCTAAATAATTAAATCATCTACCCCGATTTGCACGTGATGAAAAGAACAGTTTTGTATCAATTTATAATAGAATATCGCATACCAAAAGTCATTCTGCGTTAATTAACACGCTTTTGAGATATTAATTAAAAACCATTTTTTGGGATCCTACTACTGTAGTATATTGAAAAATATTTTTTCGTCTAATATAAATCTGGACGCAAACTTCTGATCCTTGTGGTTACAGCTATTAAACATTTTATATATTGCCGTGTACTCAATGGTTCTGCTATCTTATTCACGTCCTAATCCAGTATTATTTCTGCCTGTACACTCTTTTCATTCATCTCATTTATTGTTGCGAAACAAACGTTTTTGTTAAATTCTATTTTAAGTAAAATGTTTGAAGCATGAAGCTAAGTGTTACGTATATATCATATAAAGACGAGCGATTGTTTTTTTGTAATATACTGTAAATCGGAAACAGACATTGCCATTCGTAGTTTTACATTTTAAGTATTAATAAGTACTCGTAATTCATTGTATTGTAATCAGTGTATCACTGACCGCTATAAACCGCAAATGAAGGCTGTGTTCTTAGCCAAGTAAGATTATTAGACTTTGTATTCGATTCTTATGCCAATTTTGTTTAGGGCAAGATTATTACGTCGTTAAGATAATGTAATCTGCCCTAAACATATCGCAATTTGGTTGTATACGTCTCAAATACCTACTATTACTTGTAAACCATGTTAAATTTAATTATTCTAAGCGTATTATTGTAAGGAAAATGTTAAAATACTGATGTACTATAAAATTATAATAATTGTTCAGAGATGTTGAAAATGTACCTCCTTATGTTTACATGTGTAATTAAATGTGAACGAACATATGAAAAACTACGAAGAGTTTTATTTCCAATCCTTTTTCACTTGGATGTGATACTTGATTACAGTAATCGAGGAAATTGGCGCCATTTGTGTTTCTTTAGTACTTTGTAACGGGCTGTTGGGAAACATGCTATACCAAATTCCTTTTTAGTGCCGAAAGTTAGGGGAAGAATTTCAATTAACTTTTGTCAAATAGTTATTAGGGAAACACTAAAATGTTTGATAAAGGTGCACAGTTTAATTGAATTTTATTACTAAACCAATGCCGTTTACATAAAAATACAACAAACAAACATTTCTACTATATACAGGCGTAAATAAATATTCAGTCTTAATACTTCTTTTAACGATTACTAAAAACAAGAAAACCACAACTAGCTTTATAAAAATATACATTTATCGAATTAGCACAATCGTGCGAAATTTGTATTATACCCTTAAAAAACAAATAAAATGCTAAAATAACAACAATCTAAATTTCATTACGTTTTCGTATAAATTTTGTTTCCCAGCTTTATGGCATGAAAAGTTTTCTTACGTTTACAGTTGTTTTTGAATAGTAAATTCTCAACGTACATCGATTTTCTGTTTTCTTTTGTTTATTAAGTATTTATTGTAACATGAATCGTTGTACGTATGAGGAACTCGCTATGATTATTTTCATTTCATTTTGATGATGGCGTGTGCTGTCTTATTTCTTAACTTCAATTTTGATAACTTCATCTGCGTTAATGAATGTGTGGTCAGATCCACACTTGGACAACTTTTCTCCGAGTAGCAACCGTTGAACTTCCTGGATACTTCTTCCTTTTGTCTCGGGTATCCTTAGAATCACGAACAGTGCTCCAAGCGCTGATATGCAGCTAAATAAACTGAACGTAGTCGCTGTACCAAAGGCGGAAACCATGTTTTGAAATAGTTTTGTAACCGCAAAAGCTAACGCCCAGTTAAAACCTACCGAAACAGAGCTGGCTACACCTTTTATGTGTGACGGAAAAATTTCACCCATCATAACCCAAGGAATGGGACCAAAACCAATAGAGAATACGATTATGTAAATCGCAAGACTCGCCAGCGGTATATATGAATAAGGCAACATATCTTGCACTTGCTGCAAATAGAAGTAAAGGCTTAGAACTCCCAGGCAGAGGGCCATGATCGATCCCGATATTATTAACAAGATGCGGCGGCCAGCCCGATCAATCAAAACTGATGACACATATGTAGCCACAACCTGCAAAAAGATCAAACGTAAATATACCTGACATTTATCTCTTTTGATAAAACGATCATGCAACAATTATGAATGACAAATTTGACAACTGGTAATGGAAGTTTTATAATTATTTTTGCGTGTTCGTAATAAGTTTGTTTATATGTAGCTTCCCGCTTCAGCATGTTAATTTATTGATCCGAATCACCTATAAATATAACATGAGTTGGTTAGAAAGGGCTATTTTTCTGATACATATTTGTTATTTGTTTAGAAAATTCGAAATGAAGTTAGTTTGGATTTTTCACAGTATTTTCAGAAAACGGTTGTTTGTTCTAAAACTTGTAGCAACTAGTTTAATAATAAGTTGTAAAATATTTTGTGTGATAACTATTTTTTGTAATAAAACTTTTATTATTATCCGTGAATTTACATTTATTTATGTTTCAAGTTTTTAGCTGTAATTATTTTGAAAAATTATATTAAAAAAATTATAAAATGGAACTAATTAATGGTGGACAGTATTTATCTTTGGTGGACAGGTAAGAAATGTAATTTGCTTAATATTTATATTAATAAAAATTCCAGAAAGCTATACACGTGAAATAGAAAGAAACTATTCGCTCAGTTTTGTGCCCTTGCAACGTTAGGCGATTGGTGAATGAATTAATTAAATGTTTTCACATCAATTTAGGAAACTTACTTTCTTCATTCAAGTGCATTTTAAAACCAACGCCATTAGTAGCAAAAAATCATAACAAAGCTATCTAATAATTCGCCTTGGTTGGGACACTATGTATAGTGTACTAATTATTTCGAACCGTTATGGAGATGTCGCTTTATACAGGGTGTGTATAAATTGGCGGAAGCGCTACACATGGCGATGTTCTCCGTAAAATTCTAAGTCGAAAATCTTTATACAAAAATGTTGTACCATGCTTGCTGTGTCTGCAAGACGTCCTCAAAGTTTTGATATTCAATCCTTTAAAAACCGTTATTATTTAATATCTTTTAATGAAAAAGCTGCGATTTGGAATAAAAATAAATTTCGAATAATATTTTTTCCTAGATATCATGTTTTTCCTTTCAAAAATTGGTGTTGAAAATATGTAAATCACTGATTTGAATGAAAATAATACATATGGCAACATTGTCATTAGCTCTCATCTCTGTTTTTCTCGTAATTATTTCTAGTTTGTGTTAGACGATACCTAAAAGTTTGCAGCTATGTTTACGAACTGAAGGCTTTCAGTTCGAACAAATATTATAAATACCTAAGTAAAAAATGCTGATAAAAAATGTCCAAACGCAAATCAATGTATGCAATGTTGCCAAATTTTTGTTTCTTTAAATGGTTCCTGAGGCCATAGGAAACATTTTTGTATTAAGATTTTCAACTTAGAATTTTACGAAGATTATATTGTTATTCTGCCTTCAATTTGTTTTTAAATTGCAACTTAACACTGCGACCATTATAATCTACCGATATTTCAAGTTAGTCGTTGTTTTTTTTTTGTACGGAGAGTCAATTGTCTGGGGGGTTTTTACATTGGGGGTTATTTGTGCGGGGGTTCCTTTTTCGAGGGTTATTTGTACGGGGGGTTATTGTCTCGTGGCTATTGTCCGGGGGTTATTGTCCAGGGGGTACTTGTCCTAAAACCATAAATTTACATCACAATGCCTAAAACTTAAAATATTTAAAATAAGGTAAGATTTCACATGTAATTTATTATTATTTTTGTTTCATCAAGTTACTTAAGGACTTTTTCAAAATTCTTAACATTACTGCGCATTCAGCGTCATTACATGTAATCTACCTCTTTCATTAAGCGAGTTGCTATTATGGCTGGAATTAAGTGGTTGACGCAACATAGGTGACAAAACGAAAATGAAAATATCTCTATGGATTATTTTGCACGTATAATAAGGCTTTTATTGTATAAACTTAAAAAAAATGTATTTCTAGCGGACCAGTTTAAATTATAGATATAATCATGTTAACAATATGATTTTACAGCAAAATTATTATGAACTACATTCTGCTGATACAAAAACTTACAAAAAAATTGTTACCAAATATTCAAAAACTTTTAATCATGCAAAAAAAAACACAGAAGTTTAAAATATATAAATCTGCTGTTTCAAAATTAACTTTCACATTTCTCGATTTTGTCCTATTTGATTCGCAAATATAATCATAATCACCTACTAAAAGCGCCGTAAAATATTCCAGCCAGCAATAACGAAGTCACGCAATCGCATACAATCCTAGCTGTTTATACGTTATGTAGTATATCTACGATTAATATTACGGTTTGCCTACTAATTAATTTTACAACTTTAACACCGACACGAGCGTATGCTCCAATATGTGATTATTTCCTCTGCTAATTTATACGTATAATAGTAATTAATCACAGTATTCTCTGTACAAACTTGAATCAATTAATTATTATACCACCTTTACGCGAACATTTGACGTAATTAACAATGATGTCATCGAATGTAATAAATGAAATAAATTTTAGGGAAAAGCGAGACGAATATTCAACATAAACGGAGATGAAGATACGTCAGGAGAACACGGAAATTAAATCTATTATGCGTGTTAAATCATAAACTTGAAATTGAAGTTTCTAAAAATAACAAAGTATTCTTTTTCGTGGGTTATAAATCTTTAGTGTTTAGGGTATGAGTTATTCTTTGCACGGATAACAAGTTGTCACGACCTAAACCAGAAATAACTTACTTGAACGGCGCCTATGATGACTGCGGCAATATTTGGCGACATCGTGCTTCCAGTGTCGCGGAAAATATTGGCGGCGTAAAATAAAACAGCATTGATGCCGCTAAGTTGCTGGAAAAACATCAGAGCCAGGGATATAATCATGGCCCGCGATGTAGCTTTACATTTCACCATATCCAGCAAGCTTGCGTCGCTCGAGCCAGCTTCTTTAATGGAATCTTGAATACCAGCAAGTTCGTCTTCAATATCATAATCTTTCCCCCTCAACCATTGCAGGGATTTTCTTGCCTCGTTTATTTGCCGTTTCGAGCAGTAGAATACTGGTGATTCCGGCATAAACGAGAATGTTAAAAGAAATATAACAGGGGGTATTGCTGAAATCAAGGCCAGTAGCTGGAAGTTGTCTACTGATCCACCTATAAATAACAATGTACAGTGAAAACCAGAAAAATTTTACCAGCTTTTATTTTTTTATACAGTGTGTTGATACAACATACGATGTATAGGTACATCAGAGTGGCGATATTCAAATGTTTTTTTAAATGGTTGAATTCTTTACCAAAGTAAATGAAAAAAGTATAGCATGTAGTTTAAAACAAAATTACTATTGCCAGTCTGATATACGTATTTCATGATAGAAACTAGTATATTTTACAACAAGAGATGAACGTCCAGAGCAAATCTGACGAACGAAAAAAACTGATTTTATCTCGAGTCGTAAACGCTATTTTTTCTACTCATGTATATGAAAGTTGCCATTTTCTCACTGCCTACCTTACATGAAAGTTTTACTTTCGTCTCTAGTGGCATAAGAATTGTCATTTGGTTCGTTTACATTAACGTTCGTTCTATAATATAATTTTAAATTCGTAGAAAAAATAGCATTTACGATTTGAAATGAAATCAGTTTTTTTTCGTTCGTGAGATTTGCTCACTCGTCGCTTTGCGTCTCGTGAATAAATCTTACCTCACACACTTTCTTCACTTGTAAAATATACTATTTTCTACGAAATTCAACTTATATTATAGAACGAACTTTAATGTAAACAAACCAATTATTATGTATAAAGTTTTAATTAATCATTTCATTTCCATAGCACCACTAGACTGACATTGACATAAATAAAATTATACCTGCAAACGAAATATATTTATTATTAATTTTTGTACCATTCTTAGGCTTTTATATAAAATGCTACATTAAAATTAAATTATTTGATAAGAATATTAACACAATTTTAGTTAATTTTAATTATGAGTTTAAGCTTTAAAAAAATCGTAAATTTTACAATTTCATATTGACATTGACATTATTTTCGCCACTAGAGACGAAAGTAAAACTTTTATGTAGAGTAGGCAGTGAGAAAATGACGTTTCATATAAATGAGTAGAAAAAACATTTTAATGTCATTTGTTAGAGAATTTCCTGCGATTTATAAAAATTAAATGCTTATAGGTCTTAAATAATAAAGTTACAGGGGTACGACAATCAAACTAAACCACCCAGTATAGTTTTTATCCATGTCACTTGATAGACAAGATACCCCCAACAGTTCTATCCAACCGTGTAAACTACTTATTTTAAGAGGTAAGCTTTGGTGTTCCATAAACAATATTTAAAGAACTAAAATTCGCCTTAAAAACGTTATTGCGTTTTGCTTTTATTCAAATGTTTTTAAAATATTCAGTTTAAAAATTATTAATTTTTTCAATGGTACTCTGTATTTTAAAATACAGGATTTAAAAGTTTTTGAATTTGCCATGGCGTTGTATTAAAGTTTTATTATGAAAGTAGAAAATAAGGAGTCAGTTAAAGTATCCAGTAAAAAAAAATTTTTAATAGAAAGCAGTGATAACAAATCATATTTTTTCTAAATCGTCTATAAACTTTTAAACTAAATCGGAAATTATTTAAAATAATAAACAATGCTTTTAGCTATTTATACAATACATAGTTATTCGCCGTTATTACTTTACTACTGTTTAACTCATTTTTGTTTTATTATCCACCATTGTTTTTATCATCAAAAGTTTTTCCAAAACTAATTACATTTTATTACTTTCTGTCCTATCTTATTAATTTCAGAGACTACTTAGATTGACTTAATTTTTTTAATCTTTTCTTTAAAAAAAAATAAGGCAAAAAGTATAAAATTATCAATAAAATGAAGTGTAAGGATTTTTAAACGATACGTTTAAAAGGATTGCGTAATATTATTTTGTAAATAAGTAACAAGGCTTTACTTTTTAAAATAAAGAAATTTCAAGCCTGGGAAGTTCTTACTGTGATACCCTGTACGGAACTATTATTTTAAGTTATCCAGACAGACAAACAATATTTACTTTAGTCGGGGATCTAACAGCATGAAAGCAATAGAAAAAAATGAGCCTAGCGACCCTGATAATTCGCGATAAACGTCAACAAAAGGAACATTGTAAAGCAACTTTTTGTTGATTGTACACTTTTTTGTTTGTCGAAAAGTTACTTTTTGCGGATCGAATACATCGTAAATTTAAAATAATTAAAAGTTACAAACGAAGTACTCCTGGACAATTCCGATTAAGTGATCTTGCTGTGTTGGAAATTAGGGAAAAGAAGTATGATAACTGAATTAAACTTAATAATAAGCAATTTTTTGCTATAATATACAGAACAGGGGCAATAAAACATTAACAAATAAATAATTAGTTAATAATAAGTTAATTGGGTGTTGGTAAAAGTATAAATTTTGTATTTAAACGATGTTATTTATGTTGTACATTAAATATCAGTTCAAATAACAATCTTAACATCCGTTTTGTCCTACTTTAATAATAATGTCGGTTAAACAACAATTGGAGACATAAATAGATGTATCGGGTGGACTTGTTTATTCCCATGTGTATTATTTACGTTGCAACATTGACATTGTAAAACTGACCCTTAACTACAAATATGTATTTGTATTTGATCCGCTTTATTTTTTTAGCAGTTTACCATACTGACTATTAGTGATTATGAGGTGGAGGGCGGAGGTAATTTTTTTTTTTAAATTTTTTGTTTTACAGGGTGAACCACTTTTTTGTAGCGGGACTTTAACAGACGATACAAAAACTTATCTTAAAGCAAATATTCCATATCAACACTGGTCCATAAACGATTCATTTTAAAGATACAGGATGTTGAAATTTTCGAATAAATATCGATAATTTTTAACCGTTTCCCAACCAGTAGATATATTTTAACCAAATTTGGTATACAGCACAATTACCACATTTGGTGAGAATGTCAAGCCTCACAAGCAACCAGTGGCGGAGTTGTGGGGGTTCAGTTTCATTAAATTTTATAAAAAACTAGTACGAATCTGTTCAAAATCAAATTTTGGGTAGAGCATTTTATTCTAAACAAAAAGTGTTTCTTGACTTTTTTTCGTACCTGCCACCGTCTGGCGCGAAATTTGATTTATTTTACTATTCTCTCGAAAAATTTGCTCCTAAATTCGATCTAAAGGCAAAATTCTTGTGCATGTCAAGCTAATATGAAATATAAAGATTCAACACTTAACTCTTCGCAATCTATAGCAGATGCATTTGCTACGCATTTTAATTCAGTCCTTGGAAATTGTTGTAATGAAATAAATCTCGATAACCTCGATCACAGTACTACTAATTTAGATATTCTGCAGGTTACAAACATTACCGAAAGTGACATACTAACCGTTCTTAAAAACATGAAAGCTAAGACGAGTGCAGGTGAAGATCAAATTCCACTATATGTACATAAAGGATGCATAGAAATACTACTTACTCCATTAAAATTTATCTTCAATAAAATTATCTCAACTGCTGAATATCCCACAAAATGGAAAGTAACCAAGGTATGCCCAATTTATAAAAACGGAGATCGTGGGAATATTGAAAATTATAGACCAATTGCGTTAATTCAAACTGTATCCAAGATATTTGAGTCTATTATGTACCAAAAAATCTTCAAACATGTCAAACCACATATATCAGAAAATCAACATGGTTTTATGCCGCAACGTTCGACAGTATCTAATCTTACGTTTTTTGTACAGGAGGCATGTGAAGCATTAGATGAAAACATACAAATGGATGTAGTGTATACGGATTTCGCGAAAGCGTTCGACAGAGTTGATCATGCTATTTTATTGAAAAAACTACATTATTATGGGTTGTCTACCAAATTGCTTAAACTTTTAGAGTCTTATTTAGAAAACAGGGTTCAATATGTGGTGTTTGACAGCTGTTCGTCGTCTAGGTATAAAGTTCACTCAGGTGTCCCTCAAGGTGCAAACCTAGGGCCTTTGTTATTTTTACTGTTTATAAATGACTTGCCGTCAGTTATAAAGTATTCAAAAAATACTCTTTTTGCTGATGATCTTAAGATTTGGCATCCAATAAAAACAATCGCCGATTGTGAACAACTTCAATATGACATTGATAGCATGCTAAAATGGAGCATTAAGAATAAATTGTATTTTAATGTTACTAAATGCTCTACCGTATCCTATCACAGACGAAACGAGCCAATAGTATATAACTATACAATGAACAATGTACCATTAATTAAAAAAACATCAATTAAAGATTTAGGTGTAACATTAGATCGAAAGCTTAACTTTGCTGAGCACGTACATGCAATTACACAGTCAGCATATAAGTCACTTGGGTTTATATTACGAAACACTATTGCTTTCAAAAAAGTAAAATCTTTTTATATTTTATATAACTATTTAGTTCGAACTAAACTGGAGTATGCATCGGTTGTATGGAACCCGAAGTATGAAATATACAAAAGTCAGTTAGAGGCAGTACAAAACAGATTCATACGTTATGTAAAGTTCAAAAAAACTGGTATTTATCCCTTTTTAGAGTCGTATAAGGCATTATTAAGTGCATATGAGGTCTTGTCCCTCGAAAGACGAAGGTGCATGAACGACTACATATTTATCTTTAAAATTATTAATCATAAAATATACGTTCCATTAGATTTTCTAAACAAAATTTCATTTTTGGTTCCTCGTCTAAGTAGTCGTTCAGTTGATGTTTTTTACTTGAGGAAACCCCGCACAAATATGCTGCAACTATCACCGCTGCATAGAATTTGTCTGATAGTGAATATTTTATCAGGTTTTATTGATATTTTTTGTAACTGTTCGCTGGTAAAACTTAAGAATAGGTTAGTATCCACTTTGCATGCTAATGATAACCTTTTTTTGTATTAAATTAATTTGTATTTGTGTATTTACACGTTTTTTATATGTACTATGTACTTTATATTTACTTGTGATGTTATATTATATTATAATGTTATGTAGGTACACTACTTTCTTGTAAGTAGGGGTTAGCCCCCTGTTAGAAAGAATTAAATAAATAAATAAATAAATAAAAATATCGCGAAAAGTAGAAAATTGCAAGTTACAGAATAAATGTCGAAAATGTGGATCATTAATCGTATTAGGTTTTTATTAAAAAAATTGAAACTGAACCCCCACAACTCCGCCACTGGTTGCTTGTGGGGCCTGAAATTCTCACCGAATGTGGTAACCTGTAAGGTGGTGCTGTATACTAAATTTGGTTTCAATATATCTACTGCTTGGGAAACGGTTAAAAATTATCGATATATTTTCGAAAATTTCATCACCCTGTACCTTTAAAATGAAGCGTTTATGGACCCCTGTTGATATGGAATATTCGCTTTAAAATGAGTTTTGGTATCGACTGTTAATGTCCTGCTACAAAAAAGTGGACCACCCTGTATTATTTACGTACTTTGTCAAATTGATTGTGTTGTACTTAAAATTAACTACAATTTATAACCGAAATATGTTTCGCGTCTATCATCGTATAGGAAGGTATTTTAAAATTAATTAAGACGCTATATTATTATCGTTTATAGACATTCATAAAATTATTTTTATTTAAAACGACAATGTGAAAGTTAGTACTTGTATACATAGGAGCTAACTTCAAATTCTGTGTACGGGTTCAAAAATTGTAGCCACGCTTTAGCTTTAACTATCAGCTTATAGCCATTTTTAATTAAGTGCAGGGATAAAATATTAACAAAGATTATTTTAATCGTTTGCAAATGTTTCTTATCGAACATGTTAAATTGGGAGGTGACAAAATAATTTCTCATTTGTAGGCCAATACCTAAAGAAACGATATGGTTCATTTTAATTGGTTGAACAATTATGTTGTACAACTATTCACTCAAATAAAAATCATTAGATATCAATAATTAGCGAATGACGCAAGACAAATTTAAAAAATTAAGAGACTTCTGCGAGATAACATTTAGACTAGTTAGTTACTTTTAACACATTTTTACGATAAAAAACAGAAGTTTATTTCATTTTTAATGTTTTATTTTTCCTTAAGCGATAATTTTCGTATAAATTAACGTTAAAGTTTATCGCGCACGTGATTTAAAGCTAGTGATACACGTGCTCTCTTGTGTAATAAAAGTTTATCTTTTTAAACACGAAGTTAATTTGTCTATGACCAAAATTTAATCAGTGTTAAACCAATTCGAGGAAAGAAATGAAATATTTAAAAATAAAGCTGAACTCGTTTCATTTCTATCCAACAACGCGGTAAAATCAACTAATAGAATACGAATTTATTTATTTAAATTTTTTATTTTTTATTACTAGTAAATGTATAGGTACAATAATTCGGCAAACTAAAGCTTAAGTATTAATTACATAACAACTTATTGAAAAAAAAATTACAGAAAACTATTCAATTTTGATATCCCAAAGATCATTACTATTTTGTAAATATGTACATTAACACACCTTATAAATTATCAAATGATTGAATGAAATAAAAAAAGATTCGAAGTTTTATTATCTTAAAACGACATATTTGCCATTTTTACACTACTAGACGTGGCTTTAAGTTAAAATAATTATATTTTCATCTTTTCAGTGATGTTAACATTTGAATATCGTTTCCTATAGTTGTTTAAGGAATGTTAATAACATATTTGAAAGCCCTAAAGACAACTTTTTTGCATAAGTAAAAATCACTTACGACAATTTTGGGATTTAATAGTTAATAATGATTTTGCTACTTAATTTAGCTTAAAGAATAAAAAAGTGGTCTCTAATCATTGCATTTATTTACGCTCGTATGTTTTAATGGTATGTTAATACGTCATAGGTCTTGACTTTTGTCTCGATAAAACCATAATCAAAAGTATTAAATTGTTTGCATGACTCGAAGTATAAGTACGCTTACTAACTGATTTTACCAAAACAAAACGGTAAAAGTGTAATTTGAAAATAAAGTTTTATAAAATACACCGTAAAATCTTACTTATAACACGCACTCGTGTATAATACGTTTGCTTGATTTAGCCCAATGTAGGTTATATTTGATATCAAAAATTATGTAGGTACATGTTTTGTTGTACTCGTGTATAATACGCACCCTTGTTTTAAAGGACAAAAATTTGACGTTTTATACGCGAAACTTTACCATACAATAAAATTTTGAATTTAGTTTTATGTTATTAAATGTAGCTTTTTCCGCTATACAATGTTATATAAGTTTGTTGGAGCTACTTCTAAAAACAAATGAGATAACCAGACTGGTAACGATCTATGGGACACCCTTTAGGTAGGCGTATAGGCAGGTAAACGAAAAACAGAGAAGAAAGAAACCAATCTTTTGCCGAAACGACGATAAAAGTTATGCGAAGAAACTTATAAAACGAATAGCGTATTTAGTACATGTACGAGCCTCAAGGTAGCACTGTAACGTTCCTTGAATTAAACTGAACTGCTTCTCTCTAAGGCTTTTATTAAATTCTTCAAAAATAATTAAATTAATAAATGATAAATGCATCAATTTAATCCGCTGAGAATAATATCTCTAGAGAGTTAATTAGCTCATAGATCTTTCCTTGAATTCACATTTATATTTTGTAGTTATTAAATAACGTATTTTAGGTGTGCAATTAAAAAGTATTTTTAATTAAAAATATTACATTTAGCAGATGTTATAAATATTTGGAAATTCAAGTAATAATAACAAATAATATAAAAATTAAGTACCTACTGATAATTGCAAGTAAATTTAATGGCATTGGTAATTTAATTTAAATCTAGTGTTTATTATTTATTTTGATGAAGGCATAAATTTGCAAATGTTATCAGAAACCCATTCACGTGTATAGGAGTCTACGACCATGTAGTGATAATGTATCAATATCGGGACTATTTAATAAACTTTACGATTTTGATTAGATACAGTAAATCATTTTAAAAATGGCTTTTAAAAATGTTGTCATTTAGCAATGATAATTTATTAATATTAAATTAATCTCTTCATAATTTATTTCGTTAACATAAATGAAACAAGTTTACGTATACAAAATAGTTAAAAGTGTCTAAAATGAATAGAATAAAATTCAAAATTTAATTTATCAAAGTTGAGAGCGACGAATTAACAATGAAAAATGTTAAGCACCCAAATTTAGCAATAAGAATATCTCAGGGAGAAAAAACGGATTGCAGGTATAAAAGTAACTGATGCTTATACATAAAAGTTTTACAAAAACGTTGCTTCACAAAAACAACCCTCTACTGGGTATAATCAGTTATAATACCCAAGACGCCTGAGCGTTCTAATGTGATAAATATATCGTATCTGTCACTGTTTTTCATTAAATGTTAAGAGTGAAACGCTTTTATAAATCCCTGCTCACTCACCTAAAATATATCCCAGTAGCAGTCCTACAGTGATCTGTAACTGGAAGAAAGTTCCTAGCGTGCCGCGGATTTTCGCTTCTGCTAGTTCTCCTACGTACATAGGCGCGACGACACACATCACACCTGCGCTTAAGCCAGCCAGAACTCGCGCTATGTAGTAACCCCAAACGCTTCCACTGCAAATAAAATATTTAGTATTAAAAGTCAATACAAATTGTGTAACTTATTCATGAATAATCAAGCGCCGACAAAGAAGATGAAAACAAGGAGAATAAAATACTGGGTGTAACTGAGTTCTGGTACACTCCCTTTTTTTCCTTTAGTTTTGATTTTAGGAAAATGAAATTTTAGTCGTATGATATGTGTAAATAACCGGATTATTTGAAGATTTGAACATTTCTACACTGTTGTTTTACTTACAGTTTCGCCAGAAATTAACGTAACTTTGTTGTTTCACAAAGAACACCCTGTATATTTTTACATTTTGGGAAAGAGGAAGCAATTTTAGATACAAATGCACCATTTTGGTAGATTTTTATAACCACAAATAATTTTTGGACGAAAATTTATTTTTGCATTTAGTGTGCCGTGATCTGCATAAATTGAATGTTATTGTCAACAAATGCTCAAAAAAAGTTTTTAAAAATAAACAAAAATTGTCGCTTTTCTTATTATATTCAGGAGTATTTGTTATCGGAAAAAGTTCCAATAAATGTTGTAATTTTATAAATCACTCAAACTACTGCAGCAGGTAATTATGTATACAGGATTAGGACAATGTTCCGGAACGGTCGATTATCTGAATAAATGGTTAAAAATAAAAATATGTTGACTATATTAGAACAAAAAACTACATTTAGAAACATCACAAACAAGAGTTTTTATTTTTAAAACAAGTAAATAAGATGATTAAAACGAACTAACCCAAAATCAAAATACGTGTGACTATCGTCAGTTTGTTGTCAAATTTTATTGATTTTGATGATGTGTGGGTCTGGTGCCCGGCAACGTAGAAAATTTTGAGTAATTTCAAAAATATTAGGTTTAATAAAAACAACAACAATAATAAGGAGGCCACATAAATAGTGAATCACCGAGTATATATTTTTATACTGAAGGAAATTATTAAAAGTGTTAAATAATAACTGTTAATAATTTTCCAAAAAAAAAGTTATATCTTTGAAATTGCTTGTGACTTGTGACCATGCTTATTCGTATACACGGGGTCGGCAACCTTTTTTGGATAGCGGGCCAAATTAAATAATAATATTTTCAGGAGCCGCACATACCAACCGAATCTGACAAATGGCGTTCGTAACGTGCCTTTTTACCGGGATACCAACATAAACTTGGTTATTTTATTTTCAGTCTGAAGTATGCGGGCATCGATCATTTTCGATCACCACATTTTCGCCAACGCTAAATGAAAAACAAAATAAATATATAACAAAATTGAAAACTAAATTTTCTTATGCATTTGGTGTTATAATTATGAAATATTGTTTTAAATATATATTTAGATTTTACTTGGCGGGCCACATTAAGACATATGACGGGCCGCATGCGGTCCGCGGGCCGCGGGTTGCCGACGCCTGCGGGGGGTAGGGGGAGGAGGATTAACGCAATAAAAAAAGTATAATTTATTTAGAGCTAAGAATTAAATTCTTATTTAAAAACAAATAAAACATTTACGTAATTTTTGTCTAAAAAACATTTTTTCCATTATTAACACGATAAACGAAAATATTTTTTATTAAGAGATTAATTATGAATTCAATATTTGTGATTAAATTAATATCGATATTGGAAACGCAGTGTATTGTGCTATGTAAAGAACAAAAGTTAGAGAAAAAAAATTATTTGACATAAGATCATTAAATAAGCAACAATTTATTTGTATCAGTATTAAAATCGCAACTTTTGTTGAACATTTTGGTGAACAACTAGATTTACAAGAAAAGATACAAAAATACAAAGAAAAAAGGGAAAATATTTTTTCATGAAATTTGGTACAAACCCATTTGAGGACATCCCGAATCCAGTGGTGTAGTCAGATTTTAAATAAAAAATCGCTAAACAAATTTTGCCAATTCTGACATCGAAGAAAAATCATGGTAGGCTTTGTGAGTGTAAACTGAATTTTAAAATAGAATGCAAAAGAACAGTTTTTGATGCTTTATCGTTTAAAAAAATCATGAAAATCGAATCATACAAATAAACTTTTTATAGGGGTGATCCGCTTTGAAATGGGTCACACTGTATTTAGTCAACTGACTAATTCTTTTCGTAAATATCTATGAATGTCGATCGCTTAATTGTTTTTGAATAAAGTAAACCTCACAAACAAGAAGATTCAAAATATACTTTATACGCTGTAAGGTCAAATCTGTTCAATAAAGTAAGAAATCCACAATATTTTTTTGATGTCATAGTATTACTGTTAATTTTATGGGGGGACATTCTTTAGTTCATGTGGCCTAATAAATGCATCTAGACACCTAAATACTTTATTGCATTGTAAACTTGATTTTCTAAAAAGTGATTGTTCAAAACTAATAACTACATCAAGTTTACCTATAAGTTTTACAGTTTAAATTTTTTAAACGAAATGGTAAATGTGAAGAAAAAGCTTTTATTAAATTCGGACGCGTTTTTTGCACATAAACAGAAGCATATTTATTTAAAAAGTTTTAAATATATAATTATGTGATATACTGTTTCACACTCAGGGCTGAGGAGAGGCGGGAAAAGTCTGTACAAATGCCCTGGAAATGGTGGACCAGAAGGACACCTTGGTTCCGATTATGTTTGATTCTGATTTAGTCGTATTTGTTTACTAAGACGACGTCACAAAAGTTTTCAAGTTTTGATTATATATAAAGATAATTTCTCAATAGATATACGATATCCAAATAGTTATAGTACCATCTCTATGGGAGCCTTGAATAAATGTCTTCACTGGGGCGCGAGTCAACTACTAATGTTCTTGTTTACATTAGCAGTTTGGATTTGCCGAATAATAATATCTATAAATTTGTCGTTGTTTTTCATTGTTTTGTTTTTCAAGAACAAAAACTTTCAATTCTACATTTCCCCGGTGCAAAACTTTTCTGAATATAAAGTACAAATTGCTTACTATAAAAATATACGTAAATACGCCAATCTGACGCACGTGTTATCTATTGTTGGTAAATAAATATTTCGCGAATTGAATTTGTTGAAGTAAATGTATGATAACTTTTTGCGAATAACAAAATTTAATATCGCCTGGTGTTCATTGATTAAACGTTAATATCACCCGGCTCACTGATTAGACGTCATGTTAAAAACGATTGACACTATCAAATTCTTTACGTAATTGGCATCTTTGTCGCCGAAAGTGAGTTTGCTCCAAATTTCCTGCTTGATTGGCATTGATTTAATGAAAATTGTGACGTGGTGCAGTCTAGGAAATGGTCACCGTAATGTCGAGGTTATGTTTGTAAATATTAAAAATGTAAAAATAACGAGTTTCGTTTCGTTTCAATTTTAATATCAAGCGAGCTAAGCTGAATGTAAATAAAAAAGTTTCCTATAAATACGTAAATAAATTTAAACTGTAAACTATATGTGTACTATACATAGGTGCAACGTAAACTTTTTAGAAAAAGTTGTGATCGCGAAGAAATAACTCTTTTTAAAATAATATATTTGAACATTTCTAGCCTAACTTTGTAATTTTGTGTAAGTGAACGTAACTATTTGTGTGAGTTTATTTGGTACTTTAATAATATTATTCTGTATCTTTATGGGCATATATTTAATAACTTTATATTACTCGTACACAATGAGTGGAGAATGAAGCCGACAGAACGAAATAAAAATATATTTCTCTCTCTAAGATGTACATGGTGGCCCATTTTCGATGCCCATACAGGGTATCTCGGTTATTATCAAAGAAAAAAACCAAGTACGTAGCCTCTTTTTTTTTAAGAGGAATTCATTGCCGTAATCAGATTTTTAATATCTTTTGTAATTTTCTAAATATAAACAAAAACCGATTTTTAGCAATTATCAAAAATGTTAAATATCTCGCTTAAACGAAAAGATAGCGTCATCCAATTTTTTTTTACTCATATAAATATCGATATATGACACCTAACGTTCTTATTTTAAATGGCAACCATAGTTGGCTTTGGCATAAATCGAAAACTTACCTACTTTTTGCGCTTTTCTAAAACATATAATTTGCTTATGGTTGCCATTTAAAATAAGAAAGTTTACTTCATAGATATTTATATGGAAAAAAAATCAATATCTCTAGCTTATTAAGGGCAAAAAACCATGCCAAAAATGTTTTAAAAGTTTTTGTTGGTCTTTTTGTTTAAGCGAGATATTTAACATTTTTGAAAATTGCCAAAAATCGGTTATTAGCTATATTTCAAAAATTAAAAAAGAACAAAAATCTGTTTACGGCAATGAATTCCTCTCAAAAAAAAATAAAGACTACGTATGTACTTAGTTTTTTTTTCTATCTTTGATAATAACCGAGGTATCCTGTGTGGGCATGTACTTAGACAGTTGGCAGTAGATAATCATAGAAAATCAATTAAAACTAGGATTAATAATAGATAATAATTGTTGATATTTTGTTACAAAACGTGATTTTTACAAATTACGCGTACAGACATCAATGCTTTATAATCCGAGGCGAATTACTACAAATCTTGAAACAAAATTTTATAAATCCATTGTAGTTTTAACTTAAATGTCATATTTTTAAACTGTAAAAATGGCGTGACCATTACACGCGATTTTCACGTTGTCCAATTCAATATTATTCCAATCGCCCGGGATTAGAAAGACAGGATGTACCTATATCTGTACCGTTCTGTGCGTTACACGAAATTGCAAGTACATATTAGCAATACAAGTATTTATACATTATATAGTTATCTGGGAGAAAAAGAAACCAAAATAGCAGAGATATTTTACGTTGGGCTGTTTTTATTTTTGTACGAAATGTTTTTTGACAACGTAATCATAAATATGAAATTGTTTTACTTTAGAAAATTTTTTAATTTTTTGCTTCATACAATTTTTTTTACATTTTCAATCTTTCTAAGCTGTGGCGTATATGTGTGAGCTTATAGTTAGTTTTAAATAATGTTTTAAACTGCTGTGACAATTGCTTTGCTATTGTGCAAGTGTTATTTTGTTTGGTCTGTTGCTACCGCTCAAGACAAAATCAATTTGGTAACATTAGTGACTTTTACTTTGTGATTTAGGCTTTTGTTCGTTATCAAATTTATTAATAGATGATCTAAAAATTAGGTTAATATCAGTCAATGCAATTGCTGTATCATGGTTACAAATTCAATTTTATACTATTTAAATATTCCTTCTACAGTTCTTAATTTAATTAATTTTGCTTCAGCAAATTTTTAAAGTGTTTGCTGTGCATAAATATTCGAGGCTCAACATAACATGTGCTTGTTGCTTATGCTTAGAGCTAGAAAGTTGGTTAAATTAGAACAAAGTTCCGCAATTTGGTGCTGAATTTAAATGTAATATGAAATTTGCCATTGATTTTGCTTTATAGTTTTAATAATTCTAAATACAATGAAACAACAAAGAACTAATACATTTAGTTAAAAAAATACTGCGATAAAATAAATAAATAACGAGTTTTCATTAAATCAACATCTCATGAAGACAAAAGCTGTATTAAAAGTTTTGCAGGAATCGTATTAATTTTATGCAATCAGCATCTAGCAATAATTAAATAAAGATATTTATCAAAAAAGTTATGGGCAGTCTTATTTCTAAATGTGTTTTGTAAAACCACAACTCTATATACATTTTTTTTGCATTAGATAAAATTTTAAGACGTGGTTAATATATCAAATAAATAAAACGGATATAAAAATTTAATACTATCTTGAAGACGAAAATCGCTAGATTGACGTTCAAAGAAAAAGATTTTAAAGCTAATTTTGACAGTCCCTTATATATTTTTTATACTTTAAATATATCCTCAATAATTCTACCTTATTTTTAAGTTATTGTTAGAAATACAATTAACAATACATAAAGAAATTTAAGTTAAAATGTTGTTACAATTTTAATAGGTTTTGTTTTTCACGACTGTGCTATTTTATAAAAATAGCTATTTTTTATATTTTGGGTTTTTTTCCAGTGACTTTTACCATTATACTCAGAATTTTAAGAACTACATTTTTATGCAAAAACCAAAATGGGGCTCTTGCTGATTGTGGATTAACATCGAAAAGAGCTTACATACCGGATGTAACTAAGTTCTGGTAAATCTCTTTTGATTTTACATAAATAAAATTTAAGTCGTACGATATGTGTGAAAAACCCGATTATTTGAACATATGTTTAATATTGTTTCACTTCCGGTTTCGCCGAAAATGGTCCTAACTTTGTTATTTCAAATGGAACACCCTGTATATTTTTACATTTTTGGAAAGGCACTTTTGGATACAACAGCACTATTTTGGTTATTTTTTACAACCTCTAATAAATTTTGAACGAAAAATATATTTTTTATTTAGGGTGCCGTGACCTGCATAAATTTAATTTTATTATGTCAACAAGTGCCCAAAAAACGTTTTTGTAAGTTTTAATTGACATTTAGGTTACTTTAATCGGTTTTAAGGTTGTAGAATCGGTTTTTTGATAGAAATCATTTTTTTTATGGAACAATACTGGTACATGCGGTCATTTCAATAGAGTATGTTCTGACAAATTTAACAGTACCAATAACATAATATTTGTGTTGAAAGGCTACATCAAACACTTAAAACATTACATAAACTTATTAAGATATCTTGTCAATCGCAGTTAACTGCGGTTAATTAAATGTAACCAATATGTCAATTAAAATTGATAAAAACATTTTTTAGACACTTGTTGACATAATAAAATGTAATTAATACAGGTCATTGCACACTAAATAAAAAAAAAAACGTTAAAAAATTATTTGGTTGTAAAAAATAACCAAAATAGTGCTGTTGTATCCAAAAGTGCTTCCTCTTTCCAAAAATGTAAAAATATACAGGGTGTTCCATTTGAAATGACAAAGTTAGGATAATTCTCGGGGAAACCCAAGGTGAAACAATATTGTACATATTATGTTCAAATAATCCGTTTTTTTTTACACATATCCTACGACTTAAATTTAATTTATCTAAAATCAAAACCAAAGAAAAAAAAGGGGGTTTACCAGAACTCAGTTACACTCGGTATATAAGACCAATAGGTCGCAGTACAGAAACCCGAAAGGGGACCACCTCCACGGAAATAATAAAAAAATACCAGAACTCAGTTACACTCGGTATACTGTTATATGCTGCATGTTCGCTATTTACTGAAAGTACCTACATACCGCACGACATATTGGATAAAAGAATCCGATATCAGGCAGACAGTGCAAACATCTGGAAATATTCGAGTAAAAGTACCTACAGATTTTCCCAGTATGTCACGTTTTCGCGGTAAGTGTTGATACTGTACCTCCGCGAACAAGAAAACTTGAGTAAGTAACAGAAGAAGCAAAAAATCGTACCTGAATGCTATGATGAACCATGCTACTAAAAGCGGAAGAGCCAACAACTGAAGTGTTCTTTTTCTACCTAAACAGTTAGTTAAAAAGCCACTGGGAAGGGCTCCAGCCAGTCCGCCCAGAGTAAGTAAAGAACCGATCCAGGAACCCTGTTCATCCGTTATACGAGGATCTGATGTAGGTAACTGAAGCATTGCTATAGCAGACGAAGACCAAGCGAGATGCATGCCCATTGCAGTCGCCCCAAGGGTTGCTGAAATCAAGATGCAATCATGACACAATTTACATTATCTCATATTACATGATATAATATGTGTTATGTTTAACTTTGATTATTGAAATCAGTAATATCAGCTACCTCATAATGTAATCTGAAGTGCAGGTGTTCGACGCATCTATATAGGTCAAGTTGAAAATGATAATACTTTATTTTTAAAATCTTGATTTGTCTGACTTTTTAATGAAATAATGCATACAGGAAGTAAAATAGAAGATATTCTCAAAAAATATCACATTTTTCAATTATGCCCATCTCTCATATAAAGCGAAAACTGAATGATTAAAATTTCATTTTCCTTTTACCTTACGCACAGACGAATTTCCTAAAATTACACGTATTTAAAGTGCAGAGAACAATTGAGCGTATGTGATGAACCGAAGCTGAAAATTTTGTGTTTTCCTTCTTAACTTGTATCTCATTAATAAAAAAAAGCTTTTGCATACTTAAATATATTTTGTTTCAATAGGATGTTGACGTGAAATAATAACAACTGCATAACATTTAATGGGTCATAACAATTTAAGTTTTTGTTTTAATATTCAGCGTAACAGAACAACAAATATCAGACAAACACATAAATCTTATAGCTCTAGTAAACAGATGCGATATGACAGTGTTTTTAGCTTTACCAAAAGATAAGTTATGATATACGTACATATATGATTAAAACTTAATTTTGTTATTGTCCAACATTCTAACTGGAACTGCAAACTTTACCAATTCTAACAACTCACCAACCTTACCGAATAAATCTAAACCGAATCAGATAGATTTGAACCACTGGAATTTTATGAGCTAGTAATCGAACCGAGATAGAAATTTAGATGTCGACACAATTTTCAAAGGACTTTAACAAAAATTATAGTCGAGTTTTGTAAGTAGTTTTATCCGACAAAACAGCAATGTGAAATATTAAACATATTTTCCTATTAAAATTGAAAAATTCACATTTTTTTCATTTAAACTTTTTAGAATTGAAAAGATTAAGCAAAATATTGTATTACAGCCAAATTCATAAAAACCATAATTTTTTACACTATAACAATTTAAAAATATAAACTCTAAAGGTACTTTTGTCGATAAAAAGAAATTGGAAATTTAACGTCAAATTCTAAATATTTTTTTTTTGAATTTTTTTATAACTCTTAAAATGAATGCACTTTATCGAATATTACAGAAATCGATAAAATCTAGAGTCGTAAGAATTTTTATTAAACTTATATCTTGAAATTAGTTTAAGGTCAAACACAAATTTTTAACAAAAATTAGGTTTTCTAAAAAATTGTTAATAAAAAACATTTGCATTTGTTAAAATTACTATAAAAACTTAAAACGTAACGTCAAATATTATATTACTTTAAGAGGGCACTTTTCTATAGCAAATATTTCTAAAATTGCTAAAATTCAATGCCATAAATTATTACAATTTTTTTTTTTAATCTTAAAATTAGTTTACTATTTTCTGAATAATTGATACTAAAAAAAAAAAAAAAAACATTTGTGACAAAAATTTTTAATTACCTGTATAATAAGAATATAAACATAAATCATATGCCACACAAATTTATTTGTTTATCAAAAACCAAGAAGTGTTAGTAATTTTTTTAAATATTAAATAAAATTAACCTCACGATACAGGGAGTCACGTTGTGATTTTACTACAGTGTGCACTGTGCAGTCTCACTCTTTACATAAGAAATATTCTAAGTAAGTACATTAATTTTTCAAATTAGTTTACAAAATTATTTTATGACTTTGCAAATCGCAAAGCAAACAGCAAAATATAATTTTGGTGTAGTTATAATGTGCAGGGTGGACCAAATTCGAATGTTTTAGGGGGTATCTCGGTTACCGTAATAGTTGGCGAAAATCTGATATCGCTCTCTTGGGTAATTTTTTTTTAAAGAAAAGGATACCTGTGTAATCAGATTCTATATATCGCTTTTCATTTTGGCATTACAGACAAAAAAGGAAATTTCATCATGTTTGAAAATAAAACTAAAACTTAAAAAAAAAATTAAAATTAAACAAAATGTAATGGTTTTTAATATTTTAATACAGATTTTTAGGAATTTAATTAAAAAACAAAATTAAAATTTTATATGAATTTATATTTTAATTGCAAACATCACTTTTTTACGAAATCATGACTAAACTTGATGATCTAATTTTCACAAAATTAGCTAGGTACTTATATCTTTTTAATTTTTTTGCAAATTATAGATAAAACTAGATCACATGTATTTTTTAATACCTAAAAAATTTCTTTTTTATGTAAAGTAATGGCCAACTAGGATTTCTATTTAAAAAAAATATAAGTTCACTTCATATTTCGAAATTCAAGGTCGCTGAATTTTTTTACAATATTTTTTAATGAAAGCATAAAAATCTGTACAAAAAACCTGTAGAACATTACTTGGTTACTTGGTTGTTTTCCAACTCTGACCCTACATTTCAGGATTTTTGTTCAATTTTAATAAATAAGGAAGTTGTAGTAAATTTTTAAAAATTATAAAATTTCATTTTTTGTGTGTAGAGCCAAAATGGAAAGCGATATAAAAATCTGATAATATGGGCGTTCTTTTCTCAAAAAATAGCCTAAGAGATTTTCGCAATTATTACGGTAACCGAGATACCCCGTAAAACAATCAAATTTGATCCACCCTGTACATATAAATATATACAAACGTCCCTTCTAATAATAAATTAACATTCGCATACTCAAGTTCAGCGTGATAAACTTTGACTGAACTGAGCTAGAAAATAAAATAATTGAACGATATTATCAAGGAAACAAATTTTAAAATTACCGTGAAATTGCTATACCCATGTAAAGTACATGGCCAAAACTATTTTATTTGCACCATCACAGTTATCGAAAGCGAGAATGATACAAACAACATAGTTTTAGGAACTTTAGCGCAGAAACGTGCATTTTACAAAACGAATATGAAAGCATGACAAACACGGTAGTAAATTTTGAACGAGCAAGTGTAAATAAAAAACTGTATGGAGAAATAGATTTAGAACCAAATAAATTCTGTAAGGAAGTCAACAGATATGAAAGAATTTTTTTAAAACACACCAAAAATAAAATAATATTAGCCTGGATAATAAAATAGTAAGTAAAGTTTATGCATTTCACAATTATGAACAAAAGTACTAAATTGGGATTTAAAATGTATAACATATAGATATTTTGATTGAATGTCATAGCAAGAAATATTTAAGATTTTATCAAACTATCGCAGATCTCTATGGCACTCCTATTTTTTTTAAATATTTTAAATTAATTTGTAATTATTATACTTAAAAAAAATGGAATTTCAGAATAAGTTGCTTAATTTTTATTTGTCGCAAACGCAATTCACAATTTGTATCATTTACTATTTATAAAATCGATATGATTTTCAAAGAATGTCGTAGGTAAACAAAATGTTCCTATAAATTAAAAATAAATTAAACCTATCCTACCTACGACAAGGAATGCGGACTTTAATTTAAAATCAAATTTAAACAATAACTTTATATTTAACTATTGTTTACTAATAACGTAATCGGCTATTTCGATTTAAAAATGAGTTGACAATCGTTTAGTATACCTACCAAAAAATTAAAATATTTGCTTCACATTTGTTTGTTATTAATATAAATAAGCTTAATTAAATCATCTTTCTTTCAAACACTTTATGAATTAATATTTATTACTTTTAAAAGACTTACATCGATATTTAAAGGATTGTATGAGTAAATAGGATGTTCCTGAACATCGAAAATAATTTAGAAGTCGCCTAGGTACGACAAAGAATGCGGATTAAATTAAAATTAAATTTAAAGAAAAAAATGTAATTGAATTTTTTTTTTTTGGGCTAGTATTGCGACTGGGTATAGGATTCACAAACGTTGTGAAATTGCAAAATTTGTCTACTAAAGTGAGTTCACCATCATTAAAAAAAATCAAAATATTCTCTGCACATTTAATTTTTAATAAAACTAAACAGGCGATTATTAAGTCTTACATTACTAACATTGCACAACTTTTGAAAAAATAATATATTAATCAATTGCTGTAAACAAAAAAGCGTCCTGTAAAATTTATCTTGTTGTTTATAAAATAACCTGTCAACTAAACATATTTTATTGTAAGAAATCAACTTTGATCGCGTGATTTGAAATATTTTAATCATCCAATTAAATTTAATTATGATAGTTGTATTTGCGCGTAATTTATGAGAGCTATCAAATTTCTCCCTGATGAAATTGACGCAAGGCTTTAATTTTGACTTTAAGGATAATTTTTAATGGATATTTCAGTTTTATTAATAATATTAACATTTGCTTTATGTAATTTATACAACGATAAAATTGTTATTACAAACACGATTTAAAAAAATGTCTCGGTCAATCTTACACTACAGTGGGTTAAAAATTAGCTAATTTGTATTTATATGTATTAGTTTCATTATTACACGCGTGTATTCGAGGACAAATTAAAAAAAATAGTAAATCTAGTAACTGTCGCAAAAGCATAAGTTTAATTAACAAGACAAAATTCTTATTTAGATTAGCTTTAAACATTTTTCCTATATTATGACGCCAAATACCGTCGCACTTCCCGAATAAATTAAAAAGTAGCATTCGATTACCAATTAATTTTATGATATAACAGGTATGGCCAACATAAATTTCCTCGCTAGAAAAAATTAGAATATCACTTACCTAACCCTGCGGCTAAATATTGCGGCCATGTTTTGCTTTCTTTGTAAGCATACAGTCTCGTTCTTGAATTCTGTTCCTGTAGGTACTTTGGTGGCATTGTAGTTTGTTTTATAGAACAAAAGCTACCAACTTTAAAACCTAAGCTTTAGCAACAACTTACACTTAATCACTATCCGTGGCACCGTTTGGTATCGTTCTTCTTAACGATTGACACTGTCAACTATTTATATATAACAGTCACAGGGTATCAAAGGCCAAAAGTGTCATACTTTAGTTTATCAACGACGAGCCCCCTTGTAAATCATCATACAGTTATCGTAAAAAATTGACCCTGAGAGTTTATACTGAGTAGCTGTTCTATGAATGAGACAGTATTTAGAATAAAAATTTTAAAATTTTAAACAATTAAAAACCGTTTTTTGTCTATTTTAAATTTAGTGTCTTAACACCAGCACCTCCTCAAGAAGAAAAATGTCATAAATTTGATATTTTTATATAAAACAATAAAAATTACGGAAAGACCTAGATATATTATTGTTTTACCTTCACAATCGGTATTTTTTCTATCAATGGGTTAAGAGGTATGTGAACATAAATAAACAAAAATCTTCTGAGCATTAATCACCAGTAACAAAAGTAGGTTAAGTTTTAAAAACGTACGTTACCTACTGTATTGTTAACAAATGAACCCCGTCTTTTTTAATATCATTTGTTCGCCTTAAACAAACTGTTGAAAAAACTATTAGAAGTTTATGCATTTTAGGATTTTTTTTTCAATTTTAAAATAACAGAGTTTGTTTTACGTTCTGGTGCAGTTAAAAATTAGGTTAATTGTTGAAAATTTTAAAACAAATAAAAGTTTTTAGCTTAACGACGTCGAAGTAAAACAAACGCCTGTTTCAAAAATAAAGTCCATTGAAAATTGAATATTGTTTGAGATTTTTTTTCTATTTCTTGATGCAGTTTAATATGTTATTGCTTAATGTGTTTTATAATATTCTAGAGACGATAAACATTTCATTGCCACTCGGTCAGACTAAGTGATAATACATTTTGAAGAAGAGCTGATAAAATCAGATGTTCTACATAGATATCGTTATGTATAGTGAATTTTAAGATTATTGAAATTAAATGTATTTTTATACAAACAATTAACCATGAAACAGTTACATTAATAATTTTATCGAATTCGGTTAATTTATTTAATGCGTCCTAGGTAAAATTAATGTAAATACAGGAGAATACTAGATTTTTAATTATCGGGAAGGTCAAAAAAGTTATCAAATGTCTGTGTTCAGTAAAAAGAGCCTGGATGGGCGAACATTAGCAACATCAACATAACAGTATGATGCAATGGAAACATTTTTATTGAATAACAGGATATTGTGTGTCGCACACAAATTTAGAAAATAAAATATACAGTGCAAAGTCTTTTACGACTAGTTTAATTCGTGGAAAGATCAATACACAAGTTTTTTTTCCTGTTCAATTTGCAAATTTTCCTGGTGTACAGTTTTATCAATGATTTATGCCAGTACATGGCTTGCTTATCGCATTTGTTTTGCAATAAGTGTTGAAAATATTTAAAAGTAAAACAATGGATAAATTAGCTGCAAACGTATAACTTTGATAAATCAAACATATCTGGTAATAATGCTTAAACGATATTATTGTTTTTTTTTTTGTTTATATAAAAGTATAACTTATCACTCGTACAAATTTGGTTTGCATTACATTTATCTCGTACATACAGAAAATAAATACGTTGATTAAGAACTAGTTCGTAGTTAATTCAAAATTAATAATATATGTCTTGTTCGTACAGAGGAGCTGAGTGGACGGTTTTTACGACTTCTACAGGAGCAGTGTTTACTACAGCAGGAGCAGCATAGGAGTTTACCACTTCTACGGGAGCGGAGTATGTTTTCACTACTTCTACTGGAGCAACAGGGGCGACAGGAGCGTACGTGCCAACAGGTCTGGCGGCATAAAGCTGACTGTCAGGTCCTACTGGGAGATTGGTAGCGGCTACTCGGAAGCCGTTGACTGGATCGGAAATGTAGTGGACAGTTTGAACGATACCGTTGGCGTCAATGTAGGAGTAGCCACCTCTTGTAATACCATCAGCGGTTTTAGTTTCAGCTTTGGAACTATGAGGTCCCGTGTAGCCGTAAGAATATTGACCTATTTCGTCTTGTGAGTGGTATTGGGAACTAGCAGGTACGTAGGAAAGAGGCGTTGTGTGGGCGTACGAGGATACAACTGGTGCCGCTACTGCAGGTGATGCAATGGCTAAGTTGGTTTTTACTGGTACTACTGCACCAGCTAATAATTGTTGAGGAACAGGACCTAAATTGACAGATTGTTCTGCTGCTACAGCAAAATCACGAGCCTTTACAGCATCTACAAAGGCCAAATGTTCAGCCCTGGCCTTCACAACTTCTGGTAAATCTTGTACTGGAACTGGCAATTGTTCTAAAGGAACTTGATGTACTGATGAGATTGGTACAGCAATTGGATTCGAATATTGAACAACGTTAGCTGCTATAGCAGCGTGTTCAGCTCTGGTAGCTTCGACTTGCGCCAAGTGACTGGCTTTAGCGTAAGCTACTTCCGGTAAATCACGAGGCAAATTAGTAGCGGCAACTCTGAAGCCATTAATGGGATCAGAAATATAATGTACAGTTTGTAAGATACCAAAGGAGTCTATGTATGAATATCCACCTCGGGTAACTCCATCTACTGTTTTAGCTTCACTTTTGGTGGCTGTTGGAGTAGCATAACCATAAACGTATTGACCTAATTCATCTTGAGAATGGTATTGACTTTGAACTGGGTGGGAATATGGAGTAATGCCAACGGTTACTCCGTATGATGCAACTTGAGAGACTGCCACGAAGGCAAATATGGCCTAAGAAACATAAATTTTACATCAAAACAGTTGAATTTGATAAGTCTGTAGCAAGCATTAAGTTTTATTGTATAATTATTATGATTTTTTAAAAAAAATACCTAAGTTTATTTATAAAAAAATTAAAAAACTTAAAAAAGAGCGGACTGTTACTTTAAAATAATTAAACAGCAAAGAATTTGTAATTTGTATTCTTTCAAAAATAATAAAAAAACTTGATGGCATTGTTGTCAATTAAAAATACTTTATTTCATTGTATAGTTATAAAAATCGTGTAGAAATACTTCAATTATGCTGCCATTATTAGCGATTTACGTAAATTACACTTTATTTTACGGCAATACTTGACAGACAAAGTGAAGGTCGCCTTTCTTTGTTACTGTAAGAGCAAAGCCGGATATCTTTAAATTATTAAAAGAATAAATTTAAAAATGCCTACGTACGGTTGCATGTAATGTAAGGGCATGAGCGCATAAAAAGCAATAAAATCTTACTTAAAAATGTACGTTTCGACTTACCAGTGCAAACATGTTTTTGCGCTTCTACGTCGAGAACTCGCAATAACTAAAACTATTATACATATAATGAATATGCCTTTATGAGTATATATACCTGGCCACGCCTATTTTCCTTATATACATAGTTACTACGCATTAATTGTGACAACTTGCTGAACAATATAGTTAATTTTGAAAGTATCTTAAAGGTGCCTCCACCCGGACATCATTTGTTAAATTTCAAGGCCGATTTTTGGTCGCGCTGAGGTTCCATGAAAGTGCAATTAAATTTAAACAAGATATAGGCAAATGGTAGGCGAAATATTTATTGGCTTTTGGCAAAAACAACACAATTTGTATGCATAAAAATTAAAGAGCAGTAGCAGCTAAGAATTTTTGCGATTTGAAAAACGCGATTAATGCATTCGATCAAGGATACTTCCTGTAAGTAAATGGATTGGACTGCGATATTTTGGAAGTTGTTTTTACAACGTTAAAGAATATGTATCTATGAAAAAGAGGTTTGATCTAGTACGCGCGATGCTTCACACATACACATCGACGTAAGAATGTGATGTGAGTGATTTTTTGGCGGTGGAGAATTTCACTCTCAGGAAATTGGTAATTGTACTGAAACCTGTACTGATTGATATTGAATTATTCAAATAAGTGGTTCAAGGTTTGCAGGTCTCTGTCAGGCAGGCGCTCAGCACAAGACTTAAGCATGAAGTATCTTGATTTCTTCGTAAAATGTCGGCCACGCCCGACGTTAATTATTCAATATTCTTTATATTCCTATAGTGGAATGCCACTTTAATATACTGAGTGTCTCAATATCAATAGATATTGCTTATTTTTGGATGCATGAATGCGGTTAAACTCTTAAACTAGAACAAAACTGTTATACTTCATCAACCAAAATATGAAAAGAAATTGCCATAGCGGTCGTGATTGAGCAGTTATTCAAGTAAATAGTTTTATTTCTAAACTTCACATACAAAAACATTGAAAATATAAAAATATTTTTTTAAAGAAGCTTTTTGTACGCTATAGAATATAGATCTTTGTGTTTAAGACCGCTATCAGCTTCCTTAATTGTCGATTTTTTTTAACCAAAATTCTTTATGTTGCTATGTTGAAATCGTTCACAAAATTTTAAAAATGATCTTAGGTTAATAAATAAGGTTTTTATTAAATCAATAGAAAGCAAAGTTTTAACTAGCTATTGGCGTATGTTGAAAAATAACTTTAAGGAATCTATAAACAGAGAGATTTCATTGAATCAGAATTGCTATGAGAAACAAAATTTATCTAAAATATAATAAAATTTCAAAAAATTTAGGTTTTTGAGTCAAACTTAAAAAATAGTTTTCCAGTAATTCTTCTTCTTCTTACATCTATTAGACCGTTACCCTTTCGGGTGTAAGGCCTCGCCTATCTACCCTCACGGGTGAAATGGTGCCTATCCACGTGAGAGTAAACTACTCTCGATAGCAGCGTCGCCAAGGATACAGCCAATCGCGAGTTACTCTCAGGGGCTGTATACTTGGGGACGCTGCTATCGAGAGTAGTTTACTCTCACGTAGATAGGCACCATAAGGCATTGGGTGGAGTTGAGTTTTCTTATTTCTTTCCCATGTCCTTTTTCATTGATTGTGTCATTTCCGATATCTGCTTGTTATCTTTTCTTATTTATTATTTTTACATTTATTTTCTTTCTCCTGTCCTTTTTCTTTGCCTGGGTCTTTGTCCTAATATTTCTGTTATTCTCTGTCAGTTTTTTGAAGGTTATTGGTTGGTTGTTGTTTTATTTACTTTCAGCTTTTCCTGCTCCCTGTCCCATCTCCATTCTTTTCCATCTACTGTGATTTTTTGATATCCTGTTTTCGTTGTTCTCCCTTTCTGTCTCTCTTCTTCCGCTATTTGTTTTAACTTCTTTTGAATTTCCAGTTCCTCCTTAGTCATTTCGTTGTTTATATAAATTTTTTCTTGAAGTTGTTTTAAATTATACTTGTTTTTCATTACCGTTCCTTTTTCTAGTGGTTTGTATAGTTCTAGCTTACATGATTCTGTTCCTATCTGTATGGCGTTTTTAATTTGAACTTTTATACCGGTTCCTCTTTCAATAAGGTGTTCGAATTCCTGTATAAGGTTTGCTTTGTTATCGGTTTTTGTCTCCATGCCTATCACAACGATATTGTTTTTGGTTCTATCTTTTTCCAATCTTCTAACTTTATCTTCTACGGATTTTTTCTTCTCTTTTATTATCTTTTCCAGTAATGAACTAATTTTATGCCGAATTTTTATGTGTATAGTAGCTAAAGCAAGCTACTTATCAAGCAGAAAAACTTGCCAACATTTTTTTTTTAAATCGGTCTACCTGTAAATAAATCCAATAAACATGCTAACTAACGGTCTTATTTATTTTTCAATTTGTTTTGTGAAGCAACTACTTTACACAAAAATATTATTGAATTAGTGACAATGTTAAAGCAATAATGATTATTAGGTCAAAGTTGCGTCTCCCTTTTCCATATTAATTTGTTGTTCTAAAACACGTCCCGTTTCACACTTGTGACTTGTTTTAATAGTTTTTCCTTTCATTTTTTGGCGCCTCCCTTCAGGTGTTTGGCGCCCCCATTGCGAACGCGTCTCAAAGCTTGAGGATCATTGTCTTAAGGAAACTTTTTAGCAGTTAATTCAGCAATTTCATTATTCAAACGGAATACTCAAAAATATTCTTTATTTTTCGATTACTGATAGGGGCGATTAAGATAAAATCATTGCAGTTGAAATAAAACTAACTTAATTTGTTTACATTTTACACTTGTTTTTCATCGCTACATTTAATGACATGAAAAAAAAAATTATACTTTTTTTTGCAGTTATTATTCAAATTGCACTAATATATAGGGTGAATATTATGTTCCAGACCGATGTTGTTTTTGAATAACCCGGAAATGAATTACATTTTTTTAAATTTGGATTTTTTTATTCAACAGTAGGCTTATGACAATTATGTATGGAATATGACATCGCTCAAGTGACCACCTCTGACAGCGTTACAAATGCCTGTTCTTTAATCATATTTTTCATGACATTCTCGCACGTTTCGCGTCTTATTTCCGCAATTTCATGTCGAATATTGTCCTGAAGCATTGAAATTGTTGTTGGTTTATTAGCGTAGACTTTTCCTTTCAGGTACTTCCACAGAAAATAGTCGGGTGACGTTAAATCGGGTGATCGCGGGAGCCATTTGACATTTAGTAATTGGCAGTCTTAAAGAGTAGTCAATTACAATTTATTATGGAGCATCTGACGCCTCAACAACGTGTTAAAGTCATTAAAACATTTTATCTAAATAATCGTTCAATTGTGAATACGCGAAGAAAACTGCGTGATTTTTTTGGACTTCATCATGTGCCATGCAAATCAACGATTCAACGTATAGTAGACTGGCCCCCGCGATCACCCGATTTAACGTCACCCGACTATTTTCTGTGGGAGTACCTGAAAGGAAAAGTCTACGCTAATAAACCAACAACAATTCCAATGCTTCAGGACAATATTCGACATGAAATTGCGGAAATAACACGCGAAACGTGCGAGAATGTCGTGAAAAATATTATTAAAAGAACAGACATTTGTAACGCTGCCAGAGGTGATCACTTAAGCGATGTCATATTCCATACATAATCGTCATAAGCCTACTGTTGAATAAAAAAATCCAAATTTAAAAAAATGTGATTCATTTCGGGGTTATTCAAAAACAACATCGGCCTGGAACATAATATTCACCCTGTATTATTATATCCATAATTTTTACTGCTACTTTAAAATGCAAATATGTCTATATTCAGAGCTGGGCATTACTTAAGTATTTTTTTACTTCAGTACTCTTTCAAGTACTTTTCCGGTACTTAACACTTGTACTGCAGTACATTTTAAAATTAGTTACTTAGGATTTGAATCTCAAGTACTTCGGTGAAAATATTGGTACATTTTACTTGTATTAGTACTTCAGTACCACAAAAATCACTTAAGTACTTTGTAAAATACTGCAGTACAGTACAAAGTACTTAAGTACTTTTAGTAAACACAAGTACTTTTAAGATATTAAGTTTTATAAGATAGGAACTGTGGTTTTCAACATGTTAAAAGTTAAAACTGGTCTAAAGTTTTTAAAACAACCCGCATTGGGGCGCCATAGAATAGGTACAGTTTAGGGATTGTAAATTTACCGACTTTTTGAATTACCGGTAATTCGGTAAAATTTTCAACCAAAACCGGTTTACCGGTAATTTACCGGTAAATTATAATATTATATGTACATATAGATATAATTGTTTTTTTTTTAGATTTTCGCGGTTACTAACATTTTTAATATAATTTTCGGAGTTTATCCGCGTATCCCTATAGGGAGAGCTTGCCGAAACGTCGAGCCAATTTAAATATTACGCGGATAAACTCCGAAAACCATATTAAAAATATATATATTTATTTAGTATGTAACTGATTGGGATAGCCTAAACTATCACAATCAGTTTCATACAATATATCAGTTAAGAGCCATCAACGTAAATTTTTTTATGTAATAATAATAATATAATTCAATATAAAATAAGAGTACACAGGGTGTTCTTTTCCATGGGACACTATTGCTATCTCCGTAAATAATGAATATACAAGGTTGGTTAAATGGGACAAAAGTTAGCTATTTAGGAGTGTATTTTAAACAAGATCTTGTTTTGTTTAAAAATTCCATGGCTTGCGTGATTTAACGGAAAAACCGAAATCAATCAAAATTTTTAAACTTAATTATCTCGGGTATTGTTGCGAATACACAAAAACGCCAAAAGAAAAATGTTTTGTAGACTTAGTTTGACATAAGAAGACGATAGTCAGATATTTATTTATAAATTACCGTGCGAGATATTTGACAGAGAAGTGAGTAAACAATCATATTCCATTTGTATCTATTTTCCCCTTATTTTTTCTCCTTGAAAATAAGTCAATATTCTTTTTTGATTATTTGATTTAGATTTTTATCATTATTGGAAAAATATTGTAAAATTACCGGAATTACCGGTAAAAAATTGGCAAATTACCGGTAAAATTTGAAGGGCCTTTTTTGCGATTTACCGGTAAACCGGTTTACCGGTTTACCGGTATTACAATCCCTAGTACAGTTGAAAAGGTTGTTTGTGTAGTAATACGGACAACAGTTTTATTAAATAAAACTTAAACTCTTTGAGGTAAGACTTATCCTACAACATTTATTGTGTTATATTGTGAACAATTCTTTCATTTTTAACCCTAAATTACTAAAATGTGTATAATTAATTACTAATTCCAACCATGTATATTTTTCTTGTACGTCTCATGTATTTTGAAGTTTAGCAGAAATGCTCATAGCAAATGTGCTGTAGTGTCGCTCTTATCATTATATTAATGGAAAAACTAAACGTTTTCGAAATTAATTAACAGTATTGTGAAACCCATATAAGCACATCTGTAGACTACTCCTAATATATTATGCGTTCAGTATACACTGTGTCACAAAAATAACGCCACAAATGGCAATTGAGGTATCGTTTTTATAAAAATGTAAAAGAAAGTTTTTGCATTACTAGGAAATTAATTTTAAACAAATCTGTTTTAGTCTACCACACAAAGCGTGTTCAAAAAATCTAAATATACATTTTCGCGTCGTAAACTGCCAGAAATGTGCAATTTAGAGAAAAATGTCATAAGAAAACGGTTCAAAATACATTTTTAATTTTACCTGTGCAAAATTTTGAACTGTTTTTTTAATAAAACAAGTACTTGTACTTAAGAATCAGTACTTTTAAAAATAACGGTACTGGTACTTGTGATCCAAGTACTTGTCATAAGTAGGTACTTAATACTTAAGTAATTTTTGGCCAGTACTTGCCCAGCTCTCTCTATATTACGTCTAATTAAAATAAAAAAAGTATTTAAATAATGGTTCCCAAACAAACAAAACTGTATCTATATACCAGTTAGGTTAGCAACTGGAGAACAAAGAGTTGTTTTAATAATGTGTTTTTGAGTTCACAATCACTCAAAAAGAAAAATATAGCTCAAAAAACTGATTAGAATTTTATTTAGAATTTCCTCATACCTTCTAGAATTATCATTGCAGTATTCATCATCAAATTACGTAGCTTTACCCCATTTCAACTTACTTCGTAACTTATAAGATGAGCGAGAACCCCATGTTAAGCCTTGAATTTGGGACGCCCTGTATATATTTAATTTAATTAACGAATCAATCGTTTCATTTTAAATAAACTCGCCGTCCGCGGCCTTGAGGAATGAAACTTAATAATTTCTAATTTCTCACCAAGTTACATCATTTAATTTTGTTATCACAACTCGTGCGTAAATGAAATTGTAAGTGAAATGCAACCACATACTTCGAATTTAGTATTGTTATGTTCTGTTCCAGTACGTATTCTTATTTTACCGCCGTCAAACTGACGTAAAGTTTTAATGGCCGCGCACACAAAAGCTTATTAAATAAAAGTCCAACGCAATGATGATTACGCGCTTTATTAACCAAGTCAACAATAATTAGTAACAGGTGCTTCGCATTATCCCACATCAGTGTGGGAGACGCAAGAGTCGTGGGCATGCACAACCATGGTAACACCGTGGCACGGAAAATATTTTTCTTTCAAAACAAAACTCGTCGCTCGTTACATATTTTTAAATATGAGGCACATTTTGTAACTGAGAGAAGCAATTTAAATTTTTGCAGAATTACTTAACACCTCGGTGCGTTATAGTAAAACTTAATTTTACATAATATTAATTTTTGTTCTTTGTATTATGTGAAATAAATAATCCATTGGTCAGCAAATATTTTAATAATTCTTAAATACGTTATGTATTATTCTTATACAACTTCTTAAAACAATGCTCGCAAGTTATTCCGATTTTTAATGGTTTCAGTGATAGTTTGCGTAACTTGTTTTTACAAAAATGTCAAACTTTTAAGTAAAAGATTTTAAAGGATGTTTTGTTTATTTAAAAATATATTTATAAAATGCTACCTAGGACAGTGGCGTAGGCAGGAGTCAGGGGGATCAGATCGCCCCCATAGGTTCGCAATAAGTCGTTATAGAACTGGAAAACTGGAAATTTTGTGCTAAAAAAAGGTTAATCTCTTTTTACCGTTTATTAACCCCCTCCCCCATGATGAAACCATCAAACATCCTGCTGCAAAAAAACTTAAAAAGAGAGTGATAACCATCTAAAAAATAGGTACCCAGCTCTGTTTACGTTTATCAACCCCCCCCATGGAAGCATCCTGCGTACGCCACTGACCTAGGATACAAATATTTGACAAGAATTTCATTTGAATAGTCTTTTGTTAACAAAATGCACGATGCTAGACTATTATTCAGATATTTTGATTTGTACCATGTACAATTATTTTGATCCAGTTTCTCCACAACACACCATGTATAGTTTTACGCTAAATTAAATAAGTAATATCGCTTTTAAATACTCTCCAGCAGGTAATAATTAATGATGTTTTAAAATAAAACAAACGTCTTGTACAAATAGTTTACTAATTTTTATTTATTGTTGTAAATTTTGTTTTTCTATTTTTACAATGGTAACAAAAACTAAATTTACATCGTTTGGCACTGTACATAGCTCCAAAAATTACAATACTCATAATTTATCGAGCTATGACATTGCTCAGTCGCTGATGACACTAAGAAGTGAAAATTTACAAATGACCACGGACTGCTGCATGAGCGGCGAAATGTGCAATTTTAGCGGCATGTACTTCGGGCGTATCTAAAGGAGCTCCGTTAGCTTGGATACCGTAAGCCCATGGTGCGGCGACATGATGTCCACTGTACAAAACAGGTGAGTAAACTCCGTTGCGGGTGCTGGCTTCGGCGTGAGCGGCAAAATGATGGGCCTTAGCTGCTTGAACTTCGGGGGTTTCTACGGGATGACCACCGGGTCCAATAAGAGGAACGTGGTAAGGATATCCAGTGTAGGCGTGAGCAACAAATGGGGCTCCGATGGCACTGCGGGTGGATGCTGCAGCATGAGCGGCGAAGTGGTGAGCTTTAGCGGCTTGAACCTCAGGGGTTTCCACAGGCACACCATTGGGGCCAATTACTGGTACATGGTAACCGTAGATGCTGCGACGCTTGCGGTAGTGTGCTACGAGTCCATTACGAGCAGAAGCTTCAGCGTGTGCGGCGAAATGGGCGGCTTTAGCATGTTGTACTTCAGGAGTGTCTACGGGACCGACGGAAGAAACGGCGTAAGGTGAGCCGTAGTATCCACCACGTGAGGCATGAGCAGCGAAGTGATTTGCCTTAGCGTGGGCAACTTCGGGGGTATCGAGAGGAGTGCCATCTGGAGCGATAGCAGGAACTCCGTAGTGGTGACCGGTGTAAGCGGCAACGGGATGTACTACTCCAGATCGGGCAGCGTGTGCTGCCAAATGGTTGGCTTTTGCAGCTTGTACTTCAGGAGTTTCTACAGGTACACCTCCGGGTCCAATAACTGGTATATGATATCCATAATAGGATGATGGTACGTAAGTTGCTGATGCAGCAACTAAGGCGCAGGACAGAATTACCTGAAAAAATATTATTTTAATAACTTACTTTGACAATAAAAGTAGTAATCAAAATAAAGCAACACTGTTGGCTTTTCAAGCTTTCGAGTAAAATGTATTGCCACTTTGATTGCATGTAAGTTGTTGCGTTTAATAAAAAATTACTAATCTTTTTACAAATGTAAGTCTTTAGTAGTATTTTATTTTAAATACTAAACTGATATACGGTTTCGCGCTGCTTCTTCAGTTTTTCTGTTTTATCTACTAACCAACGAAGTCATAAAACTATTAAAGGAATTTTAATTGATATTTAGTGCAATTAACTATACAGCGTTATTCAAAACGTCTGCAACAAATGAATCTTTATTATTTATTTCTCATGTAATTTTATTCTTATCAAAAGTTTGTGCATAGCCTAAAATTAATTTTAAGTCTATAAAAATGTCGATACAAATTCATACGGCGCTGGATATGATCGATTTTATAATTAATTGCCAGAGTAAAGTGTCGCTGCATAACTGATTATTTAATTACAACACGAATCATTCAAATAGCCTAATACAAAAATTTAGGCCTAATTGTTAAAAAAGAGTTATCTGTACAAATTATTAACATTTAAAAAAAATTGGCAGTATTAAAAGTTATCAACGCTTTAAAAAATATAAAGTTGTATTGCAGCAAAGTTATCAAATATTTTTTTTTATGTATACGTGTTTTCTACTTCATATTTTTATTTTTGTACCGTTTTTATTATTCAATCTTTTAGAATTAATATACAAAACTTTGTTGAAGTAAAAGTAACAGTATCGTTAAAATATTATGGTAAAAATAAAAACATAAATGAAAACCAAAAGTTTTTAAAATCTAATCCAGTTATCAGACAAATACAAACATGAGTGAGTATATTTAAAATAAAAATTAATGAATATTTACGTTTAATACATCATATTTGGTGATATTTTACGCGACAATTTCTTGGTATGAAAAAAAACAATAAAATCTGCACTAAGTGAAGTACCATTAAAAGGTAAATTAACTGTTAACAACTTTAAATAAAAATCTGAAAACCAACTGCTCTTTAAAAATGTATCACATAAAAATTATAACGTTGTTTTATAATCCAACTTTGACTTACCAAAAATTTCATTGTGAGAAGAATTCCAACCTCCTAGGGCACTAGGACTGTTGAATGACTGTGCTAGGGTAAGGCCCCGCCCGGTATTTATACGGCCCCCCATTAACAACTGCCCCATCAGAGGAGCAAGGTCCCTTTCACTACCAACTGTCCTGAAGACAGTCTGCTCCTCCTATCTTGTTGAGGATTCTGAAAGAAGGAAGTCTGTGTCACATTACACGCTCTAAAAACAAGGACAGCTTTAATGCGTAAAGAAAATTTAAAATTGTTCTTAATAGAATGAACTTGCAGTACAAAGCTTTGTTATTTACTTAAATAAATGCATGGTAAGACGCATTTAATACACAAATTAACTGATTTTGTTGGTTAAGTATGTAATTAAAAACTTTTTAATATCGCTAAAGAGCTGCTTTTTTGTTTTTTTAAAGATTACCTTCTTTTTTCTTCAACAAAAATATATCATTCGTAAATACGAAGTTTCGAATTCATTAAATTTTTTGTCACAGTTACTAAGGAATTCACATTTTTGGTCGATAGTAATTAATTATCCGTTCATGTAATTAGTATCTCACAGTTTATAATTTAAATAAAAATGTTAATTTGATGTTACTGAATTTTAAGTTGAATACATTACTAAGTAGTCTTGTTTACTTTATTTCCTATACAAATATTTTTTTCTGTCGGTTAACATTTTCATAAGGCAGTTAATTTCTGAAATTCATTAATTGTGTATAAGTTTATTATGCATTTCAAATCCTATTTGCGTATATAGTTGTTTATTTTAAATAAATTTTAGTTTTTTTTTTTAATTATGTAGCGGAAAAAAATACGTTTTACGTAAACGATTTTCAAATGTTTTATAGTAGCAGTAATATTTATGTCAAATCAATTGTTTTAAATTGCAATAGGCCACTAAAACGTACTAAATAAAAATTTTGCAATGGATATATTATTGTTTCACATTGCAGTGTAGTCGTTTCTGTAGTGAAAGCTAACGAAATAGTATAAGAAATAGTCCAGTAGATTTTAAAAACTAGGTACGATCTCGGCATAACTGGATGTGACATACCGTATCAGTCGCTATTCACTACTGAAATCGCATCTTCCAGAACCGATGTGGCTTAATACCGCATTTTTTGTTACAAGCCAAAAAGTGCTTGGAAGTTATGTTTAGAAGTGTGATAATCGTATTAAAACTAATGCTTTCGCGAGGATTTAAAAGCCGGATAAGGATTATTTAAATCTTTTATTAATATGGATCAATAATATTTAATTATTTACTCCGGATTTAAAACTGTTTGCAAAATATTGTTCAATGGCGATTTTAATGAAAAAGTGTTTTAACTATTTAGGTTTGTTTTTAAGTTAAGGGCCTTACAACCCTAAAGTAAAACGATTTTTATTTTATTTTGATGTTTGTTGAGGTACCGTCTCATTATTTTAAAAGCCTGAATTTAATTTTTCAAAATTTTTCTTATTTGCTTCATTGTAGTTCTTATAGTTTCGTTGTAGATCTTATATAACACACATTTACTTTTTGTTTTCAGCAATTTTTTGGGTGAATGATATAAAACAACGTTGTTATTTATACAGGTTCAAACCGTTAGATATTTTTTAAAACTGAGTTTCATTATCAACCGCACATTTTACCATACTATGATCTGACTATACGATATCATAATCTAATACCTTGTAAGATGATATTTCCTTCAACAACCGTTATGTTAAATTATTGTAGTCACGATTTAAATATGGGTAAAATGATTAAAATATGGTGACAGAGTAATGTTTCGACAGTGAGTTTCTATGATTATTTTGCTATGACACGAAATATTATTTGACACTGTACTTACTATGTAAAGTGCTGGTTGCAACAGTAGTTACACTTTTTTTTTTTAAATCTGAAAGTAAGCGTCTTGTTTACGTTGGTAATCATTTCCCTATCTTTTAGACTTGCAGTTAGACTTCTACATACATTTTGGGAAATATACAGGGTGGTCCACATAGAAGGGTCACTATTGGGATCTCGTAAACGATATGCGCTCCGAAGAAGTTTAAATTAGACAAATTGTTCCCCTCTCTGAGACCTATTCAGTGATGCTTTAACGTTTTAAAAAAGTTCATGGCATGCTAGATAATACACAAAAATCAAAGTGGACATTTTTCTTAAATCGTTAATAACTCGGTTGGGCTTGATGGGACAAAAAAAAATATTGGGAAAGTTGTAGATTTTTTTACGCACTGTAAAATATTTTTTTTTTCAATGTTGTTTAAATTCTTAGATAAATTACCAACTTGCATTTTTTTTTTAAATAGAAGCCATAATACGCCACGACTTCATAAAAAAGCATTTGTTTTTCCTCTTTTCAATAATAGGTTTAAAGTATGTAATGCCATGAGTTTACATAATATTAAAACAAATAAATGTTTTTATTTTACACTGCGTAAAAACATCTGCAACTCGTTCCCCAAAAATATTTTTGTACCATCAAGTATAACTGAGTATTTAACGTTTTTTTAAAACATTAAGGATCACTGAATCGGTATCAGAAAGGGGAAAAATTTGTCTAATTTAAACTTCTTCGTTGCTCTTACCGTTTACGAGATCCCATTAGTGGCCATTCTATGTGGACCACCCTGTATAAGACGTAGTTGTACGATACGGTTATAATAAAATGTCAAGTATTTTTGATGCAATAGTAAATCTATATTTTTTTAATAATGTTATATAAAGTTATAATCACCAACGATGTTTAAATTAACGTAGTAGGTATTAATAAATTGTAACCAATTAATTTGGCTTCAATTTCGAATTAATGGTCTATTGCACCAAGAACGATAATAAGCGATATCGAAGTAAACAAAGCAGCGCGTAAAAACAAAAGGGTGCAATGATGGGAATCGCGATACGATCTTCTATTTTCTTTGGTTATTTTATTTGGTTTGTAATGTTTTAACATTCAGTTTCTGTGTTTATTTCATTTACTAATCACTGGGAATTGATTATCGAAGAATTTTTTGATTGTTTTTTTCCTGTAGATTGTGTTTTATATTATTTTAGGTGATTTCAAAGTAAATATACGTGGTTTGAAGTATTCGTGAAAAAACAAAAACAAGTTACTACAATTTTGCGGTTTTGTTTTATTTCAATTAACAAATCTAAGCAAGTTTTATGGTGCATTTCACAAATATCTATAAACCAACTGACAACAAAATTAGTAGAGTTTCAATTTTAACATTGTTTTAAAGCTCTTTTTATAGTTTTGGATTTCTCTTGGGTCATGAACGACCACATTTTGCACATCTTATACATGCCATTTATTTGCATAAACTTTTGTTTGCCAAATAGCACCATTTTTCCTAAAATCCAAGTTGCTAAATTGCATCATGTATCAATAAGTTTTTTATTTTAATGTGGTTAGGACAATGTATCACAAGAGTGTATTTGTATTAAAAAAAAAAAAACAGGAAAACCAAAGTTGGCTTAAATACGTTTGTGTTTGCAGATAATTTAATGTGTATACGTTCAATATGTATTTTATTGTTATTTTCGTTAAAGCATCTCAATAAAAGATGAATTTGTGCAACATAAACCACTATCAATTAATAGTAAATTCAATAAGTTTTTTAAATTGTTGTAATCACTTTTTAATTGTCTTTAACAAAGACTAAAATACTAAGTTTTAATGTATCTACTACGTGTACAGAGTGGACCAAATTCGAATGTTTTACATTTACAGGGTATCTCGGTTACTGTAATAGTTTGCGAAAATCTGATATCGGTCTCTTGGGTTATTCTTTTAAGAAAGAAAATCTGATGTTTGTAATTGTTAAACAACTAAATGTCATTTCTAAGTAAATTCTGCAACAGCAGCTACGTTTTTATCACTTACAAAGTAATATTCTAACATATTAAACTTTTCGAAGAGTTCAAATTTACCCATGTTCACAATACCACAATAAACAGTTATAAAATACAAAAGAATACACGAATTTGCTTAAAAGTTGAAAAATAAACTTGGAAATTACTTGTAGTTGTTTAATAACTGCAGACTTCACTTGTTCACGAAATCATGGCAAACTTTAATAAGGAAATTTTTACAAAATTAACCATATCTTAAAATTAGTTTTAGATCATGCAACAACTTTTATCAAGACTAAAATTTTCTCAGAAATCAATAATAAAAAACTTTTCCATTTGTTGCAGACTTTTTGAATGTGAAAATTTCTTAAAAAATAAAAATTGGAATTCGACCTTCAAAAGGTAAATCTTGCCTTATTTTGAGATTCTTAATAACTGTTTCCAATAATTTTTTTATGTATCTCTTAAAATAAGGGCACTTTACTCTTGCGAATATTTCAAAAATCGTTAAAATCTAGTGTCCTATGACTTTGTATAATTTTTTTTTAAATCTTAAAATTAGTTTTAGATCATGCACCAACTTTTATCAAGAATAGAATTTTATGAGAAATCAATAATAAGAATTTTTCCCATTTGTTGCAGACTGTTTGAATGACGCTGTATATAACGCATTAGATAAAGTTACATTTTTAATTATTTGAAACATCAGAAGGGCGCAGAAAAGCCTCAATTGTGCTGCATGTGGTCTTCGGGACCCGGGTTGACATCTGCTTTAAATGACAACATTTTTTTAATTTCACATTTCTATGAAATTTTCATTTCTAACTTAAACGGGAAAATGGTTAAAGTACATCTTCATTACAATAAAAGTGTCAATAATTCGTGGAAAAGAAGATAAAATTACAATTTTTTCTTTTTTCTTTTAATTGTTTCGAAACTACTTCTCCACCTTCATAGCCTACTGGAAAATATTACGTTGCCCTAATAATTAACAATAAAATCGCAATATCTCGAAAAATATTGGGCATAAAATATTTTTGAGAGACTAAAAAAATTATGAAACTTTAAAAAAAATTAGGGTGTTTGTATTGAAGGAAAGTTTCACGAGTTTGACCAAGCCTAAAATAACACCCTGTTTAATATTTTCAAAATTTAGCTTGTGCAAAGTGTTATCGACAATAATACGCATATCTACTGCCTTTTCAAAATACTTAAATGTTGTTGTTAACTGTCTGATACCAATATTCTTTGTATTATCTTCAGTAGCATTTCAAATATTTGTTTGTTTATTTATGCTTTTGCGCAGCACATATACAGCGGGGCGCCATAGCTATAGATGAGGTATATGGTAAATAGTAAAAATATTTAAAACTTTAAATTTGTTTGCAAGAGAAAATGTCAAATTCTTATCAGCCAATCCTTTAAGATTAATTTGGTATCCTGTACATTTTCTTATCCTGCATGTTTTCAATTAATCAATCGTTGCTATTACTCACGTGATTTTCTAATACTTACTTTTTCATTTTACCAGCAACACAAGCAAACTGAAAATATGCAAAGTATTGCAGTTATGCGTCTAGTAAAATAACAACTTAATTAAATCTGATATATTATATTATCGTATTTTAGTACTCTGCAATAGCATAATGAGTTTGTGTAATTTGTCATATTATCTATTAAGCCACTACATATTTATGCTAATCATGTTATTTATATATGTGTTGTTTATGTATCGTAACACGAATATTGAGTACTATAACAAACAGTCGAGTATTGTTCCATTTTTTGTGTAACGTGCCCTGGCATTCAATGGCACACATTTTTACCATAGGGAAGGACAGCCGAGTCTCTAAAAGGCTTGTGGTTAATATGTCTCGTTCTGATATTCTACTGGTTTAATAAATTTTTATAAAAGCTCTTGCCGGATGTCATTTAAAAAGATATATTAAAATCAATTAATGTTATTTACCGATATAAACAAAAATGGAAACCGTCTAAATTTAGAATAAATTTGAATTGGCGCCAAGAATTTTTTAGCGAATTAAAGAAACGCAAAACGTTAAGTCAAAGCGGTTTGATCCATATTCTGGCAATTAATAACACTCATTTAGTTTAAAAAGGACATCAACTTCATTTTATAATTAAGTCTGTTTACAAATCTATAAATATCACCGTAAAACGACTGCATAAATTAAATCGAAAATTTAAGTTCCAAAATGGAATTGACGCCAAAGTTTTTATTCGTCTAACGAACACTGTCGAAGGACGAAATATTTACGCACTGCAATGTAATACAGCTTCAGAAAATTTACATGAAATCTTCTTAATTAATATTTACTTGTAAAAAAATCTGCGTTAAGAAAGCTTTGACCATGGCGTGACCAGTTTTATTTATCTCCGTTTAATTACTGAAGTAGCATGAAATTGCACACGCACCCTGTAATGTGTCTGTCTACCGTCATTACTACAATCATGCAAAAGTATGGAAACAGGCAAACATTTTAGAGTTAAATTGATCATATTACAAAAACAATTTATTACTGATCATTATCATATGTTCCGGATTCAATGCGTGCATTGAGTTTTGATTCCTTTTTAAATTCTCTTCAAAAAAAAAATTACATATGTGGGTCTTAAAGTCAACGGTTTTCGTAAAATTTACTTGCACAAATTTTGACCAATACAGCACTTTTAAATATTTTTAACGTTAAAATATTAAAAAGGCAGAAACAATTCGTGTGAAAGTTGACTTTATCAATAAGTTAATTAACACTTTGCACTAGCAAAATTTTTTAAATAGCATACAGGGAATTTTGTACGCTTGATCATACCTATGAAAATGTAAACATCGGTAATTTATTTTTCTTACAATATCCTATATTTTTATACGTGCCCAGCACTGTATAGTGATAATATACGTATTTACATCGTCACAATTATTAGGAGTATTTAGAATCTGGATCTTCTGCTTCTTAATCGGTTCCTTTTATACCTTTCGGTGTCGAGGTATGCTTTTCCATTTCTGTGTTATGTTTCTCCACTCCTGCGTCCTGCCTATCGTTAGCTAATTGTGGCATATCTCTCCAGCTGACTCCTTTTTCTTTTAGTCTCTGCCTCACTTCTTTTTCCCATTTTATTCTTGGTCTTCTTCCTCTATTTCTTTTTCCCTTCATCTGCATTTTCCATCCTATTTTCGTTCTACTTTCTGGCATGCGTAGTAAATGTCCAAGTGATCTAAATTGATTCGTCTCCATCTTTTTCTTAATATCTGTTACTCCTAGGTTATTTCGAAATTTTTCGTTACTGATTTTATCGATCAGTCTACATCCCTCTATTCTTCTCATAAATCTCATTTCCTGTACCTGTTTTCTCTGTTTTTGAGTTAATGTCCAAGTTTCTGAACTGTACGTGAGAATGGGTGCGTACACTGCATTAAAACCTCGCTTCTTCGTTTGTTTTGATATCTCTTTCTTACTTATCAAACACTTATTAGTGGCGTGATAAATTTCGTCGCTGCCGCTATTATGTTATTCAGATCTTCCTCCAATTTACCATTTTCTGCAATTCTTGTTCCTAAATATTTAAAATTTGCTACCTGCTCTATCTTTTTTTGGTCTAGCATAATTGTAGCTGGTTCATGATTTTTCGCTATGACCATAACCTTTGTCTTTGTTATCTAGAATCTAGATATTATTATTTAAAATATAAAAATCTATACAAGTGAAAACATACACCGTTGTGAAAAACATTTTCATTTCTTATAAATTACTTTGGAGTCCCAATTAACCGAACCTCGTTTTACCGAGGTTATGCATTTTACAAGGTGAAGTGAAATGCTTCAAATATTTAACTATCGGAATTTATAATTTTTGTGATAAAACCGTTGCAAATAAAAGTTATTTACTATTTTATTTAAAATAATAATAGTAAGTAGACCACCAAACAAATACATTTAAAATTATCACGTCAATAAATTAAATCCAGTTTATTTTTATTACAAATAAACGAACTTTCAGTAATAATCTTATAATTTTAGGCTATCCGATGTTTTTTTAATTTATAGTAACTAAAATAAATTTTAGTTCATGTTTTCTAGTGCTTTTAAATCAGGGTTGAGCAGATTTAAATGAATTGATTTAAATCACGATTTAAATCATGATTTAAATCAAGTGATTTTTTTAAAAAAATCATTGATTTAAATCAAGTGATTTTTTTTTAAAATTATTAATTTAAATCACAGATTATATGAGTACAATATAATATTAATTTATAATAAAATAAAATTGTATTACTATTAGTAATTAAATACACGAAATGGTGAATAAACCATATCAATTTGCTCTTATAAAGTAATATTCATTGTGGAAATGCAATAATTCAAAATATAAATGACAAGTTTTTGTAGTGAACAGTCAGTTTTTTCAATTTCCACGGCACTCTACTGCTTCCATAACGATTTGAAAAAAAAAAGTCGAATATCTCGAAAAGTATGAGTTTTGAGTATAGGACATACTTAACAAAATATGAAGCTCTTTTAAAGATGAATTCGATGACATAAAAAAATACAGGGGTTTGCATTTGTAAAATCGAGTTACAAGCTTTTGAAAATCATGGAAGTTGCCTCCTATTTATAAACACCCCTGTATGTGTGATTCAAATATTTTCATTGCATGTCCATACCAAATTACAACACTGTATTTCAAAATAACTTCAGGAGAATTTTTTAAATAAAGACTTAAAACATTGAATAATTTAGAAAATATATTTTTTTTTACAACGCCGTATAAAAACCTGTAGTATTTTATATTGATGCAAATCTAAAATTAAGGCGGTCGAAAATAATAAATAAAAAATTGGGTGTTGTATTTGAAATATAAAAGTTGCTATTAGTTTCAGAAAGGGTGAGTCACCTGTATATTTGAAAATATTTTTATTGTGTTGTTTAGAAAAAACCGTATAAAATAGCATTTGAATCAACTTCATATCTCAAGCCGTTTAGCCACAATCAAAAAAATCTGATTTAAATCAAATAAATCGATTTTTTTGATTTAAAAAAAAAATCATGATTTTTATCCACCCTGTTTTAAATAAATTCTAAATTTTAAACTATTCCTGAAATTTTAATTTGGCTAATGATAACTAATCATTTAAAGTTTTTTTTTGCTGTAAAGCTTGTAGCAATAATGATTAAATTTCATTCAGAAATATGCAAGTTAAAGAATTGTGTCAATAAAGCGACTTAAAAAACGAATTGTAGCTGTCACGAAAATTAAAAAAAAATCCGTTGTAACAGAATGACCAAAAATATTTTACAGTTTATACAGTTTTTGCGAAAGTGCCGCCGACTTCAATTGATAATAACAACAAAAATTAAGATACGGATTTCCGCAAAATGTACTTATAACCTATAACAAAGAATATGCTATCATGACAAAAATTTAAATTTGGTTTTTTGTTTTTTTATTTTGATTTTAAAAAAAAAGTTGTTTTACGTAGGTTTACTTGATAATTTAGCTAAAATTAATTTAATTGAGTGACTCTTAAAATATTCATGTATATATGGGTGTATGTGTGTGTGTATGTAATCCAACAGTATCTAAGTGGTGGGAAAACTTATTTAATAATAAATTAATAAAATACTGTTACAATGGAAGGACCACAAGCAGAGACATAAAAGTTTAAATTTTGATGTATTCCAGAAACTGAACCCTAATAAATTATTAAAAGCAATGCCAACACATGCAAGTTTACCTAAAACATTCGAAACACCTGCATCATTTTTTACCTTTTTCCAGTTTTACTTATTAGTTAACTTTACGCTCATATTCATTCGTTTTTTTAGAGTACGATTTGTTTGCATATATTGCCAATTACTTTTAAAAGGAAATGTTTACTTTTTTTATGGGTAACATCGACCACTTCGTGATCTTTAGCTAATTAGGTGTTACGCTTAATAACAAGGCAACGTTAAAGCAGATCCATTTTCAGGTTTCATGGCAAACTATACAGAATACAAGTTTAATGAGTTTGTAAAAAGCCAAAAAGAAAAATACAGCCTTATAAAGATATCACAAACGATTAGTATGTTTTAATACCTTACCCAAAAATATTTTAAATAGTTTATGAAGCAAAAAGTCGAGCCTTTTATTATTCATTTTTAATCGTAATAATTCTACAAAAAGGATTTGGGAGAAGGAAACAGCGAAAGATTTATAATTCGAAATTATCTCGTTCTCAGTGGGATATATTTAATAAACAAATCATGTCAAAACTGGCATTCTAAACAACAAAATATTATTCTATTTTGCTGTTTTAATCTGTTACAGTTTTTACAATTACAAAGCTTGTATCACATAAATTTTTATACGTCGAATGCACCTACATATGTCAATTGATACTTAATTGCAGCGGTTTTACATTTTTACGTTTCATTTTCCCAATGCAATCTTAAAAATGATTACTAAGTAACCAAAAAAACTTCTGTTTATTGGGATATATTTATCGTTGTTAAGTTGTTACTATATTAGAGATAAAATTTATTTAAATTTAACAATGATAAAACCAACCCGTTTTAACAAAGATAACATGTTTATAATACATTTTTGCTGTTATTTGCAAAATTACTAAATTTAACGACAAGAATTACAGCTTTCATATTTTTGCAAATTTTTTCAATAATGTCGCGGACCGCTGAAGGGGTCTTGAGGACCCCCAGAATTCACGAAGCTATATGTTAAGCCCCAAATCACACGACTTTTAATATTAAAATGAAATTTATAAATTTTTAAAATAATAAATTCATTAAGTTCTTGGCTTTGGTATTTTAACTAAACTTCATTTAAGATAAGAAATATTTTTTGGTTCTCACCTGATTACTTTAGAACAAATATTATACAATATTAAAGATTTCCTTCGCTTAGCTAACTGGGTAATTTAATGTTTATTTATAAACAAAGATTTTTTTCTGGTATTTAAACAGGTTTTTATTGATTCCAAGTTTTCATCAAACCACATGTTCGCTGACTTAATCTAACGTTTGTCACAATGGTGTATGTTTTAAATTAATGTAGTATTAACATGTGTATAACTAGTCGTTGCTTTTCTTCTTAAATAAAACAAATATCACGTCATTATTAAAACTTCCCTGAAGGTGCTGACAAAATTAAGTCAGCGAAACATGTAGGTTTTATGAAAAATTAGAATCAATAAAAACCTGTTTAAATACCAGAAAAAAAGTCTCTGTATACAATTAAACCTTAAATAATTTAAAAAACATGAGTAGATAACCCAAATTATAATATACTGGGTAAGTAAGTTCAACTGTCGCACCTCTACAACGTTGTTATTTTAAGAGTAAACTCCTAAAAAGTAATTCCCAAATGATTGTTATTATTTTTATTATTAAAAACTAACTGGTCTTTTTAAAGACAGTGCAATAAGTATATGACTTGTCCATCGACTCCCAATCGACCCCTCAAGTTCCGTCGACCCCCAGGGAGTCTATATCGACCACGTTGGAAATACCAGCTGTAGATAAATATTAAGGAACACCATTAATTTTTAAATCAATTAAAAACGTAATGAAACTTTAAAAAAATATATTTTACTCTTTTAATTGACTATAACACCAATTTAAATATGTATTTTTTTAGACAATTTCAGTGCAAATTTTGCCTTTTTTTATTAATTACCACTTTTTCCGAATCTACACAGCTTAATTTACTATTTGCCCTGCACAGAAAAGTCATGGATATTTTATTTTTAATTTTAAAGTATCTTTACATTGCTGATAACTCCACATTGATGCATTTAATATGTTAATTGCTCACAAGTTCACGTAGGTTAAAGATAAAATAAATTATTAGCGTAACGTTTGATAACAAACTGTGATTTATCTCTGTAGATTAACTTAATTCAGTATGCGCAGTTACAATATAATCACTTATTTATCGTAAGAAGAATAATTATCCAAAGAAAATGTATTTCATACCTAATGGTAACGTACTGAAATGAATGTATTTATTAATATTTTAACGAATTTCGTACAAAAATGTATTGTATTATAAAAGATAATAGATCTATTTTTGTTGTAAATAAAAGTGGATGGCAAATAAATCATTAATACAAATATCAATGCAGTTCTGTATTACAGAAAGTGGGTCACAGAAATTAGTTAAATGGCACTGAAACAGTTCAGATAATATTTTTGATAGAAGAATTGCTCATGTTTTCAAGTAAATCAAAAATTTTCGAGTATAGTTTTTCTAGAAGCTATTCTCGGAACAAATATATGATATTAATTTAAACAATCGATTCAATTCAAGCAACCTTTAAATATGTATTTGTGTTGAAGGTACAGTTTGGTTTTGAAAATAAACAATACACTTTGAATTATTTATTAAGGTATAGAATTATTGTTGATAAGGGTATCAAAAAAATATTTTAAAGTCAATTGCAATTTTGGGCGTGACCTATAAGCAAGTTATTTAAAATATGACCCCCAAGTTACAATAAAATAACTCATTCAATCTCAAGGAGGTCCCGCACTGGAAATCATCGGCCATGACTCAATATAATAAAATGTTATTTTGTTGGAATTACATATCTAGATCATCACACTTCAGTTCCACTTGTAAACTTGTTTAATTGTTGAAATTAAAGGTAAATGTTTAATCAACATTGTTGTATGCTTTCTGATTTAACTGATACTGTCTCATTTTCTTAATTATTACATCATGTAGTATACAGTTTGTTCAAAAATCGAGGTCCACTATTGGCATCTTCGAAATAGATATAAAATCGCTTTAACGGGACAAAAGTTCCTTTTTTTAAAACCCAACTTAGTAATGCTTTTTTTTAAATCCATGGTGCTCTAGAAATGTTACAAAAACTATAATTAGCAATTATTTTAATCCTAATATTTTCGTTGCGATGGTTGACAAAAAAAGCTTTTAAACAAATAAGTTGTAGACTTTTTCCTGCTGTACAACATGTCGATACAGCGCCATTCAAAAAGTCTACACAAAATAAAATAGTTATTTATGTACCAAGGCTTTTTATCACGCCTGTGGATATAATTTGCCGAGACGAAGTCGAGGCAAATAACCACGCGAGTGATAAAAAGGAACTTTTTTTGCCGAGGTGCATATTAATTTTTTTCTGCAATCGTCAAAGAAATAGCGAAAAAATCAAGCAAAAATTCACTTCTGTCAGATTCTCATTCTCCTGTCAAATATGTATCTTTGAACAAAAGCACGCTCAATTTTTCTAAATACAACCGATGAGCGTAGCGCGTTTTTTGCCTTAAAGTCTTTTTTACTGCCTAGTTATTTATGTTACAAAGACAGTAAAGTTCGACTTTTTATCACGAGTGTGGATACACGCGAGCTGTAAAAAGGAACTTTACTGCCGAAGTGCATGTCAAATATTTTCTGTAATCGTCAAAGAAACAGCCAAAAATTAAGAAAATACATAAAGTTTCACTTCATCTGTCAGATTCTCATTCTTCTGTCAAATATGTATCTTTGAACAAAAGCACGCTCAATTTTTTCAAATTCAACCAATGAGCGTAGCACATTTTACTTTTTTACTGCTTAGGCAGTAAAACAGTATTTTTTACTGTCTAGTTATTTATGTTACCAAAGCAGTAAAGTTCAACTTTTTATCACGAGTGTGGATACACGCGAGCTGTAAAAAGGAACTTTACTGCCGAGGTGCATATCAATTTTTTCTGCAATCGTCAAAGACTTGGCGAAAAATCAAGCAAATACATAAAGTTTTACTTCATCTGTCAGAGTCTCACTCTCCTGTCAAATATATATGTATGTCTTTTTTACTGCCTAAAAGTCTTTTTAACTTTCTAGGCAGTAAAAATGATTATTACAGCCGCTTTTAGGTAGATACTTATTGAGCTAGTTTAGTGACGATTGCAGAAAAAGTGTTTTATTATCGATATTTTAGAAATTGTTTTTTAGCGTGCCGTAAAACAAAATTTAATATCAAAAGAAGTTCAAGAAAAAAACGTGTTTTTTTAAAAAATACTTTTTATAACAGCTAAAATATAATGTATAAATTATTATTGTACTATTTGTTGTTTAAATTAGTTTTGCGTCACGCACCAACTACTATAAAAAATAAAATTTTCTGAAAAATCGATTATTTTTTAATTTTTTGCACTTTATAGGAGAATTTCAAACAATACAATAACATTAGTTAAGTGTTTGTAAAGCACTGATTTATTTAATACTTAGTGTGCGAAAAGCATGAACTTTAAATAAAAAGTATAATTGATCTAGAAATGTTCCCTATTCCCTATAGATACCATTCTAGTTATAATGGTATTTATTGGGAACTTTTCCAGTTAATGCTCCAATTTCGGATCGTCTTATACGACCGATATTAGCTGAACTTAGACGCCTGTGTGTATACGGTAAATATTCTTTTACAGCTCAAAATTATTTAACCTCACCTGATTCAATTAAGGGGATAATAATTATTTTTGTCAAATTTGACCGATAATATAGTAACACGTATTTATAATGGGCTTTTATTTTCAAAAAGTTATCAAGATTACTAAAAATTTTTTCCTTTACAGGGTGACAATAATCTACATTTGTTGTGTGGGTGTCTTTGTTATTAGCAGAGTTACAGTCAGTTGAATAAGCAAAGTTGGGGAGAATTTCAAGACAAATTTAATGCCATTTTGACATTTGAGCTAAACCTGCAACATTTTTAAATATTTTGAAAAAACTAAAACAGATGATTTTTTCAATGGTAAATAATTCCATAGCCACCTATCTTAACACCAAAATGTGAATCGATTCCTGTGTTTTTAGTGTTTATTACATACACCTTTAGTGATTTCATTGTTAACTGAAATTAATGAAAAATAATATTTGATAAAATTAATTATTTATATTCAAAATAGTACTAAATTTGATGTGTTAAGTACAATTAACGAACTTTGAGTACTATCTATTTGACTGCATTTTTTTTTTCTTTTTCTTATTCTTACGCCTCTCTACCAATAATTGTAAGACTTTTTATATCGTTTGAACTATGTATGACTCCCTCCATATCTTTTTATCTTTAACTAATCTTACTATTTTTATTATCTTTTTTAATCGTTTTTTATTTTTCGTTAACTTATATTTCATTTTGTTGCACTTAAGGCAAATTATCCAAAAAAATCTGTATATTAATGAGAAAAGAAGAAAACCTCTTTTTATCTTCAAAGTCAACAATGACTCCTATTTAAATAATTGCAACAATCGAAAAAAGAATATTTAAGAAAAATTATAGGCTAATTTAAGTATTCAGTCCATTGACAAAATGCTATAGAATTTTGTGAAAAAGTAGAAGCATAGATAAGTTACTTTATAAACTATTTAAATTTTGCCTTATTTAACAGACCTTGCATCTTTTACTGTTTTGGAATTGTTAGTGGAGAGCCGTCAACGTTTGGACACGCTATAAAGCACAGACTGCTAATCATCAAATATTTACGTTGTAATGTGCTACTTGTGTTTAATCGATTATTATTTAGCGTTGTTTAATAACTTATCGTGTTCCCATTTCCGACGCAAACATTTGTCTTGATTTGCATCTTGTACTAAACAGAAACTTCGGTATTTCGTTTTCACTGAAATGTTGTTCACATAAAATGTGAACTTAGCTAATAGTTTTGACATTACATGCAAATATTTTTACTGATCATCAATCCGTTGTAATAAACCAAGCCAATGGTGCATAACAATTGTATCATATTTAGTAGTACACGCCTATGGAGCGAGATTGCGAAGTTCAAGTGACTGCACCTTTAGCCCTACAGAATGTTCAACACGAAAAATCTCAAGTATTTGATATTATTTACATATGACCTACAGTGCAATTTAAAACATTACAATGATGTATAAGCATAATGTGCATGTTACATAGTCATTTAACCTTCATCACAGCCTACTGCTAATATGATAATCCACAGGCGGATACACGAAATAAAGTGTTGAAAAAATGAAATTTTATAAAAAAAAAAACTATTTGCTCTACTAATTTTTTGACACAAGTAAATCTACGAAACATCAAGTGTGGTTGCGGTGTGTCTTGCGTTACATACACCATTACAAAACGTTTAAAAGTATTGCCGATTACATCAATTTGTCGAATACCTTTATTTTTATTTGTAACGACACGGTCCGATAACAATTAATAAAACTCTAAACGCCTCAAGTTGAAAACAATGTAATGAAACATTCCTTGGTAGTAAAAATAAGTAGTGTAATATGTCGTTATTAAAACGCAAACCAAATATTTCATGTAATTACAGTTTTTGTTATTACCGTGAATATAATGGGCTACTTGCACAACAATGAAAATAAATGTTTATTGGCTAATTTTCTCCAATTTACATATTGTGATCACTACAGATGTTACCATCCAAGACTAATAGTTTTGTACGCTATGCATAAAAAGTATCCAAGAAGTAGGAATAACATAACGAATCCCTTAAAGCCTGTTTTATTTAAACAAACCGATCTCTATAAACAACAACAAAATTTTTGACCCACATAAATTTATAAACTCGATTGTATTAACGTAACATAATACATTACTTAAATGCGCAAAAAGAATTGCTTTTTTTACACTACCCAAAATAGCACCCCAAAACACTTTGCAGGATCAAAATCTTAACCACAAGAACAGCAAAATAGTCTTGCAATGACTTTTGAAATGCATACGTAGCAATTTTAAATAAACTGCGGCAAAAGTCAAAGATCAGGCTTTGGGTGGTATTTTTTAATCTAAATTCAACCTCATTATGCAAATTTTTATGGAAAACAGTAGTCGTTATTAATTAAGCATACATAGTGTAAAATTATAAGAAATAATAACAGTATTTTTTAATTAGCAAATATATTTCGTAATTTTTTTACAAAAGGGATTGGTACAACAAACACTGTGCACAATTTATTTCAAAAAATTTAAATGAAAATCATACTTTTACCAATAAATATTAAAACATTTTTATTCTTAGCATTAAGTTTTTGATTTTTGTAAATATCTTTAAAAATTACGTTTTTATTAACAGTTATTTAATTTTTATGTATTTAATATAGTGTTCGGTGTATTGTAAAATTTGTTTACCAAATAGTTGCATGCATTGTTTATTGCATTAAAATATTTCTTAAAAATCAAATACGTGTATAAAAATTGGTTAATCCTGAAATAGAAAGTAGAAAAAAAAAACTTAAACAAGAATGTACATGGTACTTCTTAAAAAATTACTATAGTTTAAAAAAAATTGTATTAAAAATAAGGCCAAACAGTAATTGAACACAACAATCTTTAAATATTGTTAATAATCGAATTTCCAAAAATTTTAGTTTGTAAACATAACTCTTTTTAAATTCTTTGCACATGAATCATACAAGATTTTCTAATAAAGTACAACATTTCTTATAGGACATCTACGACAATGAAAATAATTGCGGAGTTATTTGAATTAATTATTCTTAAAAATAATACAAAAAAAAAAACACAAATTATAGTTTGCTATCTTATCAAGTTTTTTGGCAAAATGGAATAAAATTAATAAGTCTAAAAAAATTGTTATTCATGTACCAATGCAGTAAAGTTTGACTTTTTATCACGAGTGTGGATATTACATTTTTTCTGCAATCGTCAAAGAAATAGCGAAAAATCAAGCAAACTCATAAAGTTTTACTTCATCTGTCAGATTCTCATTCTCCTGTCAAATGTGTATCTTTGAACAAAAGCACGCTCAATTTTTCTAAATTCAACCAATGAGTGTAGCGCATTTTAGTTTTCTTACTGCCTAGTTTACTTTTTTACTGCCTAGGCAGTAAAATGATTATTACAGCCGCTTTTGGGTACTTATTAAGCTAGTTTAGTGACGATTACAGAAAAAAACTTTTTACTTCAAAACTATTTGAACAAAAAACTATTTGTAGATATAATTTGTATTAGAATTGCTGGTCTTGTTTAAATAACATCCTCTGAATTCAATGACACACACAGATTTTCGCTATCACATCAAGTTTTTCAGGAAAATGGAAAAACAGAGAATGAGTTATCAAACAAAAAAATTAATTTTAAAACTATTTAAACAAAAAACTATTTGTATAATTTATATAAAAATTGCTGTTCTTATCTAAGTAACATGCGCTGAATTCAATGACACGCACAGATTTTTGCTATCTCATCAAGTTTTTCAGCAAAATGAAAAACAGATTAATGTGTCTTCAAAAAACAAAAAATATAGTAATTTATTTTTAAAAATATACATATTTAAAGGTTTAATAAATTACTGCTATTGTATTTTGACTAATTTTTAACAGTTACAAATCCGGGAAACCGGGACATCAGGTAATAAATAGCTAGCCTTTGGACCAATATGCTCGGGTCTACAAGAAGTCGCGTCGTGCCTGCGCAGCTGGCGTAGCCGATCCAATTTACTAAAAAATTATTTTGTGTAAAAACCTGATGTGATATCAAAAAACTAAAAGCAGATTCGTAATCAGCGCCACCGAATTATTAAATAACACCAATCAAATTCAAAACACCAAAAATGATGTCGGCCTGTGTTAGTGATTCTGATCCCGAATATTTTCTGCAGGTTTCTTTCCACATCAACTACCTATCAATTAAAATATACTTAATAAAAGAGAATAATTAAAAGCCAATACAAATCGATAAAACGCATTGGCGTTTCACAGGAAGAAGTGACCGAGAAAGATATACACAAGTAATGTGATTTTCTGATAATCATTCGAGCAAAAAGTATAGGATCCGAAAAAGTTTTTTCGCGGTTGCATTATTTTGCACAAAAATTATAAGATATTTAGGGTATCATGGTCTTTATTAATTATTTTAGTAGACCTATTCTTTTTTAAAGCTGGTAAAAAAAAAACTAGTGCAAAGTCCTACAGCTTGTTATTGTTCTATGGTACAGCATAGAGTATCCGGCAAGTAAAAATAAACTCTCTGGGTGTGTTTGGTCCAATCTTTAATTATCACATAAACTTAGAATATTGACGTTTGTCCAGAAACAGGCGAAAAGTAAACATATGTTTGCAATTAACACAAATCACAGAGCTAGAGGTCTTTGCAAGTGCGTGACATTTCAAGTGACCGGTAATAACTAACTCGTAAGACAGCAAATAATTTAAGCTAAAAGTTATTTGGAAAAGGGCAAGTTGATAACAGAAGCTATTTGTATTACATTTTATGTTATATTTATGAGTACAATACCGTCCATTTATTTATATTTCAATGTAATATTTGATTACGAGTAAACAAATTATTATCATGAATATTAACTGTCTTTTATAGGGAGGCGCTAGACAGCTCAAACAAGACAATGAATACAAAAAATTTCATTGTTTGTAAAACAAAAATAAATTTCAGGATTTTGCTCACAAATATTTGGCCACCTGTGAAAAAATTATTGTTTTCTGAGTTCGTCGAGAAAATCTGTTGTTTTCATCAATTTTTGGACTGGAAAATATATCTTTATTTGCCTAGGGCAGAAAGAACCTGGTTGCCATGGTGATGAGTTGTCTTTACTGGCCTAGGCCGGAAAGTACCTGGTTGCCATGGGCGATGAGTTGTTTTGTTTATTTGCGCTGTCAGACAAACGTTGTTGTACAACCAAGCAAGTTTTCACCTGTAGTTTGTTAGATTATTGTTTAATTATGGATGGTGACGATAGTGATTCTGGTGTCAGTGGCGGACGCAGAAAAAAAATTGTACGTAACATACCTGTAAAGAGTGTAAAGTGTCTTTACTGGACGAGTAGGCAGTTTTTGGACGAGCCGTAGGCGCGTCCCGAATGCATACGAGTCCAGTGAAGACACTTCCCGGTCGTGTTACGTAAATAACTATAATCGCATCAGGCTCATCCTTTACTTTTTATTACGTTAACAATTATATTTTTGTGCCTATACAAAATAAATACTTAAATTTAAATTGTGCAATTTTCTGTTTGTCATTTTTGCTTACTTCATTTCATGCGGAGGTTAAAGCAGGGCCTTCGCGAAGGTTTGTGCCGCCCTCAGGTAAAGTTTTTAATGCCGTCCTTTTCCGGCGTTGTCATCAATATTTACTGAAGAACAAACAATTTTCATTTATTTTTTGTAACTTAAAAAAAAGTTTAAAAAAAAACAATTGCACAACTACCAATTTTTTTTCGTTTTTATTGTAAGTCATAATTTTTCCGCCCTTGCGAAGTGCCGTCTTTAAGCATGCATGAGTTGTCTTAGTGCTAGCGACGTCCAAGGATTAAGGGACGCTGCGCTGGTCCAAAAAAGTGTGTCAAATAATGACATAGACCGTCAAATTGGTGAACTATCAAATCGCTATCACAACTTGAATTTCAAATGAATTTTTTTAAAAAAAGAAACGTTTTTCGATTCCCTAGATCTATTATATTATTTCTCAATATACAAATAGTGGCATAAGGGGTTTGCACTTTATATCATTAATTATACACGGCTGCTGCCTTTGTTGAGAAGTGTCACTACCGTTATTTATTATTATTATTTTATTATTAAAATAACAAAGTTAGGAGTAAACATCTTTAGTTTAAAAGGCACCATCGATTGTAAAATACGCAGTTTTAACGTTTTAAGTATTTTTTTATGGATTCATACAAAAAGGTAAGTCACAAACATTTCAATAAAGTTTAAATAAATCTTTTGTAGCGAATAATTAAGCAAAACATCAACAATCAAACCTTTCTTAATACGTTGTCTTAGAAATCATTGCCGTTTTGATTATCCCGTGCATTATTTGAAGTACCTAAATCCAAAAAAACTTTAAATGATTTTCTATTAGGTAAACGGAATAAAATTGCATACTAAGAAATGAAAATGTTTTAAAAATTATAAAGTATATAAAGAAAGCTTAATTAAAGAGCTAATATTCTATTGAATTTAACCCTTCGTTACTACTCATGGGTCTCTATGACCCTGTTAAGTTTAAAAATAAAATTTTCAAACAATAATTCTTAACAAACGCTGCCCCCGTCCGTGTATTTTCAGTATTGCACTTGAACTTGCGTGTGGTGGGTGTTTTCAGCCGCTTTGTGTTTGTTTCGCGCCATTACAGCATTCTAAACGAAAGCGTTGCGGCATTTGTCCCTATAAACCCTATATAAAAGATCACAAAACGAACAGTGTTTGTTCTTCTTGTAAAATCCCGATTTGCAATACTTGCTCAATAATTGTATGTCCAAACTGTTCAGAAAATAAGTAAATGTAGTATAATTTTATTCCTAAATATATCCTTTTTCATATGTAGTGTGTTTTAATTTATTATTTTATTTATTTATTTATTAATTTATGAGAGGGCCAGACTGACCCTTGAATAGTCTCAGTGTAAAATTTATTTTGAGTAGTAACACAGGGTTAAGTAAATACCATGCTAGTGTCAAAAAAGTGCTTATTTGAATACATTAATAATTACTTCAATATCTGTAGGCAGATTTTTCGGCTTTAACATAATATTCATATAACAATTATTGGCCTTATTTCCAAAAAAAAACTAATCAGGTAATTGTGGTGGCTATGATCTCTAATGAAATAGGATTTTTAAAGCCAAGAAACAAAATTATTGTTAAAGTATTTTATTTTAAAGTCTTAAAATTTTTTAAACGAACAATCTTAATTTGTATTGATACCAGAGGCTAGCGACGGGGGTGCAAGGGGGGTATTGATGCCGCGGGCGCCAGTCTTAAGGGGCGCCGCGTAGACATTATTTTTGGGTGTATTTTTCACTTATTTAAAGCCAGAAAACTAAACTACCATTATGCTATTACAATTTGTTTTCATTTTCATTGCAGTGTATTTGAATACCGGGTGATTCAGTTTGACTGTCGCACCCCTATAACTTTGTAAGTATTGAGAATAACCCCAACAACCCTTATATATTTGAAATCAGCGAGAAATTCTCTATTAAGTGATGTGTTTTTGTAACCTCTACGATGACGTATGTCAAATCCGCGATAGGCAACTGTTTTTTTTTTTAAATTACATAGTATACATTTTTTTGTTGATTCGGATAGAGAATTCAATTCTGAATCCGACCATGTACTCAAAAAGTAGTCATACATTAAAAAAAAATAGAGAAAAATCAGCAGTGACGGCCATTTTGAATACATTAAAATCTAATTTTTTATGTCGGCGTTCATTATTTGTTTTTATTTTTATTATAAATTAATTTTTAATACATTTACATTGATAGTTATAGCATAATTTTTAAGATTTGATCGTTTTTTGTTATGTTAAATAGACTGTTTGCTATAATTTGAATAAACTTTGAACTGATTTTTCTCGAAAATTTTCTTATGTACGCCTACTTTTTGAGTACATGGTCGGATTCAGAATTAAATTCTCTATCCGAATCAACAAAAAAATGTATACTATGTAATTTAAAAAAAAAACAATTGCCTATCGCGGATTTGACATACGTCATCGTAGAGGTAACAAAAACACATCACTCAATAGAGAATTTTTTGCTGATTTCAAATATATAAGGGTTGTTGGGGTTATTCTCAATACTTACAAAGTTATAGGGGTGCGACAGTCAAACTGAATCACCCGGTATATAACACATTATTTTACTTGAAACTCACAAACTACTATAAAAATACAGGCGAGGGGGGGACGCAAAAAAATAATATGCCACGGGTGCCATTTACCCTCGCTACTCCACTGATTGATCTAATAATATTTTGATCATCACGTAAGGATAATAATTCGGTCGAATAAACATCAAAATTACTGGTTAGAACATAGTCGATAACATTTCTACGTGTCGGTATGATGTTATACAAAATCATTCTCGATTCACCTAAATCTGCAGCTTTATACTTTAGTTACACTACACTCACCATCCCAATGTTCGGTGATAAAACAAACGAACACAGATGAAGGATTTAAGTGTAGTAATTACTTAATATCTACGCCGTGATGAAATTTAAATAAATATGCGTTTGAAAAAACTTCATATTTATGAGTATATAGTTATCATTAATGTCACACCCATCTCCTTGTTAAATAATTCCTTTTAATATGTCATGGTCCGGTATTTGTTTAAAAAAAAGCTATTTTGTTGCTTCAAACCAATTTACATAGAGTACCTAAATCACACATTAATTTTGTGTTAATATTCTGAACTGGTTGTTGGTGTTTTATGAGTATACTAATTTTTTTATTATGTAAAGTGTTAATAACATTAATTTAATTAGTACAACAACTTTAAAAAATGCGACAAACGTAGTATATGGAAGCTATAAATTAGTCAAGGCGAGCATTAGTAGTAACATTCTTGACTGCAATTTTAGGAAATGGATATTTCCTATATTTAATACTACTAAATGCGTAGGTGAAGACGAGTTTTTCCCAAAAAAAAACAGTTTGTTATTTCAGTTTTATTATAAAAATTAGTAAAACGTTTGTACTAGTTTAGTTAAGTATTAATTTCGGTCGAATTCCTTTTCATTTGAATATATTCTGTACTAGATTACGGTTTCAATTTGTTAGGAGGAAAATTAGTAATTACTTATACTAAAGCCTAAAGCTGTTTCAGAAAGTGTTCCCCATTTGTAAGGTTATTCTTAATCGTTTTAAAAGGAAAATCTCCCTTGAACATATATTCTAAAATATTTCCTAACCTCTAAAATACCATTGAGAGTTGATTTCTAAAAATATTAAGTGAAAATAAATGGCATTGGGCTCACGAAGTACTTACAAAAGTTAGTTCTAATATAGCAGAATAAATAAAATCATGTAAATGAATAGCATACCAAAATGATACAGATTCAATTCCGTTAATAATTTTTTTTTAAACTTATAATAATATAATAAGAAGCCTCATTTATGACAAAGTACATCAGTGCTATTTTATCACATAACTATAAAAAAATGCTGTTTTTTTAGTAAAGAAAACTAGTGCCGTAAAATATCATTAAATTTTAATTTAAAATTGTTTCTGGTTTCGTCAAAATACATTTTCTCTTTCAAAATACTGTGTTATGACGTATAAGTTTGAATTTAACAAGATACAGAAATCACTTTTTATAGACAAACGTTCGAGAATTGAATTGAATATTGATGTGATATGCTTTAGGTTTTTACAATAAAAATCGGGAATTGTACCTATGTCATGAAAATATATATCCTTTGAAGTTGTATAAAATATCTTTTATTACTCTATTTCATTGACATAACTTAGAAATGCAGTACATTGGATCGCTTTCCTCTTTTGTTTAAATATAATTTGCATAAAATCCTCTAGTTGTGCAGTTTTTTTTATTGAATTCAACAAAACTTGATATATTTATAACGTAACTGCTACGAAAATTTTGAATAGATAAAAATCTTTTCAAAATGTATTATTTAGCGTAGGACACCGTGCTTAGCTGCAAAAAAAAACAGATGCTTTTGTTGATACTTGTCACTTGTCTTCATAACAGTTATTCGATTGTTACTCTTCTTTCTAGTAAATTACAAGATACAAATCTGAAAAGTAAATTTGTTAGTTTCCAGCGAGTGCTGGAAGAAGAAAGTAATAATTTTGTCCGAAAAATTATTTTTGCTTTTAAACAGTGTTAAAAATGATGTAGATGTATTGAAAATAAATTTGTTATTCTAAAATGTTAAAACTTGTACAAAACAACCAGAAATGTTATAAAAGTGTTGACTGGTTCATTTATGCACAAATTATGCCGCTAAAATTTCATTAGTTTAAATTTAAAAGTTTAAGATACAAGGTGTGAGCTTGACTAGGTTTATTACATATGTAAAATCTCACGTATAAAACGCACTTCTATAATAGATACGAATGCTTGATTCAGCCCAAAAATTTTTGGTAAAATGAAAATTCGCGTAAAACATGCACCAAAACTATACACAGCATAAATGGCAGAAAATAACAGCAGAACTACAACTCTTAAAAAATATGGATTTTTAGTGGCATAATAGTGAAAATTGTGCCGATTGAGTGTTTTGGTTGACAGTTCATACAAATTGTTTTGAATTTTCAAAGGCTACTACCGATATTTTAGGTAAAATATTCGCAAATAATCATAAGAAACGAAATAACTTCAAAAATATTATATTTAGACATAAAACATGCTTAATAACTTTGGAAGATATTTAAATTTTCTACAAGAAAATGTAAAAATATATAGGGTGTTCCAATTAAAAAAAAAATGACTTACATGCGTTTAAAGTTTAGCAAAATGGACCGAGTAAAACGAACACCCTGTATATTATTTTAAAAGTTTAACCAATCAACAATCACTATGACACTATTGTCTAATAAATTACCAGAGTAAATTGCTCTGGTGTTGTTATGTTAATGAATATAAATATTTTTATAAAGTTCTGCATCAAATCTGTCAAAATGTTCAAAAAACTGGTTATAACTCAAAAACGGTTTATTTTAGACATAAACAACCTATAATATTTTTGAAAGAGAATTTAATTTTACATCCTAAAGTTACAAAATATACAGGGTGTTTTATATCAGAGCGCAAAAACAAAACACTGTGTATAGTTGAAAATAATTTTAGGTTATGTAGTAAATGATTACAAACAACTTTTATATTTAACTTTTTTAGATATTATTACTAATAACAGAGCTATCGAATAATTCCTCTTGGCTGGGACACGCTGTATAAGTAAAGGTTTAGATAAGTATCGGATTATCGTATTTTTTCTAGTTAAAAGTGTTTCAAAAAATAATGCTTTCTCAGTTTTTATTTTTTATATGATATATGTAAAAACAAACTAGGAAATTCTTCGCCTTTTTTTACACATCCTTTTTCAAATGTATTTGTGTATTATTCATACACAAGATTCCTGCATACATTTTAGTGTTATTTATAGTGCAAAAAAGTGCCGTTATGTTATAACATAATTAGCTACCAAACCAGTTTTATTGTTCAAATTTTGATGAAACAATTTGTTATAAATAGCAAACCAACAGAAGCACCTGCTCAAATATGGGAAGAGACGGAGCGACCAGCAAAGAAGTGGTTCAGCAAGTTTATAGCCCTCAGGATAAACGGTTTCATTTCCAAGGTTGGGTCGCGTCCTTGTCACTAAAATATTACATTAAAATTTTACCAACTCATAACCATAATAAAGATGTATATTAAGAGCACTTATAGCAGAATATTTATACATACTTGATTAAAACGACTCGTTTTTAAATTAGATGCTAATCCTTTTTTATTAGGAAAGACCAGGCGACAGTGGTCGTATGTTATACACCCACAACTACAAAAACTTAATGTAATATTCTTATGTTATCAGCATGTAACCAAATTTTGATATCATAAATTTAATATTTTGCTTAATCACATTCTGCTGAAAATATTAGTTTCTTTTATAACACATGTTATAGACTTAAATGTGAAAAAAGTTTTGTACAATTTTATTTTCACTGTTGAAATTTCAGTACATGTAAATATTTAAAAGAAAAAGATAATTGCATTGTGTCCTAAAAAGAATTTCTCGATTAATAAATATGATGCTATTAAAATGAGTGCTTATTGAAATTATCAAGATACAGTATAAGCTAACAGTTGTGTACAAAATACTACTGTTGAAAAAAAATTTAACTTCGTCAGGGTTTTGTTGATTTTGTAGACTCGTGACTATACTTATACGTTACATTTTACTCCCAAGCTATTTTTAACATTATTTGTATGCAAGGTGTCCCAATAAGAACTCCTCAGACCTGTGATCCTTTATTTTAAAAGATAGAACTTTGGTATTGATTGAAAAGGACTTGCAAACATTTTATTAATAAAACCAAAGCTGTATTTCTTAAATTAAAAAAGTTACAGGCCTGAGTAGTTTTTGCTAGTACTCCTTGTTTGTTTGTTTTGGTGAAACTTTTGACTTTTTAAAAAACTGAAAATGATTTTTTGTAGATTTTTGTAAAAAAACAAATGTTATATTCAATGCGTTATATTTTTTTTTAGCAATAAATATGAACTAAAAATTATTAAAAAACTTGATGTTTGCCCTCAGTGACAGTGACAGTGACAGTGACAGTGACAGTGACAGTGACAGTGACAGTGACAGTGACAGTGACAGTGACAGTGGCAGTGGCAGTGGCAGTGGCAGTGACAGTGACAGTGACAGTGACAGTGACAGTGACAGTGACAGTGACAGTGACAGTGACAGTGACAGTGACAGTGACAGTGACAGTGACAGTGACAGTGACAGTGACAGTGACAGTGACAGTGACAGTGACAGTGACAGTGACAGTGACCGTGACCGTGACCGTGACCGTGACCGTGACCGTGACCGTGGCAGTGGCAGTGGCAGTGGCAGTGGCAGTGGCAGTGGCAGAGGCAGTGGCAGTGGCAGTGGCAGGCAGTGGCAGTGGCAGTGGCAGTGGCAGTGGCAGTGGCAGTGGCAGTGGCATTGACAGTGACAGCGACAGCGACAGCGACAGCGACAGCGACAGCGACAGCGACAGCGACAGCGACAGCGACAGCGACAGCGACAGCGACAGTGAAAATACTAATAATAATATTAATGTAGTTTATTTAGCATTTTGCTTATTGCTTACGTATATAACATTAAAATCTTCCCTTAATAAAACTACAGAGCTTACTTCTAAACCTTACAATATTAGTTTAATTCCTCAGTCCGCTTGTTAGATCGTTATAAAACTTCAGTCCTTTATAAAACAATGAGTTTTGAGTGTAATATGGTTTCTGATAGCAATTTATGTTTTTTACAGTTTTAAGTCCGATAATTATGAATCTCAAAATTTCGGGTTATATATTGTAATAAAGAATTTGCAAGCATTTATAATTTTAATATGAATTATTTAACCGTACTAAAAATTATCCGTTGTTTAAAGTAGCTAGCATAGGAGTAATTTTGATGAATCTGAAACAGTGTAAAATAATTCTCATAGCTCTATTTTAGTTTTTGAAGTCGGTCCATCTCATTAGTATTTGCCAAAGATACTAAAGTGGTGTTTGAAATAGGGTGCTGTGATACTCTTGTATATTAGAATATTAGTACTGGAAGTTTACTGCTTAATCTACCAAGAAATCAATTTTTTTTAGAAACTTCTTAAACTATATAATCTGTATTATTTTTAATATTAAGCTTGTCGTTTATTATCATACCTAAATACTTACTATAGATATCTAAAAATTTAATTAGTCGACTTTTATTTAGGTAATTCGTATTAGCTGAAAAAATGTACATTGGTGTAGGTGAATGTTTTCACAAAAAATGGCAACTAATATTATATGTAGATATATATTTCTAGTATATATGTAATTTAACGGACTTTTAATAAATGAAATCTCCATAGAGGTTCGAATAAGGTGGCACACCGTGTACTTTTTATTCAAAAAAAAAAACACTACAATTTAAATTCGACCATGTTGCAATTTGCAACAGAAAATAGAACTTCTTTATAAAGTTCTACCAAGACGTTAAATGCGATATAATTATATTTCGCGAGATACTATAACCAACACTTACCAAACGATTTTCAATTAAACTGTTCAGAGTAGAATTACCAACTAAATTACGATTTGATAATAATTTGTAAAGAATTCATATTATAATGTATGTAAAAAAAAGTTTAATTTAATGTAAAAAAATTCTAAGTTTTTTATTTTTCCCAGAAATACGTGATCGGTTGTAAAAAGATACGAAGAATTGTAACGTTGCTTAGAAGTAATAAAGTACATTGAAATGGTATGCCCAATATATAAATTAACATTTTTAATTAAGATTTATTTTAAAATCACGAAATTAATATTTATGTACCTACTAAATGTGTTTATAAAAATTTGCTATCAGAGATTACCATACATAATTAGCAAATTACCAAAAGGTTATCATATATTGTACAAATTTCGTTAATAAAATTCACATAAAGGGTTAAATTTAAATTATTAAACTGGCGTTTTTAACCGGTTTAATGTCATTAAAATATAAATTATGGTAACATTTCACAAAATGTACGCCTAAATGTACCTTAAAACTAATAAATATGTTATATAATACGTGAGTACAGCACTGCGAAAGTTTAAAAATAAATTTTGCACAGGTGAAAAAGTTATTTATGATAACGTGTAGATGGAGCGTGCATGTTGTACTTGCCGTCAGCTAGAACCACGTGCTTTAGTCATTTTTTGTTTGTTGTTTTACACCGAAGGCAATTCTACAATTATTTATGGTAGTTTTTGTTTAAAACCAAAACAAATTTTGCCAGGTACAAAGCAAGATGTAGCGGGTATAAATTACCGGAAACTATTGTTAAGTTTACTCACGTTCGGAATATCGACTACATCAGTGTTTACTAAAGAATGGTACGCGTACCCCTGGGTGTATGCGAAAGGGTGTCAAGGGGTGCACAGCAGATTATATTTTACTTTGGCGTTTTTTTAGCAGTAGAAACTACTTATCATTATGTTATATCTCATTCTATAAACCAAAAATTACAAGTGTTTGTATGTAAACAGATGTCTGCGGGGTATATTGAGAGTATGGTGGCCGGACATTATCAGTAATGAAGATCTCTATAAAAAAACAATGCCAATCGACATCAATACGGTCATAAAAAGAAAGAAATATAGATGGTTGGGGCACACACTGCGTAAGAGTGGTAAAGAGGTTTGCAGAAGAGTGCTGAAATGGAACCCGGAAGGTCGCAAAAAGAGAGGGCACCCGAAAAACACATGGAGGAGGACGGTAGAGAGTGAGACAGAACAAAAAATCGCAGAACTGGGCCACATAGCAAAGGACAAAAATAAATGGAAGGAATACACCAATACCCTATGTACCAGTTAAATAATTTTATTTAACAAATTGATTTTTAAAAACTTTTATATTTTAATTCAATTGTAAGTACATAAAAAGTGAAATTAACTGTTATAAGATTACATTCAGACTGATGGTCTAACTACGTGTTTTACACTATGTATTCTTTATCTTGGGTGTTGAATTGCAGCATATCGCAGCTTGGGAATGTGCCGCTTCAGCATCTATTATAATGTAACTTCTCCATCCCCTGAAGAAGTTTTGTAAGGGACGAACAGAACTTTTGAAGATGGTACTTCAGGTGTTGTCCTCGGTTTCTTTTTGCATGGAACATTTTGTCGATACTTGTAACAGATTACACCTAAAACAATTGTAATAATGATTAATATTGGTGTTGTCCATAAATGGGTTATATCGACGGCGGTCTCGTAGGCCAAGGGAACCAAACGGTTTTCTTCTTCTTGGAGCTTGTGGAGGCTGTCGAGTGATATTTTTTCGAGTCGAATAGGGGTTGTCTTGCGTTTCAAATTGATCGAGATTGTTTTAATCTTGGGTAACGTTAACGGTTGTTCATGAATGACCTCCTTGGAGTTGACATAGCAATCTTCGGGTGTCTTGAATTCACAGGACGGCGGTAGTTGAATTAAAAGTGTTCCTTTAAGGGCTAACACACCAGTGGTGGAGCACTGAGTTAGAATTTTTGTAGTTTTGGGAAAAATACCAATGTAGTGGGCTGCTGTTAGTTGTTCAATGAGGGTGCTGTTGACTGATACTTGCACGTGGTTACACATCGCTTCTTCGTTGGAGAGCTGAAGAATTTGGACGATGCAATCTTGCAATTTTTTGTTATATTGAATTGATACACTGGGACATAAGTAGCTAAGTCCGAGTTTCTTGCATGGCATATTTGTGTATTGGTAAAATACGGTATTAATTGTCAGATAAGGTGCTGGTGGTATAATAGTAGTATAGTTATTGGTTGGTATTGAGTATAAGCGGTAGTGGGTGAATGATTCGGGATGTAAAAGAGGGAAGTGTAGTATAAAAATGATTGTTGCATTGGAGTAATATGCGTCGACAGAAATGACATCATAGTACATATGGAGTTCTTGATCTTTTGTATATAGTAATTGCTCTTTTGAATGATGTAGCATGATATCAATTATCGATTTTAGTTCATCGATTTTTAAAATGCTATTGTGTGAGGTTTATATTTTAATCTGTGCTTAATATTCTACTTGTGACATGTAGTTGTTGGTGTAAAGTAGAGAGCATTTTTATATTTTGGTTTAACATATTCTTTGAAAAATGTTATTAAATTATTTTCCGGGTTATCTAGTCCTATTTGTGCATGTATGCGTTTTTTGTTCGAAAAGCATTGTTCTATTATTGGTTTAGCCGGGTTATAATTAACAGAAGTTAATTTAATGTGGTTGTTGTAGTAGTTTAAGGGTTTTTCAGAAATTGGAATATTAATTATTGGATCTTTGCGATTTGTGTGTACTGTAATGTTATCGCTTTGAGACGGTTCATCACATAGTTCGTCAGCTGTTTCTGTTGCAGATGTTTCGAAATCTTTGACATGTCGTAGGTCAGGTCTTTCATCAGGTGATATATCCTCTGATACATTGTTGTACATAGATGCGTTGTCTTCGTCCGTTGTTGTCATTTTGTTATTAAAATCTTTCATGAATTCAGCTAAATCGAAAGTTTCTTTTGTGTTAATTTCTACTCTGGAAAGCGCATCTGCATTTGTGTTTGCTTTTCCTTTTTTATATATTATTTCATAATCGAATTCCTCGAGTTTTAGCCTCCATCTAACTAATTTGGAGTTAGGATCTTTCATCGAGAATAACCATTGAAGCGGGCGGTGGTCGCTTAAAATTTTGAATTTTTGTCCAAATAGGTATGGCCTAAAATACTTCGTAGCCCAGACGATAGCCAACATTTCCTTTTCTATCGTCGAATAGTTTATTTCAGAGTCGTTGAGCGTTCTGGATGCGTACGCTATTGGTTTATCTTTTCCAACAGGGCCTTGTGACAGAACTGCTCCTATTGCATATTTACTGGCATCCGTTGTCAGGTTGAATGATTGAGCGAAATCTGGGTATTGGAGTAGTGGTTCGTTGGTTAACAAATTTTTGCATGTTTCAAAACATTTAATAAATTCTGGAGTGTGTTCGATTTTGGTATCTTTCTTGAGGCATACTGTGAGTGGTTTTGTTATTCTTGCGAAATCTTTGATAAATTTTCTGTAATAGCCGACAAGTCCGAGAAAGCTTTTAATTTGTTTCGCTGTACGCGGAAGAGGGTAGCTTATGATAGCTGAGATTTTATCCGGGTTAGGTTTGATTCCTCCCGGGGTTATGATGTGTCCTAAGAAAGCAACTTCTTTCTTCAGAAATTCAGATTTGTCTAACTGTATTTTAAGGTTATTTTCTTGTAGTCGTTGGAATATTTTAGTAAGGTTAATCATGTGTTCTTGCAGGGAAGTTGAAAATACGATTATGTCGTCCATGTATACCAAGCATATGTGTCCTTGTAAACCCTTGAGCACGTTGTCCATGACTCTCTGGAACGTGGCTGGGGCGTTCTTTAATCCGAAAGGCATACGAACGTACTCGTAGTGTCCATGTTCTACATTGAAAGCTGTTTTTGGTATATCTTCATTTGCCATTTCGATTTGGTGGAAGCCACTGGCAAGGTCCAGTGTCGTGAAGTATTGGCACCTGCCTAGTTTGTCTAGCACGTCGGAGATGTTAGGTATGGGGTATCTGTCACTAATAGTTTTCTTGTTGACTTCTCTGTAATCAACTACAATTCTCCACTTGATTTTACCAGAGGCGTCAGGCTTTTTGGGTACCACCCATATTGGTGATGACCACGGTGATTCGCTTGGTCTTATGATACCTTCATCAAGCATGGCTTTCATTTGCTTCTGCACTTCTGCTTTGTGTACATGTGGGTATCTGTAAGATTTGGTGTACACAGGCACTTCATCTGTCGTTTTGATTTTGTGTTTCACCTGGTTGGTGAATGTTAGAGATTGGTGTGGTTGGTGGAAGATGTGTTTAAATTTTTTACATAACTGTAATATTCGCTGCTTTTCTTCTGAGTTCATGTGCTCTGTTCTTATTAAACTTTGAATGTCGTCTTCACCGGTATCGTTTGATGGTATAACTTCGGCAGAAAGTAAGTAATATTTGTCAAGGTCGATTTTTGTCGTTCTAATTGGGTCAGTTAAAGCAAGTTGGAGTTCATCATCACTATTGTTTATTAATTCGCCCCATGCTAATCCGTCGTGAGCAGTACTTAAAATTTCGCGTAACATGGCACCTTGTATGTCTTGTTTGGAAAGCAAAATCGAGCCTTCTTTTTCTTTTACAGGTAATTTAACGCGAGTAACTGTGTGAGGTTCTAACTGAATTGAGTAAAATTGATTTTTATTAGTTTCGTAATATTGTATTGGTAAAGTTGAAAACTGCGTAATTAATTCGGAATTTGGGAAATCTAAATGAGCTAGCATCAGCTTAAGATTATCTAAGCCAATTAAGCCGTCAAAAGTTTTATGAAATTTAAACAAACAAAATTCAAGGTTGGAATCTGAGTTAAATTCTTTAAAACTTGGAATTGAAGCACAATACTCCTGAGAATAGTTTTGAAAAATAGAAGTAACAACAAAAGGTTCGTGTCGTATATAATCAGTAAAATATTTGAAAGCGATATCGGGATTAATAAATGATTTCGTAGAGCCGGTATCAATTAGTAATTTTAATGGTGGTTCGGAAATTGTTATGTAGGGTAATTCTTTTTTGTCAGTAAAAGTGTGCAGTTCTACTATGTTACTTGCGGTTCGTTGTCGTCCAATTGAAAATTTTGTTCATCATATGTTTGTTCGAATTGACTGTCAGGTGTAAATTCGTCAGTTGGTACGTCATCGGAGTAGTCGCCGTAGTAATAATGGTCATACGAGGGGTTTTCATAAAGTTGTTCGTTTTGTTCAATATTAAAGAGTTCTTCAGAGACGAATGTAGGTCGAGATTGCGGTTTAAAATGATTTACTCTTTGACTTTGCATCGTTGGAAGTGTATTTCTCGTAGAGATGCTCATTGGTGTCGGTTTCGGTTGTTGTGAGGGTCCAGGATTGTTTCTTGGAGTCCACACGTTTTGCGGTCTACCAAACACTTGCTGATTCGTTGGGAAACGCTGTGGTTGTGGGTTTGGCCTTGGTGTTATCTGTATTGGTCCTCTAGGGAACTGTTGTGTGGGCGTTTGCGATTGCCACATTATTGGTTGTCGATATTGAGTTGGTAAGGTCATTTGCATAGCAGGTTGATGTTGGGTTTGCTGTGGTCTTCTGTTGGTTAAAAACGTAGACGGTCCATGATGTTTCTGTAGGTATCTGATATTTTCTTCTTCTTGAATAAATTGGATCGCTTTGGCTAGGGAATCTGGTCTCATAGCTCGGATGGTTGCGCCAAGTGGTTCTCGTAATCCAGCTAGGAAGGTGGTTAACGCTTGCTGCCTGAAGAAGTCTTTCTTGCTTTGCTTCACCGTAATGTTGTTGTTGTGAAGCTCTACATAATTGGATACGGTGTTTAACAGCCTTAAGCACTTCTCATAAAACTGTAGTGGCGTCTCGTTTGGTAGTTGTCTCATGTTCACCAGGTCTCTTGTGAGGGAGTTTTCATCACGTCGGTCTCCAAAATGTTGTATCAAGGTATTTTTAATATCGTTCCAGTTGTCGCAACTATGAATCGATACGACTTCTTTTGCTCTACCAGTGAGCTTACTTAAAATGCCGTGTAAAAGGATGCAATTCTGGATGCAATTGACATTTCCAGGTGTTGCGTCGTAGTAATAATTAAAAAGTTTTGTTGCAACGGTGATAAATTCGTTTAAATCGTTGGGGTTACCGTCGAAACTTTGTAAAATACACAAATTTTTTACGTCGAATGATGGATGAGCCATTTCGATGCTTAAATTTGCGATGAGGTTCACTAAATCTAACTCTGCGTCAAGGTTCACTGAAGGATTTTGGACAGAGGAGTCTGACATAAAAATACTGTACTTACAGAACGAAGGTTATGGCAAGTTGCATGTCCTTCTGGTCCTTTTTTGAGTAATCCAATGGTTAGCTTAGATGCTGCCTTTGGGACGATGGTTCACTGTAGTCACTGAACTTTAAAGTTAAATAACCACACTATCGCGAATGAACGTTTTAAAAAACGAAGAGGATCTTTAGAGACTCTTTCGCGATCCGTACGACTGCGCCAGTTAAATAATTTTATTTAACAAATTGATTTTTAAAAACTTTTATATTTTAATTCAATTGTAAGTACATAAAAAGTGAAATTAACTGTTATAAGATTACATTCAGACTGATGGTCTAACTACGTGTTTTACACTATGTATTCTTTATCTTGGGTGTTGAATTGCAGCATATCGCAGCTTGGGAATGTGCCGCTTCAGCATCTATTATAATGTAACTTACCAAAAGGGAATAACGGATCTATTATTATTATTATTATTATTATTATTATTATTATTATTATTATTATTGTTATTATTATTATTATTATTATTATTATATCTCATTAAATTAATAACATAATACAGAGTAGACCCAATTCGAATGTTTTACGGGGTATCTCGGGAGATATCGGCCTTTTGAGCTATAATTTTGGGAAAAGAACGCCTGTGTAAAAAAAGAAAAAAAATGAAAATACATCGTTTTTAAACATTTGTTATAACTTCTTTATTTATTAGACTAAAACAAAATCTTACCAAGGTTTTTTATACAGATGTTTATGCTTGCTTTAAAAACAAAATGAAGATTTTTTTAGCGACATTGACTTTCAAGATATAAAGTAAACTTTTTTTTTTTTTTTAAGGAAACCCTAGTTGGCCATGACCTTATAGAAAAGAACGCTTTGTTAGTTTTTCAAAAATGTGTAGTTTTATACAGGGTTATTCAAATTCGAGGCCCACCATAGGGATCTCGCTTATTATAATAGTGTAGGTTTACATTTGGCAAAGTTGCTGAATTCGATGCTCATTGATAATCCAAAGAGAAATTGGAAATATCTCAAACCGTATCCGAGAAAATTAAGAAATACTGGAAAATGCGATTTTTGAAAATCGTCTATAACTCCTTTGGAATTTGAAATATTTTAAATGTGTAAAGACATTGCCCAAGCAACTTTTCAAGCCGAATCGAATTTTTGCTAGATCGATTCGTTTTTGTTTTATGACAACCAACTTTGTTTTTTCTTATGGGAGCAATTTTCGCTATTTACATAATCAAATAGCACTTATTTTTCTGAATCCATTGAGATATCACACATGGTATTTTACTTCTACATTAATTGTCAAATTTGAAAAAAAAAACGGTTTTAACAATAACAACTATAAATCAGGTAGGTCGGTCATTGTAGTTTATGTTGTTTCCATGACTACCAATCAACAAACTAAAAGTCTGTTACTTGTCACATTAATAAATTCGTAAAAATGAACGTCAAAGTGACAGTATAAATGACATTAGGCTGGGCAGTTGTTATAGCATAATTCCAAGGCACTACAGATTTTTGTCAAAACGCGTTTTGTAATTATTGCTTAATTTTCAGTTATTGGAAAACGAAAAAGTAATATTGATTACATTTATGGATACAGAATTTTTTTCTCTACAAAAAACGTATTTGCACTTTTTTTCTAAAATAATTAGGGAAGCAAGAATACGACTTTTAAAATTTTACCATTGAAATTGCTATGTTGCGTGATCCGAGTCTACACCCTGTATAAAACTACATATTTTTGAAAAGCTAAAGAAATCCTCTTTTAAATGAAGTCATGACCAACAGGGGTTTCCATTTAAAAAAATATAAGTTTACTTCATATTTCGAAATGCAACGTCGCTAAAAAAATATATTTTTTTAATATTAAGCACTGGAATAAAAATCTAATAACATTTTGATCTTTTTCGGAAAAACAAAACCGCAAATACAAATGATAACTAAAATAGTTATAGATACATATATAGATATATAGATAGATATATCCTACAAAAACCTGAAATTTGGACCAACTTATGCAAGTTGAATATAATTGTTTTTTTTTCAGATGTGGTGTCATGAATTTCGATTAAACAACAAATATAAATTTTCAATTACGTTAAAAGAAATTGATATATTGTTTAAACAGGTAATTATTTGATATGATTAACAGTCTTCAAAAAAGTATCTAATAACTAACTCTGTCGACGAAAGAACAAACTAAAATAATTCTAATAATCGTTCAAAAATAAATATAACATTAATTATACAAATATGATATTTTTCATCAAATACCTTATCTAGTAGCTTTATTACTTCATAATTTATTAAAAACACATGTTCTTGTTTATCAATAACAATTACGGCACTGAAATATTTTAATAGTCTATAAACTTAATTGAATACCGTTGGTAACCGTTAGTTTTGAATATAAAATCGTTAAAAGTGAGTACATATATATCATGAAATGCAATTAATCCATTTAAATTTACATAAATATGCGTAAACCATAAATTGGTTAATTTATGTAGATATTATTTCTTCATCGCTTCAACCTTGGATCTCCATCCAACCGTTTGGGTGTGTCTCTTCACTAAGGCGTGCTATTGTTGCCTTAATTATAATTTAATAATTTTGTCTTCATTGCCATTTAAAATCTATTTCAGTTAAACCTTCTACGCTAGAAATATATGCCGAAGCATTAGAATAATTACAATAACAAAAAAACAACGAATTACTGTTTAGGAACAATAATCAATACCTACCGCAATTAGAATGACTTAGTAAAGACGGAAAAGTTTATGAATTATTCAAAATTTAAATGAACAAATGAAAAATGTTGTTGTTAGAAGCAATTTTTTAAATTTTTTATTCTTCAGGTTTAAAACATTTTTTTAGGGCCGTTATTTTACGTCAGTTAAATAGTTGAATAGCTAACCTTCAAATAAATTTACTTGGCGAGTAAATTTATTCCCGCTATTATAAACGAAAATTGCCGAATAAATAGTTAACCGTGAAATAACTAATTAAAGTGATAAATAAACAAACACAACCTCATAAATTCATAAATCGTGTGTAGGTATATGCGATATTCTTATAATTATTTATTACTTACCTTTTATAATTTTATTATTATGTCACATTTACTAAGCAGTTGACATGAAAAAGTAGAGTTATGTTTATTTGACAGTTAAAATTTATCCCGTGGTTTATCAGAGGTTAGTTAACTTCGGGGATTTACTTGGCGAGTAAATTTAACTGACGTTTATAATACTCAAAATAGCTATTTATTCCGGAAGTAAATTTTACTCCACGAGTAAACTACTTATTCGTCGTTTATAATAACGGCCCTTAGGGAAAATAATAATTTCTAAATGAACAACTTATGCATACATTTATTAAGTAATTCTATTTATTTAATTAATCTAGTTACATAGATATGTTTCCAAATATAAACATTAATTAAGTATAACAACGAGATCTAAAATGTTTTGTTATGTCCTAGTCTCAAGCCGAAGTTAAAATAAATACAGAAAAAAAAAATGTTGCATGAACATACAACTCTGTACAAAAAGTATAGGGCATTCTTAAATAAAACAAGGATGCTTTTATGCAGGTGAATTTTTTCATCACCCTCAAAATAATCCCCATTCTGTGCAACGCACATGCGCCAACGCTTCTCCCAATCCTCAAAACATGTTTCATAAGACGATTTAGGTATCGCTTTAAGCTGATTCACCGAATTCTTCTCTACGACTTATGTCGACTTAAAACGTCGTCCCCGTAGTGGTAATTTAAGTTTGGGAAACAAAAAATAGTTTCTGACTGACTTGCTCAAGCAAAAGCTTCATTACACCCAAATAGTATTATTAACTATCTGACCCATCGGAAGGAATTCTTAATGGACGACACCGCGATAATCGAAGAAAACAGTTAACATCACCCTAATTTTTGAACGACTTTGACGTGGTTTTTTAGGTTTCGGCTCATTTTCAAAGCGCCACTCGGAGGATTTTTGACTGGTTTCGATATCAGACTCATAGACTCACCTCTCATCACCGGTAATGGTCCGTTTCATGAACGTAGTGTCAAAGGCTGCTTGAAAAGTCATCTCCTCAGGCACAATCAGCAGTAGTCTGTTTGCATGAAATTTAGCAATTTTGGAACGAGCCATTCTGCGACATTTCTTAGGCCTAAAATATCAACTAAAATTGTGTGGACAGAACCAAGCGATATGTCAAGGTCCACAGTAATTTCTCTTACTCACTTGGGGATTTTCCAACACTATCTTCTTCGCTTTATCAACGTTTTCGTCATCAGTTGACGTGGATGGATGACCAGAACGCTAGAGGTCTTCAACGACTTTCCGACCCTATTTGAACGATTTGTTTCACTCATATGCCCGTATTTTTGATATGTAAGTATCGCCATAGACTTTTTGCAACATTTCTAGTGTTTTAGCACAAGAAATTTCGTTAGAAATGCAAAACTTCAGGTAAACTCTTTGTTCAAAAAATTTCGACATGGTCAAAATAGTTGATAGTACACAAGGTCAACTGCCAAAAACAAACTAATTGACAAATCGCGCTTAAATTTGGCATTTACGTCAATGACAGTATTGTCAATTAAGCCATAGAATTAAGCCACGCACAAAAAAAAAGGAATTTTATAGACTCCTCTTTCATCAGTTTCATATAAACAATTTCCGATACTTTTTAAACAGAGATACTCACAAACAATTCAACTACAAATTTGTTTGTAATTTTTTCGTCATTAATGCAACAAGATTCTTTAAAAAGATGCTAATATTAATTTGCTATTGACAGTTAATTTTATAGACGCTCCTCTTTCATATAAACAATTTCCGATACTTTTTGAACAGAGATACTGACAAAAAAGTCAACTATAAATTTGTTTTTCATTTTTTCGTCATTAATGCAACAAGATTTTTTTAAAAGATGTCAATATTTATTTGCTATTAACAGCGATCTTGATTAATTATTATTTTTATTAATCTTAATTTTAAATAGAATCATTAAGTCAAAGAGACAAAGAAGTCGTTAACAAATTTTAAATACATTGGGGTGTATTTTAGCTTTTAATGCATTCTTTGAGCGAATATTCCATAAAACTACATTGAAGGTTTACAATATATCATCAAACACTTGAAAAGTAATCTTTAAATACCTGGAATAATAGTTTTAAAAATTGTTTATTGTTTGTTAAACCATTGAATTAGTAATGAGGTTACATACTTAATGGTAGTATTTTATTAGATTTTTCATATTGCTTTGCCAAGAATTTTATATTTCTGACCCAGATTTTTATGTAATTGCAAGGAATGTCTTGTATTCGATGTGATTTTCAGAAATAAGTTTTTAAATCTTTCCGGTATAAATTTATTAAATTCGTATCACAGTCAGTTGCCTTTAAGAGGAAAACATTTAATACTTAGATTACTGAATATAAATGTTTAATTAATGTATCCATGTGTTAAATTCAAGTAATATATTTCTGAAATCAGAAATAAAAGTTCTAGCCAATTATACAGAAATCTGTTATGGCGGCCATAACATATAAGAAATTTAATGCCATAAATATAATAGGGTTGACTTGGTGAAAAATTGCTAAGAATAATTTATTAATGCAGAACAAGTAGTTGACTTAAAGAAGTTATTACTGGATTACCTTTTTCTTATATGAACAAGTTACAGCCAAAAAAACGGAAAGCCTATTTTTTTTTGTAACGGTTGCAGATCAGAATTCTATTTTGACATTGTAAATTATAATGAAATTTAGCAGCTTTGCCAAATGCAAATCAATTGTGTATCTCTATTAATAAGTAGGACTCCTACAGTCACCTTCAATTTTGAATCAGCTTGTACATAATTTTATAATCGTTATACGTGAGCTACAATTAAAAAAATTTCAAAATCTATATGTTTAGACTCACTAGTAAATATTCAAAAGCAACGACTTACTGAGTCGCATTTTTATTGTACACTAATATACAAGTTTACTAATGGATCAAAAACAGATTTGTTAGATCATGATAGCGCATTAAAATAGGCATACACGGTCAGGGCCGTTCACAGAAAATTTGGGCCCCGGGGAAGTAATAGACAAACGACCCTCCCATTACTCTTAGAAAGGTTTAAATTTAATTTTAATAGTATTTGGAAACAAAATATTGTGTATTAGCTCGAATCCGGGCCCCCTTGGCAACACCGGGCCCCGGGAATTAGTCCCGTCTACCCCCTCCCTCCCTGTGATAGGCCCTGTACATAGTTTTTAACTTGTTGTGACCGTGCAAAATAAATGGTAATCCTGATGTAATTTCTTGAAATAATATGCTTTCCAAGTTTTGCTGAATATTTAGACATTAAATGAAACCAAGCCCAAATCAAAAAAAAAAACTTTGCTTGCAGCGACTTTATAAAATTAATATTCGGCTTGACTTTGCCTAATGGCAGCCAATGGCAAAGTATCGTCTTTGATGTGTTTACACAAAGAAAATACCCATATAAAGAATAAACTCAAAGACTTGAAACAGAAATAATACTTACAAAAATTCTCCACGTAAATTATTCGTAGAATAAAAATGTTTGATTTTAATTAATACATAGTCTTACTCGGATATTTAATTATGTTTTGAACCATTCAATTAAATTTTTGACTGCGCCACTGATGGTAATCACGACAAAAGCTAGAACTAATCTTTTATGATTCAGTAAAGATTAATGTTTCAATCTTATGAGACCGTTTTCCATGATGCAGCACATAACAAACATTAGCATTTAATGAACGAGGTAGTTTTCGGCGTTGAAGATTTAGCGGTTCTAGGAGCAGAGCATAGTATGTAATAAAATCGTTATTGTTATGAGTACATCATTACGTGTGGTTGTAAAATACTACCCAAAAAATCTTATACTGGGTAGATGTAACATTGGAAATTTAAAGGGCACTGCAAGATAAGCAGTGCCAGATTAAGCCTTTAGCAAATCGTAGACAAAATATAGCGTTTGGGACCCATTTATAGACTGTTGAAAAAAATCATGACTATTTTCATGTTTATTAAAATTTTTTAATCGATTTTATTACTAACTTAAATTTTTTGCGGGCCCTAAATATTTGTCTTTTTTGTTTTTTTGATTAATCTGGTCCAGACGATAACTCCACCTAAACAATTTCAGCCTATTCTGGTAACCCGTTTTATAATGTTTATTTAATTTTTCTACTTTAAGCTAAAGCTTCGTTATTGACTAGAATGAATATAAACAATTTTTTTAAATTACTCCAATACCTTATCTTTATTATTTTTTATGAAACACAAAACTAGATCCTAAGGAAAATGGGTAATTAGAAGTGCAACAAATTCCCAATTAGTATTAACGATTATACTACGATACAACGAATATATTAGTTTGTTTGATCCCAGCTTGCTTGGAAGTTTCAAGCTTAGATTAACAAAAGTTCTTAAAAAAATGTTTTTAAGGAGTTGTACAGGATGGTTCACATAGAAGGGCCAATATTGGTATATCATAAAAGGTAAGAGCTACAAAGAAGTTTAAATTATACACATTGTTCCCCTTTCTGAGATATATTCAGTGATGCTTTAATGTTTTAAAAAAATTCCATGGCACACTAGATAAACAAAATTCTAAATGGGCATTTTTTTTTAAATCGTTAATAAGTCGCTTATACTTGACGATACAAAAATATCTTTGGGGAAAAAGTTGTAGATTTTTTTACGCGCCGTAAAACGAAAACATTTATTTGTTTAAATATTGTTCAAATTCTTACCAGGGAAGGTCACGATGCGTTGTCGCTAGAATTTGATTAAGGCTGTGTTTATTGCATCAAGAACATTAAAACTAAATGTTTTCCAGAGTTATACGCGCCACTGGCCATTTTCTTCGGAAAAATAGGGGAAAAACTGAAAAGTTGAATAATAAAAGTAATTTTTGCGATCGCGTTGGCCATGAAACCGTCAGAGACAAAATCTAATTTTTTTAATTTACCAATGTAAAAAACAAGACCCTTGTAAAAACGGTTTTCCCTATGTTAAACGCCTATGCAAGTCGTATAGAAATAGTATCTGTATAGGTTATACAGATACCACAACTTCTCAAATCATAGCGCTTATGCAGGGGTTTCGTTTTTGACGTTTTTCTCCGGAACCGTTCAAGATTTTTTGAAAAAGCTTGCACTATTTTACTTGCAAAGGATGCGAGCATTGGTAAATAAAAAAAAATTGATTTTGTCTTTGACGGTTTCATGGCAAACGCGATCGCAAAAATGACCTTTTTATACCAATTTTTCAGTTTTTCCTCCGGCCAGTGGCACGTATAACTCTGAAAAACATTTAGTTTTGATGTCCTTGATGCAATAAACACAGCCGATCAAATTCTAGCGACAACGTATTGTGACCCTTCCCTATTAAATAAATTTTAAACTTGGAAACCGAAGTTGGCTATAACCTCATGGCACAAAGCATTTTTTTCCCTCTTTTTAATAATATACGGTTCAATGTATTTATTTTGATATTTGGGCTCAAAACAAATTAAAATTCATTAAAAAGTCCTTATGAAGCTCGATAGCTTTATAGAGCGACGAATTTAAACAATATTGAAACAAATAAATGTTTTTATTTTACAGTGCGTAAAAATATCTACATTTTTTCCCTAAGATATTTTTGTATCATGAAGTATACCTAACCGGGTTATTGCCGATTTTAAAATAAATTCCATTTTAATTTTCGTTTATTATCTAGCGCGCTATGGAACTTTTCTAAAACATTAAAACGTTACAGAATGGGTCTCAGAAAGGGAACAATTTGTCTAAGTTAAACTTCTTTGTAGCTCTTACCGTTTACGAGATCCCAATCCCAATAGTTGCCTTCTATGTGGACCACCCTGTATAACACGTTGCCTAAAAAATTTTTTATACTTATTTTTGAATCGATTTTCATGATGATTTCCATGCTCTAATTAAAATTTTTAAAACTCAAAAACTTTCCTTAGTATTATTAAACTGAACAATTAAAAAGTTAAAAAGTTGCTCAGCTAGACTTCTTTTGTAGAAGTCTTCACAAGATGTATATGAAATTTTGCTATCAAATAAGCAGAGAAGACAATATTTGATCAGTTCATGCATGAAATTTCTTTTGATGGGTCTATTGACGCAACACTTGGTATAGGTTTTTAAAATCTTAGCAACCTGGGAAGGTATTGTAGGACGAATAAATAAAAACACATTTTTTTAAACACAGTTTATTCAAAACCATGCATCTTTTTTGAAAGACACTGTACTCAAAAGAGAACATTTAATATAATGGGGCTCTTAACAACAAGACATTTGCCATTGTTCGGTACAAAATTCTCTGATCTATATCATTTTTACTTACGTAGATTACATTACACCGGTACGTCGAGAATACTGTAAACTGAATCGATAACTAACTTCATTTTTATATTGCTTACATGTGTAATACGAGAGTGCTACAAACGAATGTAATTATGTAACAAGTTTTTGTGCGACTTGCTCTTAGAATATAATAATTATTTTAGCGAAGTCGTCAATAGAAAACTTTTTGAATGGAGACCACATTCAACATTTATTGTACTTTAACATATTATTAAAATGTTGATTTTATTTTTGTTTCCCCAACTTGTTTCACTTCAAAAGAAGTAAACCATGACGTACTACATAATTACGTTCGTTAAAGACACCTTGTATTAATTATCGTTGAATATTTTGTCAAATAACGAATATATTCGTACAGTTACGTTGAACAGTGCATAAATATACACATTTATCAATTACTTTAAATTTAAAAATGGACGGTATATTTATAGTTTTTATTTTTTATACGTTAACTTAACAAAAAATAAATACAAAACTCTAAATGAGATTGTAATATGTAATTCGTCTTACACACAACAAGTGACTTTTTTCGTCTACTTGTTTGTATACGTAAAATCTTGTGAAACTGATTACATAGTTTATATAATAACGACTATATTTGTTTATGTTATAAAAATAATAATAATACTTAGAAAATGTTGCAGCGCTATTGCTTCCTTTTATAATCTAGCAAATACACACACGATTATAAATTAAAAAACCTCAAAAATTCTAATATATGCTAGAGATCACAGAAGTAGGCATTTTATAGGCACTAATATCACTAGCACATCAAACAATCTCGAAAAAATGTTTCTACCATCATAACTTTGTTCTGTAAACTTCCGGTTGTTCCATTTGTACTTCTTGTACGAAGGCTATGTTCGGTGTACTTCCTCCTTTTTTCTCTGATTGTAGCGGTATGTCGTGTAAAAATGCAGGATTTGAAGTTCCGCTTTTTCTTTCGAGCGAGAAATGTGGCGCCATCGTGCTGGAACCTCCATTTCTAGATTTATCGTCCGTAGTGTCGATTTTGTCCGCATATCGGCGCTTCTTGCCAGGAAACCAACTTGCCATTTTCCTCGCAGCAGGATGAATTAAACTGTCGTCGTAGATTTCGTTCTCGCCGATACCGGTAAAATAGGAAACCGACCATCCGACTATTATCGTTACGAAGCATCCAATTAGAGAGTAGTACATGTATGTGACGGAGTATAATTGGGTCAAAGGATCACTGCAACAATAACAAATATGCATCAGTGCATTATTTTTCGATAACACATTCATTCAACAGTTGTAGCTTTCAATTTAATGTTTACATTTGCAAATAGGTAATTATATACGAATGCCGTTTGAATGTACACCGAATTTAGTTTATCGCTCGCCGCTCGTGTAAACCAACGAATCGATATTGAAATGTGTTCACTTGGAATTATTGTGTTATTGTAACTCTTCCACGCGTTATCTTTTAACATTTTTGTTCAGAAGCTAAAATCAATACCACTTTATGTTTTACAGTACAACCACGGAAGGAAATACACAAACGCATTCGGCAAATTAACAGAGTAGCTGTCGGAGATGTTAAAATATTGGCTCAAAAAATAATGTCATTTTAAAACTAAAAAGAATATTAAAATTAAGTTGTAAACAAAATGAACTTGATATTTTCAGAGATACCTACTGTAAACCACTTTAAGGTTCCTAAAACGCGCTAATGCAGAAAAATTAAAATTGTGAATTAGTCACACCGTTATGATAGCGAAACAAGCAATTTATATATTTCAGTTTGTTTTGGGCACTTTTTGCTCAAACCATAGTAACAGAGTATTGGATTTTCTTTTAAATTACAAAAATGTTGGTAAAAGTTTATACATTCAAAATTAAATATCGGATAATTATTGAAATTTGTGAATTCTGCGAAGCTAATATATTTTAGAAATTGGAGAGCAGTAGCTATTACTGTTTTACTAATTGAGATATGAAAATCATATATAAAATATGAAGTAGATCATTTATTAGCTTAAAAAGAAACATCTGCATAAATTTAGAAGTGCATTAAAAATGACAACAGTAAATAAGCAAGCATAAAGAATATTTTTGGTAAACTGTATAGGCCATTTAAGCTCTAATGTTAGGTGATCTAAAAACTGTTATTATTTTGAAATTGTAATGCATGAATAAAAGAATAGGTGTAGGAGATAATGCACGCTAGCAATAAAAAAATTACACGCTGTAAATTGTTCACAGCCAACACATATCCAGTTTCAAAACTTCTCTGGTAATTTGAACCATTTTTAACTATAAATAGTCAATAGCGATAGTTGATGAATTATGTATAAGGAATTTAACATTAAACTAACCTAATATGAATATACAAAGCTGGGCCATGAAACAGAAGTTTTTTAAATCTTGAACATTCGTTATAATCATGTCTTAAACGATGTTCAAAGTAAATAAGTAAATATAAAACATATACAATTGCACCTAGGAGTAACAGATATTAAGAAAAAGATGGAGACGAATCAATTAAGATGGCTTGGACATTTACTACGCATGCCAGAAAGTAGATACGCGAAAATAGGATGGAAAGTGCAGATAGAGGGAAAAAGAAATAGAGGAAGACCAAGAATAAAATGGGAAAAAGAAGTGCGGCAGAGACTAGAAGAAAAAGGAGTCAGCTGGAGAGACGTGCCACAATTGGCTAACGATAGGAAGGAGTGGAGAAACATAATACAGAAATAAAAAAGCATACCTCGACACCGAAAGGTACAAGAGGAACCGATTAAGAAGAAGGCAATTGCATTTGATTTTTCCTGAAAAATGTTCTTAAGTTTGGGTTACTATATTATTAAGGTCTGCTTCGTTCCGCTGCAAACATTTTTGTTTTGATCGTACGCTGCCCAACACCAGGTACGATATGTCCGCTACATTTGAGACACTTCTTAGCGAATTAATTTTTTGAGATCCTCAACTATTGGTCCATTCTTTCATGAGAACGACAATAGGAATTGTGCTGCAATAATAGCAGGGCAGCATGTCCAAATGATTAAGCGCTATTTGGCGGATCAGATTTCTGAGCGCCCAGGGATCAACAACGACTCATGGTTTCAACAAGATGGAGAGACAAGTCGTACAGCACGTTGGAAAATCTATTGCGTTTGTTTCCAAATTGTATTATTTTCAAGCAGGTAGATATTTCATGGTCTGCGAGATCGCCAGTTACGAGAGCATACGATTTCTTCATGTGAAGGTATGTACCTACAGGTAAAATTTTCAGACACCGTCTCTCATGGCACATTGAAGGACTCAAACAAAGAATTGGATAAGAAATGTCTTAAATTCCATGGACATGTTGCACCACGTGAAGAGCAACCTACGATGAAGATATGAAGAATGTGAGCAGCAAAATGAAGCATACCTTGGGAATGTAGTATTTAAAACTTGAAAACAATTTTAACATAACATCAAGTGCTACTGAATGTTTCATTATTGCTTTAAATTAAACAATACCATCTAAGGCGGCGATTCTCAACCGGTGTTACTCAGCAAGAAGTAGGTGGTAAGCGAAATATAATGTATTTGATACGTTTTGCCAGATTGCTAATTAAATGCAACTTAATATGTCTCGGAAGAATTATTTTTGTATATGGTGGTGGTACCAAAATTTTCGAGTTTTTTTTTCAATGTAGCGCGGAAATTAAAGGGTTTAGTACCGCTGCTTTGAGGAATATTTAGGTAAGTGATATATATTCAAGATTTAAAATCGCATTTTTTAATTGTCCACTGTTTATTTTCTAGAAACATAATATATTAGAGAAACCGTTAACACGAAAGAGAAGTTTTCTGATTTAGGTACACTATAAATGATATCAAGTGAATCACGTTTGTAAATAAAGCGGGCGATGTTTATGCAAAATTATTTTCAGCGTTAATGCTTTTTCTGTTTATGCATTAATAACGCACCAAAGCTCTACCTTTTATCAGTTAAAAAACAGACGCAATGCGCAGAGGCCCGAGAGATTAAGGGACCATTTAGCAGTTCGATTATATTAGCATGAGTTCCGTTCCTATTTTTTTCTAGTTGTTAGTTATTGGTATTTTTTATCTCTGTATTTTAAGTTTTTGGCAACGTCTTAAAGGTGACAAGAATATGGTTCGCTTTTTTATTTCTTGTATTGATTCAATGTAATCAACGTATTTTTACTTTTTTTTTTCTTTGTTAAATTTTGCGACCAGACATTTAATTCGGGTAAAAGTTGATATTCAAAGCCTTTTTTAAATAACACCCAGTAGACTATTATCGTGATATTTTATATCTAGTAGATTGCTCGCCATAATTTTGATACATATCCTCTCCGACCACATTGTGCAGTCTAATGTTTCACTATTCGTTGTTAAGTAATTACATGGAATGTGAATCTGCTTTGTTATCGGATTTGATAAGGATGATGTACCTGTACAATGCCATTGCGTATAGATGGATATTGCGGTGAAATCTATCAATTAATTACATTTTCCATTTTCCGAACAAAACATTCTAAAATTACGAAACTGAAAAGCATGAGCTTCTGTTCATCGATTTTCTTAATTGTGTCACAAATTATTGTACGATAATTTTGTGTAAATAAATAATGTAAACTATTTAAAATTTATTCCGGGTTTTCCAACAATTTAAACTGTTTGATTTTAGAATTTTTTTGAAAAATCTGACAATAAAAATATAACACGAAATTAACGAACCAGTGCTAAATCAACATAAAAATTGGATTTAAATAGTTTAGTATAAAACTGCCATTGATTTACTCTCAGTCAGCAAATTGATGCGTTTTAAAATCGAAGCTCAACATAGGGATCTTCCTTATCCAAAAGCCACGCTAAATTAGGGCAAAGTTGCGCAGTTTAATGATAAATTTAAATCTGAAATGGAAGCTGTCATAGCTTTCTTAAGAATTTATATGGAAAAAAAAACTAAAAAAGCCTGATTTGTTTATTTTTTTAAATAATAAAAACACCTTTCAATTTCTAGCGCTAATGTTATTACACATAAGTTGCTTAAGACGTTTTGTGTATTTTGAACCATCATCACCTTTGTTATACGGGACATATAAATTTTTGCATAAAAAGTTATACTTTTAGATTTAAAAAAACATAAACGACTTAGTTTAATCATCAAATACTTATTTTACTAATTTATGCAAATCAGTGCTAACCATAATTTAAAATAGTTACGATATTAAATAAAATTTAATATGATGTTATATTTTGGACACTTTGTTTTTTGGCGAAAAAAATTAATAGAATGTAATTGATAAAGAATTTTTAAATCTACTTTTTTACGAACAAGTCCAAAATGGAGCCCATAATTAATCAAAAAATTGATGATGGTCCAAAAAACAAAACGTTTAATACAAAGTCTAATTACAATAGCGTGTAAATAATAAGAAGTTGGTTCAAAGAAATGTTTTTAATTTCCCCCATCTCTAAAGCTAAAAAATAAATTTAAAATAAACGAATATCAAACCTTCTAGTTTCTTATTTCTAAAAAACTTCTGAACTGAGAAAGCCGTGGTACTTTTTATTTTGAATTTGAGTTCGGCACCAAATAAAGCAACTTTGTCCCAGTTTAAGCGAATTAACTCAAGATTTCTATGTTGAGCTTCGAATGTGTATAGCTATAGAGGCTATGCAACATATTTTTTCTATTTTTATTAATGAACAATGATTTTTACCATTGAGGTGTGTGAAATTCTTAAAATTTTGTTAAATACTAATTAGGTATTTAAATAAAAGTGAATTTAGTTTTAAGGAATACAGAAGAAATTTTAATTTAACGACACATGTTACGAAACATTAAAATTGTCTTATAATAATGCTTACATAAAGAAAGTGTGATGTAGCTTAATTATCTATTTATCCATATTTTCTTAATTAAATGATACAGGCATAGATGAATAAATCCACCTCATAACTTATTTATATATTATGCATTTATCATAAAAAGATTTAAATGTTGCATGATGTAAACAAGCAAAGATATCGAGGAGTGAAGAATAATTATCAAATCCACCTCTTTTTATTTTATGATTTGTGTAATCCACAGTTTTGAGATTATTACAAACCAAAACAAAAGTAAGATATAATTTACGTCAATGACCGATAGGAACTTAGCATACTAAATTTTTTATCGTTTACTGGTCATATTTGTTTATTTAGCAAAGTTAACTTTAAGAGAAACATGTTTAAATTTTTTTTATTTGTTGAAGAAGCAAAATGCGTTTTCTGTTTTTCTAGAAAAATTCATGGAGTTTAATTTGAAATTTTAAGGTAGCTCTTACATCAAACAGTAGAGATACAGGGTGATTCATTGGGACCGGGCATTAAAAATATATGAAGAATGAAAAAAGGTATTGATCTAAAATTTTGATTATAACCATAATGGCATATGATCTGTTTAATGAAAATATTTTCAAGATGGCGATACTTCCGAAATTACCGGAAGTGACGTCTACTTTCTTATATCAAATACAATAGTCTATTTTTTATTGCATTTTTGGATTAAACACGTTATTTAAGAGGGACTTTTGACAGCATTCTCTATACCTAAATGCAGTCGTTTTTTAGATTTTTGGAATTTTTTGAAAATTTTTTGTTTTTCATCGTGATGCTTAATATTATCTACCGCCGCCATTTTTAAAGAGAAAACGCTTAAACTTAGACTATGCATATAAGAAACCTTTGAGTTCATACTGAAATTTTTGCAATCGATGTCAGGGTGTCCAAAATTTTATTTTAATACAACTTCAGACCACTAACACTCGTTTTTTTCAAATACAATGCCCACAGTTGTTTTTCATTTTCTAATGCACAATTACATTCTGCATTAATCTGTATTATCGTTTCCTATACCTATCTGCAACAATTTTCGAGTTATTAAGAATTTTTGATAAAGTTGAGAGAAATTAGAACATTTTTAAATAGTAAGCCTTGGAAATGACAACAAATGCCAATATTAATAACTCTCAACCACTTTTATTGCGTTTGTCTAAAGTATCCATGAAAATGGAAAATCAAGAGTATTCAAACACGAATATTTTCAACTTATTTTATAGTCATGAAGAATGTCATAAGATTATTGAAAGTAGGTACTTGCCGTTGTTCAGTGAGAGGAATCCTGATTTGACTGTAATGACCAGACAGAAATGTAAATGAATAGAATCAATTTTTTTGCAATTTAAAAAAGTGAAATCTGCTAGTAATCGACCTAAGCGTGTGACAAATAATGAAACTGATGACGTTAACATCTTGGGATATTTGAATTCCTATCTTCAGCGGTCAATTAGATCGGTAGCGCAAGACGGGCTTATCATACTATGCTGTACAAGCTAAATTAAAAATGCACAACTATTCGTTGGCACTTTCAATAATCTTGTGATATTGTCCATGAATGTAAAATAAATCCAATATACCCGTGTTTGATTACTCTTTGTATTGTTTTTGTAAGTGGACTGTATTTTATATGTTGAATGAAAGATTGATTTAAAATGTAACGTTTATTCTTGCTTGTACATTGGCATGCATCACACGTCGATGTGCATTGTAGCAGTTTTGGTTAGCTACTACCCTTCTCGTGGGCAGGTTATAATACAAAATAAAGTGGGGGTACGCTAGACGCAACGTAAATTCATACATAACTCCCCCAGTTGGAAGTGAAACTTTCAAGAAACTTTCAGAACTTAAATGATTTCTAATATCTGAACATAATGTAACAAACAACATGAAATAACAGATAAAGGCATAAATAAATTGTTCAATGGTTTCTTCGAACATAACACAAAGTAAAATTAAACTTCACTTAACAGTCTTGCACGCAGTCATCACTAGGTAACGGACACACAAGTGCTACGGCCCGTTTTATTATTCCAGTTGAGGTTCGAATGGATACTACTCTAGGTACTCCATCCTTCCCTGGATAGATGCTGTCGATTCTACCAATGCTCCAGTTCATAGGTGGTAGATTCGATTCCTTTATTAGAACCATTGTTCCAATTTTGATTAGTCCTGGATTGATTCTCCATTTGCTGCGGACCTGCAGGTGATGGAGATAATCCCTTCGCCATTGGTTCCAGAAGTGCTGTTGCAAACTTTGGATATATTGATATCTGGACAACTTGGTAGTTGGCAACTCGGTGACATCTGGATCAGGTATCTTTGTTGCGCTGCGACCAATTAGGAAATGGGACGGTGTCAGAACATGGTTGTCATTAGGATCGGATGAAAGAGGACAAAGGGGACGTGAATTTAATACTGCTTCAATTTGTATAAGAACAGTTTGAAATTCTTCATAAACAAGTGATGTTTTTGTTAAAATCCGATACAAGTGAAATTTTACCCTCTTAACACCTGCCTCCCATATTCCGCCAAAGTGCGGACTGTATGGTGGAATAAAGTTCCACTGTATATTCATTGAGGCACTTTTAATACAAATTTCATTTGAATTTTCATGCAGGAATTTACCAAGGTCCTGCAGTTCTGTTTGAGCACCTACAAAGTTTCGCCCATTGTCAGAATAAATTTGATTAGGCAAACCACGTCGTGATACAAATCGACGTAAGGCTGAAATGAAATTTTGCGTAGTCAAGTCTGTGACTAGTTCAAGATGAATAGATTTTGTAGAAAAACATACAAAGAGACAAATGTAACACTTAATACGTTTGGCGCCGCGACCCCGTTTATCATTTATTTGAAATGGTCCAGCGTAATCGATCCCTGTTGTTTGAAATGGGTAAGATTCTGTGATTCTAGATTTGGGCAAATTTCCCATTAATGGTGTGTGAGAATTTGCACGAAATTTAAAACATGTAATGCATTGTTTCACAATTTTCTTTGCTAATGCCTTACCCGATATTATCCAAAATTTCTCCCTACTCGAAGATAACATCTGTTGAGGACCCGCGTGTAATAAACGTAAATGTTCATTGTGCATTATTAATTCGGCAAATTTGTGTTTACTTGGAATCAGAATGGGGTGTTTTTTATCAAAATTGTAATTAGACATCTTTAATCGTCCACCCACTCTTACAATATCATTATTATCTAAAAATGGTGTGAGTCCCAGTATTTTACTGGTAGAATGAATATTGCGATTTTCCCTAATACACTCAATTTCAGATTGAAAATGGTTTATTTGAACTATTTTAACTAAAGATCGTAAAGCAGCAGAATATTCCATGGTCGTTATTGGTCCTGTACTTAGGCAGTTCTTTGACAAACAACGTTCCTTAAATCGAAATATATATGCCACGACACGAACCAACTTGTTCAACCTTGAAAATCTCTCAAATGGAAAAGATAAACTGGACGTGATTGAAACTAACGATGAAATGTTTTTTCTCATTTCTGGAATTTCGTCTATTGGTGATTCGGGAATATTTCCTGACCATGAATCGTTGTATTCATGTAGGAATTTAGGGCCATGTAACCACATTGATTGATTTAATTGAAAAGGTGTGGCGCCCCGCGATATAATGTCAGCAGGATTATTTTTTGTGTTCACGTAGAACCAATGGTCAATGTTTGATAACGATTGTATTTTTAAAACCCTGTTTTCTACGAATGTGTTTAACAGGTTGGAGTTGGACTTGAGCCAATGAAGAACGACTTGAGAATCTGTCCAATAGAACGATTTAAATTCACCTATCAACGAATTTCGAACCTTACACATTAATTGAGCGAGAATTAATGCTCCACATAACTCCAATCGGGGAATTGTAACAGGTTTAATTGGAGCGACGCGCGATTTTGCACAGAGAAGATGCACGGCAATTTTGCCCCTTTGATCAATGCTGCGAATAAAAATACATGCACCATAAGCGGTCTTAGATGCATCGCAAAATCCATGCATTTCTACCGAGCAAGCATCGAGGAAAAGTTAAATTTGATATATGTGGGATTTGAGAACTTATCTGTTTCCATTGTTGCAATAGAATATCAGGTAATTCCTCGTCCCAATCTAAACCAATTGACCAGATCTTTTGCATTAACACCTTTGTCATAATGATTATAGGACTCAACAAGCCCAAAGGGTCAAATATTTTCGCTATTGTGGCCAATATGGACCGTTTGGTTACCACATTGTCTGAAATTGTAATTGTTTGATATATTAATGTGTCATTTTTTACCAACCAAGATACCCCTAATGTTTTTGTTTTGTCATGAGATCCAATCATTAAAACATCTGAATTACCAGTTGACTCGGCCAGCAGAGTAGATATTGATGGATTATTTGATATCAACTTTCGAAGTTCGAACCCCCCTGTTTTCAAAATAGAAACTACTTCCGTGCAAGTTTTAAGTAGATGTTCAGGATCATTATTGCCGGTCAACATATCATCAACATAAAAATCGCGACTTATGATCTGACATGCGTCAGGGTATTCTAAAGAAAATTCTTTTGCTAATTGTGTTAAACAACGAATTGCCAGATAAGGAGCCGAAGCAGTCCCATATGTTACCGTGTGTAATTCGAACGTTTGCATTTCCTTTGAAGGGTCGTCTCTCCAAATAATTCTTTGATAACGACGATGTTCTGGGTGTACAAGCACTTGCCTATACATTTGCCTTATATCACCAGACATAATGTACTGATGTTGACGAAACCTAAGCGTAATGGCGAGAAGATCGCTCTGTATTGTCGGACCGACGATTTGGGTGTCATTTAGCGATATTCCAGGGGTGGATTTGACTGAACCGTCAAAAACCACTCTCAAACGAGTTGAACAACTATCATGACGAAGTACACCATGGTGTGGTAAGAAAAATTGATTTTGTTCATTGTTCTCTTGGACTTGTGACATATGGCCCAAGGACAGATATTCATCCATGAAATTCTTATACATCGAGGAAAATTGGGGATCACGATGAAATCTCCTCTCGAGTGATATAAGACGATTTTCTGCCTGCGATTTTGACTTGCCTAATTTATCAACTGAATTTTTAAAAGGAATTCTAACAATAAACTTGCCATCAGAATTTCGTGAAAATGTGGTTTCGAAAAATGTGTCCAGCTGCTTATTTTCTGAACTGGATTCAACATTATATGATTGCTCTTCTAATTCCCAGAACAATTTTAATTGAGAATCAACATCATTTGTGACTGCAAATTGGCACTGTACAATGTTGCATTGCAATGGAACTAGACCTGATATAATCCAACCAAGGACCGAATTTTGGAGTGTGGGTTTACCCTTGCCTAAACTAATATTACCGTCTGTAAGCAAGGTCCAAAAAACTGAAGAACCGATAAGGATATCAATATCTTGGGATTCGCAGAACGATGGGTCTGCTAATGTCACATCTTGAGGAATGGATATGAGTGATGGTTCAAATGAAATGGCAGGTAATTTGTTCGTAATGGTTGGCAGAATGAAACATTCAAGTTCACTTTTAAAAGATGAATTATTAGAGTAAATGTTAATGGAACATTTATGTTTAATTGATGTTGTAACAGAATTGATTCCAACTAACGACATATTTGTACAACTACGTTTCAAGTTTAATTTCTGAGCGAATGATTCACTAATGAAATTGGATTGAGATCCCGAATCAAGCAAAATTCGACAATTATGCAATTTTCCGTCTGCCGCCCTTACCTTGACACAGGCGGTTGATAACAGAATTAGTGAATTAGTGCGAATTGAAGCATGACTAGTAATTGTTGTGTTGTCGGTGCCTTCTTGCCTTGCTCCCCCAGGATTCTGCTCTTCTGATTTTGTGACTGGTTTACTTTGGGGAGCCTGGTTGAAGTGAAGCAAAGTGTTGTGCTTTGAGTTACATTTGCGACAACAGCTACCTCGACAGGCACTTGTTTTATGGTTCGATTTCAGACAATTTAAGCATAAGCCTAAAGTTTTTACCCTTTCTTGACGAGATTGCGGATTCAACTGAAGAAACTTTTCGCAAGTGTATAACGCGTGATTTCCCTTACAGTTATAACAAACGTAATTGACCGAAAGCATGGAATACCTTTTGTCGTGTACCCTTTGAGGTTTTGATTCATTAATCTCCCTTTTTGTTTCTAATTGTTCTAAAAGTGATGCCTTTGAATGCAAAAACTTAATAAAATCCTCTACTGTAGGAGAATACGAAACAGTTATATTATTTTCAATTTCATTTACTATTTTGCCTTCCCAATCCTTAGCTGTAATCTTATCCAGTTTTTCACTAAGGATGACTAATACGACAGTATTCCAATTATCAACAGGTTGATTTAGTGATTTTAATGCCGCCAAATGTATTGAAATATTATCAACGAAATTTCTAACGTCTTTGCTATTTTCTTTTGATAGCGTAGGCAACGCTAAAATTGACTTAATATGATTACGAATTAAGCTTCTAGAATTATCATACCTTTTACAAAGCCTTTCCCATGCGGTATCGTACCCTGTCGCCGAAAATTCTATCGACCGAATGCTATCTAAAGCAGCGCCTTCGAGACACGCCCTCAAATAATGAAACCTTTGGATTGTAGTTATTGCATCATTTGAGTGAATTAACGATAAAAAGGTATCGCGAAATTCCAACCAATATTCATATTTACCGCTAAATTTGGGTAACTGTATTATCGGCAGTTTGACCGACATTGCTTGCGATGCTATTTGCGAATCTTGCGATCTTACGGATCGACTACTAACTGAACCATTGCAAATTGATTTATTATCATTGTCAGCTTGTTGAGGTTCTACAATCATATTAGCGTGAGCTAATGTTGAATAATATTCTTCTTCAAATTCTGATCTTTGAACATATTGTGCTTCCAACTCTGACTCTTCAATATTTAATTCGATTTCTGATTGTACAACCTCAAATTCTTGAAAAGTGTCCACGAAATTGGACAATTTTAATTTTATTATGGATGTATCGGCAGCTGGTATCTCTGCGTCAATAAATTTGCTTAAATAAGTTTTAAACGAAGTTACTTTACGTTTAATATTGCCTCGTTTTCGTACTAAATCTTTTATGCTTGCCATAATTTTTATGTTTATAAAGCGAAGAACGCCTTCGACGACTGTATCACGTTGCTTTCAACTAATTTGATTGTTAATATTACTATAAACTGCAAAATCTTATGGTAAATATGTGCATGACATACTATTGAATGAACTAACGAACTTGTTTTATTGCAAATGATTTGTTATGAATGTTAACAAATTTTCAAAATACTACGTGTTTTATTGTAGCAGTATTAGGAAAAATATTGGAACGACTCACCAACAGGTTAGGAATGTTATGGAACACGTGGTGACTTGCTGATCGTATGTTGCGCCGATGCTACTCTGTCTCTCTTTGCCTTGTTGTAGAGGGGTTGAGCTGTCGCCGTCTTTCTTGCTTTTGTGATGCTTGCCGCTTGCCGATCTGAATATCTTGTATTTTCAACGAATCCGTCTCGAACTGACCAAATTGTATGTAGAATCCGGCTCGAACTGACCAAATTTTATGTATTGTTTTTGTAAGTGGACTGTATTTTATATGTTGAATGAAAGATTGATTTAAAATGTAACGTTTATTCTTGCTTGTACATTGGCATGCATCACACGTCGATGTGCATTGTAGCAGTTTTGGTTAGCTACTACCCTTCTCGTGGGCAGGTTATAATACAAAATAAAGTGGGGGTACGCTAGACGCAACGTAAATTCATACACTCTTGATATTCCATTTTTATGGATACCTCAGACAAACGCGATAAAAGTGGTTGACGGTTATTAGTATTGGCATTTGTTGTCATTTCCAAGGCCTACTATTTAAAAATGTTGCAGTTTCTCTTAACTTCATCAAAAATTCTTAATAACTTGAAAATTATTGCAGATAGGTATAGAAAATGCGAAAACAGATTGATGCAGAATTTAATTTTGCATCAAAAAATGAAAAAAAAATTGGATTGGTCATAAGCACAATTTCAAATCAATACCCTTTTTTATTCTTTTTTTTAATGCCCGGTCCCAATCAATCACCCTGTATAATAACTTGTTGCAATAAGCTACAGAACTTTAAAGGGAACACATTTTGCTAATACTTTTGTTCCTCATGGTATCAAAATAAAATCAAGGATACGAACGACCAGTTTTCACTACATGAGGTAGTACCTACACGAATAAGCAAATATAATAATATACGTACGATGGTGGTTCTGCGTTGACGACCGTGTTGTAGGAAAAGGTCGCATTTTGTATGTCAGTAGCGGCTGTTGTGGAAATTGTAACAGGCCACGATTGATCAGGTTTAATGATGTGATCGTTAAATGAGCCGTTGTAGCATCCATCAACAGACAGAGGAAGTAGATCAGTGGGCGGTTTATCCACCGTTAAGCCACCAAATGTAATCCAAAGTGTGACTAAATGTCCGGCAATAACTCCGGTGGAAGCTCCCTGAAAACGACGAAAAGAAAACATGAAAGCGTTATTGACACTATAACTCAAAGCCGACTTTAATTTTCTTAAACAGCAGCTATTGGAATAATTCCAATGCTTTATCTCCCTAAAACCCCAACCAATTTCCTTTTCAAAAGACATGCGTGTAGAATCTTTATTGCACTGATGTCCTGATTGATGAGGGCGATTAATTTTGATGCTCAAAACATGCTGCTTACGTACGTACGTGTATGTAAAATTTGTTTAGAAAATGTGCTTGCTGTCAGCTTTTAAAAATAATGACGCGTTATTTTATACTAAAAAATGTTTTTCTAATGAAGTGATTAATAGCTTGAGGCAGATATTATCCCGATATATCAACGTCTGCCTTGTACTTTGTTTTAACCCGCCAAGAACGAAATAACGTTTAATCTAAGGGATCATTTATTTTGGCTCTTTAAAATACAAGCAAATAATCGTACCTTAACGATCCCTTTTTTTCAACCAAACTTAAATACTGCTGATAGGATTAACAATACAAAAAAAAACAATTTACAATTAAAATAAAACAAAATAAAAAATCAAGTGACGAAAAGAGTTTTGACACTATAGTATCTAGATATTTTCAAAAATAGTTTTGTTTATCAGAAACAATTTAACGAGTTTTGTAACTTTACTTATATGTATATTAGTTTAGTTATGATTTCGTAGATATACTGTTAAACATAAGATCATGAATATGTAATCACTTTTAGTGTTACTTACCTTCCAGTTGCAACAAGGGATTAACAGGGCCATTATAAATACGCCAAGAAGTGGCCCCGAAGTCGCAGAAGTGACCAACATAGAAGATTCGATAACTCCAGACAAAAGCCCAACTCCGAAGCTAATTCCCATGATAACGAGACCTAGTACAGCACTTATAGCCTTGATAGCGCATAGCTGCTGCTTCTCCGTGAGTCCTTTCAAACTTGGAATAGGTCTCACAAAATCTTCGAAGGTAACGGTAGCCAGTGAATTTAAATTAGATACATTCAAACTGTAAAGAAGTTTCACTTAGTAACGCTTTTAAAAGAGCCATTCGGGTTTTAGTAAAACATTTTATCATTCTAAGAGAACATATTTATAAAACCCAATTAACTTAAAACTTATATAACAGAAACCGTTATGAAAAGCAATCAATATTTTTACTGGTATTTATAAAAGATAAAAACAACAAACGCTTCTACTGTTGATACTAAAAACAAATTTAATATTCTTTTCTATGATGTTCACTGAGCAAATTAATTAAACTACAATATTATCGTTGTTACGAATAATAACAAAAACAAAACGGACAAGTTTGTGGTACAAATATTTACATAAATCAAAAGCTCATTAGTTTTATTATACTTATTATAATTCAGATTAAATTATCAAAAGGAATATTTCGGTTACAAACGAAGTTAAAAAAATATAGGGAGCATGAGCTCAAATTTATGAAAATAAATATTTTTCCTAGATATAGCTTAAAGGCAAATTGTGGATGTTGTTAAAAATGTATTGAAATTTATTTTTCAGTATTTAAAAACATTTCTACAGTAAATTAATTTTCCTTTTTTTTTCATAAATTAAAGTTTATAATGACTTATTCGTTTTTTTTTGCGATTTCGTTAGTGACTGAAATAGTCCCCATGACAAACGATCCCAATCAGAACTTTCCGCACATCTGTAAATTCAAAAACATGATAATCATTGTATTCATCAAAAATTTAAGATGAAACCCATTGAAATCAAACAGTTTATGTCGCATCTAAAAAAAACTAAACCCGTGGGGTTTTAATAATGCTTTGCAATTTAGGCATTTGCCTAACCCACGGATACCAGTTTTCTAGTTTTTAATGTTGATAATAAAAAAATTATAGTTAACATTGAAAAATTACTAGGTGCCTATAGGAGTTTTTCAGGATTATTCATAAATTGCATACAAATTGCACTTTTTAAGTTCATATTCTTACTAAGCACGTAGAACCACTTCATTTTGAAACATATATTGATTTGTTAATAAATTTTTTATACGGGGTGCTAGAAAGTATATTGGAACAAATATTTTCTCATAAACTGTGAGCCCTAGATATATTACAGCAGAGGTGTAAATAAAAAGTCTTTTAAATCAAAAATCTCCTAAGATTTACTGCGAACCTTTTTATTTTTATTTCCAGTTTTGAAAATGTTTGAAGTTAACGACATAATTCAGCTTTATAATTTTTGCCAACTCAAACAACATGTTTTTTACAGTAAAAATATGGTTTGAGTTTGAATCTAACAAAAACAAACTGTACTGGATAGGTGCGAAAATATTATTTGCTAAAATTTGAATAATTTACGTTTTCAAAATGAATTACATTTATCCCGGAAGAAATTGCTCGAGCTAAGAATTCCATAATATTAATTACATTTCTTATTAACAAATCATCTCCGTATTTGGAGAAACATGATAATTACCTATAAACAAAAATTTCAAAAATGTACTACAGTCATACAATTTCATTTCTAAATTAAACTTACAGAATAAAACTTAAATGAACAGATGATCTCAGTAAAATATTTGTACTTCTTTTGTTATGTTAGTGCACTTAATTATATTATCGTAATTGAAAATTATAAAACGGAAAAGGAATGTTATCAGCAGCACATAAAATCATAACGATTGTAATAAAAAATTAAACTGGTCCTGGTGGAAAGTATTCGTGGTCTGTATTTATCAAAATCTATTTATCAAAAATAATTTCTAACAAAATATAGTCAGAAACATTTAGTAACGATTTAAATCAAGTGATATCTCTGTAAAAAAAATTCTTTACGGTTTTAAAAATACCGTGAGGATTTTGTCTACATCGCGAGCACTTGCGGATTAAAATCTTCTTAATCTAGTTCTTTTGTATTTTTCGGTGTCGGATTAAAACACAGCTTTAAAATCGTAAACAAACCGCCCAGTGAATTTTTTAAAAAACGATTAGATAATCCCACCGAATCGCAGGTATATGCTATGTAAATTCATCTCAGTATGGTATTTAACTACATACAAATATTCGCTCTTATCCATATGTGACTTGATTATTTTCAGTAGTAATATAACAAGTGCATTGCAAATTATAGATAATTTTTATTAAATATGCCCGAATGCAGGTTGAGCTGAAAAAATACGAGTGCACGAAATGCACGAGTGATTTTTTCTGATTCAACTTGCATGAGTAAAGATTTGTCAAAAATTATAGATTATTTGCAATGCACGAGTCATATTTTGTCAGAAAATTTCCTTCACCTAACCTACCTGTCAATTAAATGTACATTAAGTCAAATTTTACAAGTACTGTCAGAGTGGTACGTAAGAGGTGTGGTTTAATCTATAATAAATTAACGCTACTAGTCGCCGAAATTCGTCAAAAAATTATCAAGACCAAAATTTTGGATTCCCTCTCCAAATTTATATTTTCGACCAATCACAAAATCAGATTTCTTAGAAACGACCAATAAACGCATGAAAATCTGTTAACTGCGAAAATGATATTATGTATGATTATGTTTATTTGTCTTTTCTAGGAAATCTGAGTTTGTTTATTGGTCGAAAACGCAAATTTGACATGAGTACATGAAATGTAAAATTAATACCGTATAATAATGCTCCTATTGGTAGCATCTTGAAGATTAGTGATTGGTGGAAAACGCAAATTTGACAGGTGAAGGTAATTTTCATAAAGTACGTTTAACCAGGATGTTTTTTAATTCTATTAACAAATCGTTAAAACAAATAATTTACAGACTGTAGGATCCATAATAAAGAGTTGATGAAAAAAATTAAATTTTGCATGCAGATATTTGAATTTATTTTACACTCTGCAAATGTGTTTACACATATAGGTACTTAAAAAATCCTGTGGTAGACAGAAATTAGATAATATGTAAAACCCTAAGTGGCTCAAATCCTCTTATAATAATCATTTACTCATAAATATATCAAAAGCACTTTATTAACTTAAAAGAATTATTTTGTTAATCGTTTTAATAAATTTAGCTGAATGTGGTGCGCTTAACAACACTCGCTAAATATCGCGAGCTGATAAATTACACGTAATAATTCTCACCTGAGTGCTCCATTGAATAAACATGCCATAAACAAACCCAACATTCCAGGTAAGTAGTTGAAACGATCTTCAACGAAAAAGGGAAGAACTTCGTCGTATTTCTCAATGTACCCCGTCGTAAGAGGGTCGCAGTCGGCGTACACGGCATAAACCACCATCCCAACAATCCAAGATAAACTAAATAACACCGTGATTACCGGAATATTGAGCATCAAAGTCCTGGAAAATTCGATGTTAAAGGTAAAAGAAAATTTTATTACGCTGTAATTTTATGGTATGTCGCTTACTTTGTGACTTTTTTTTGTGAATCCATGCTACAATATCTTTGAACGAAATTTTGTTGACAGCCAAAGATTGAGACAGACATAAACAATTGTCCCACAAGAGCAGACGTAGTTGTAACCCGGATAGTTGGATCCATATTGAAGCTGCAAAAAGGATTTATTAAAACTTTACTGGCGATTTACATTTGCGTTATGTACGTTTAGTAATGCTTTCTTTCGTTGCTTCGCTGAAAACATCAAAGATTGAACTCGGAATAAATTTGTAACAGTAAAAATGATGAAAAAATAACAGCCCCGTTTAATAATAAAAACGAATAATCAATGTAAACACGAGCGAATTGACAAAAAAATATGAATATGAAACAAATATAAATGGCCCTACGTGCAATGGCCGTTTAAAAGATTTGAACAAGAGAGAATCGTTGATATACATATAAGCATGATATTAACTAAATAGAAATATTAAAAAATTACAAACTTGGTAAAATAATAACATTAACTCAACATGATAAAGTGGCGTGTTATCAGAATCTTTTAAACCATTATCATTATTAAATCTAATTGTTTCGACATCAACTATTTCAAATTCAATCTGGTTTTTTATAATCTCAATTTTTACAACTATTCGTTTGTGTAACACTGACGTTGACTGCTTTTTAGTTCGCTAACGGATTTTGAATATCGATCTTCCATTATTATTTTATTAAATCGCTGTAGATTATAGACCTGTCTTTTTAGGAAAATATTGTCATCAGTTAACGTTTTAGTACTTTTTTAAAGCAGCTTTATACCTGGTCAATAAATACAAGCATTTTGTGTGCCATCCATAACCTAAAGTATATTATTTAAAGTCCGTGTCCGGAACATTCTTCGCCCAAAATTCTTCGCTTCCACAATTCTTCGCCTCCACAATTCTTCGCCTCCACAATTCTTCGCCCACAATTCTTCGCCCACAAATCTTCGCCCACAATTTTTCGTCTTCACAATTCTTCGCCTCCACAATTCTTTGCCACAATTCTTCGCATACACAACTCTTCGCCGCCACAATTTTTCGCCGCATACAAGCATATCACAAATTTTATTTGTAAGTGTGATTGTTTTTATTTATAACGTAATTTTTTACAGATTATTTTACATTAGGTTAGGTTAGATCAAGTTAGGTTAGGTTAATTAATTTTTATTCACACTATAATAACATAAACAAGATTTAAAATCACAACATACGCTTTATATGTAGCAATTTTTAAACATAACATTGAAAGAAGAAGTATTAATATACAAGAAACAACTTTAGGCTAATGTAAAATAATTGTAAAAATTACGTTACAAGTAAAAACAATCTTATTTACAAATAAAATTTGTGATATGCCTGTATGCGGCGAAAATTTGTGGCGGCGAAGAATTGTAGCGGCGAAGAATTGTGTAGGCGAAGAAATGTGGGCGAAGAATTGTGGAGGCGAAGAATTATTGTGGAGGAGAAGAATTGTGGAGGCGAAGAATTGTAGCGGCGAAGAATTGTGTAGGCGAAGAAATGTGGGCGAAGAATTGTGGTCGAAGAATTGTAGCGGCGAAGAATTAAGTAGGCGAAGAATTGTGGGCCAAGAATTGTGGTCGAAGAATGTTCCTAGACCCTTTAAAGTCACAACACACATTTTTTCAATGTAAAGATATTTACGAATTTAATTTTTAATATGGTTAGCATTTCCGCTTCCTTAGATAAAACTTAAAAAATATCGCGGGAGTCTGGTTTTTTAGAGTTTTATATGGATTTTATGCAACTTAACAATATGCATCTTAAACTGAGGGTTCCTACAGCAGAATCATTCTCTGGATCAGGGTTGAGCAGATTTAAATCAATTGATTTAAATCACGATTTAAATCATGATTTAAATCAAGTGATTTTTTTTTTAAATCATTGATTTAAATCAAGTGATTTTTTAAACAAAATTATCAATTTAAATCACAGATTATATATGAGTACAATATAATATTAATTTATAATAAAATAAAATTGTATTACTATTAGTAATTAAATACACGAAATGGTGAATAAACCATATCAATTTGCTCTTGTAAAGTAATATTCATTGTGGAAATGCAATATTTCAAAAAATAAGTGACAAGTTTTTGACGTTAGCGTAGTGAACAGTCAGTTTTTTCAATTTCCACGGCACTCTATTGCTTCAATAACGATTTGAAAAAAAATGTCGAATATCTCGAAAAGTATGAGTTTTGGGTATAGGACATACCTAACAAAATATGAAGCTCTTTTAAAGATGAATTCGATGACATAAAAAAATAAAGGGATTTGCATTTGAAAAAATCGAGTTACGAGCTTTTGAAAATCATGGAAGTTGCCACCTATTTATAAACACCCCTGTATGTGTGATTCAAATTTTTTCAAAATAACTTCAGGAGAATTTTTTAAATAAAGACTTAAAACATTGAATAATTTAGAAAATATTTTTTTTTCAACGCCGTATAAAAACCTGTAGTATTTTATATTGATGCAAAGCTAAAATTAAGGCGGTCAAAAATATTAAATAAAAAATTGGGTGTTGTATTTGAAATATAAAAGTTGCTATTAGTTCCAGAAAGGTGACTCACCCTATATATTTGAAAATATTTTTATTGTGTTGTCTAGAAAAAACTGTATAAAATAGCATTTGAATCAACTTCATATCTCAAGCCGTTTAGCCACAATCGACCGATCCCGCACTAATGACCCACCCTGTATATAATTAATTAAACATCACCATTTAGCACTGATTTTTCAAAATTCTTAATCATTATATTTAATTTTTCATTTTGACAAAAATTCACCAATGAATTAAATATATTGATTATTAAATATATTAGCACAAAACAGAAATAGCATGTAAATATGTCACTAAATTTGATAATATGGTACATTTGATTAAATCAAAAAAATCTGATTTAAATCAAAAAAATTTGATTTAAATCAAATAAATCGATTTTTTTGATTTTTTAAAAAAAATCATGATTTTTATCCACCCTGCTCTGGATCCTAATTTTAGATGCTATAAGTAGTGCAGTGTCGCCAAAATAAAGAAAAAGGTAATTTTATGAAACCTGAAACAAATGCGTGTTGTGGTCTGTATTTAAAAAAAGCTGTTGGCATTATTATTCGGAAAATATTGGTGTTAAAAAAAAATTACACGTTAGGACGGCACAAAGATTTTCATTTAAAAGGGCGTATCTCTTAAACCGTTAAAGATATCTGAATTTTGTTTGTTGCAGAAACTTCGTTAATATCTTGTTACAATTTTCTTTCATCGCATTAGTAACCTATTTACAAGTTCCCCCAATTGACATTTTACGCTGCACGCGCTTTTCAAAATATGCGAGGTGGCGCTTTAAACATATTTGACATTGTTATCAAATTTCGTAAAACATAATTTTTCTCACAGTGGGATTTCGTAATTAATTAAAAAATCGCAAAAAAATAATTAAAAACGCAAATTTTTAAATTTAAAAAATTTTGGTTTTCTTTAATTTGGCACTATTTTATTCTTCAGGCTTTCGCGGCTATCGTCCATGTTACAATCTTCGTTCCCGGGTTTGGAACCGCGTCTTCTTGATTTGTGTGACGTTTCGACCATTCTATGTTGGTCTTTATCAAGATAAAGACCAACATAGAATGGTCGAAACGTCACACAAATCAAGAAGACGCGGTTCCAAACCCGGGAACGAAGATTGTAACAACACTGTACTACATCTAAAATTCGGATGCGGATGATTATTCTGCTATGGGAACCCTCTGTTTAAGATGCATATTGTTAATTTGCTTAAAATCCACATAAAACTATAGGAAATCAGACTACCGCGATGTTTTGTAAGTTTTTTCAAAGAAACGCTCACCAAATTGAAAATGCATGTGAAAAATCTTACGTAGTTTTAGAATCTGAACAACTTTCATCTTTACACTTTTGTCGTAAAATAATCAGGGGAGCCAATATTGGCAACTATTTAATTTTGCATGGTAAAGTCCATTGAATAAAAGATAAAGGAAGGAGCTTGTAATACTATACTGCAGCGTTTGAGCGGCGACAGAAATGACGACATAAATGGCCTCTGATGGCGGCCGGCATTGACAGGTCAAACAGTCAAGAAATTTAGAGTTTTGTGTGCTACAATGGTTAGCTGCAGATCTTGTAGTCTTACTTAGGTCAAAAAATGTTGAAGATTAAAAGATTACGTTTCATACGTAAGTAGACATTAATATTTTGTAGTGTAATCATGTATTGAAAATTTGATGTGGTCTGTCAAAATGGTATGTCATATCAGTGGCGTGCATTTATTTGTGTACTGCATATCTTTTAACTCTCATAATAAACAATCCAAATATTAAAATATGCTGTCGTTTTTTTGATTCCCTCAATTACGAAACAAGAAATAAATAAGTAAATAACAGGCTCAATTCAAAACAAAGGAAATATTTACATTATTCAATACATATTTAAAAATGTTAGATACGCCACTGAGTAGCGGAAACATGCATCCGCCATATTGAGAGGCTAACCTGGACGCCTTAGTTTCGCTATAGCGCTCCTTCCTTTATCTTTTTATTCAATGGGTAAAGTCCTATGTACGAATCAGGGACTAAAAACGAAAAAAATTCCGTTCGTTTCTGTTCGGAACGAAAACGAAATATATCGTTTTCGTTCTTTTCGTTCTAACCGAAAAAATTCATTTTTCGTTTTCGTGAACCGAAATAATAACGGTTAAAACCGGTTTTACAATATTTTTTTGTCGTCAAAAAAATCATTTTTTTTTCTAGTCACCACAACCCTCTATAAATACGATAACAATATTTGCGTCTCAACTAAAATATAAACGATGACGATGGCGTTTGATGCTCACGGACAGCATATTTTAGACTGGCGAACCATCGCCATATTAAATTTACCAAATCGTTAAACACATTAACATTTAACCATTTTATTAAGTTTAACACCCGTAAGGTGCAAAAACACAACGTGATTAGGTTAAATTAGACGCACGATCTTTATCTAAAAATATGAAAATATAGCAAGTGCTGTTTTAAATTTGTTTTAGTACTAAAAATCTATGCATTTGAATTAAATAAGATCATGCTGTAATTATTTAAAAAGACAAAAGAATGAATTCAAGTGGATAATTTACTAAATGTTATAAATAAAAAAGATATTTAAAAAAAACTTATATTAACTTGAAATATACTTTAACTTTATAGTTTGTACATACCATACAATATACATTTTCACATTCCGTTAAATCTTACTAGCAACACATCTTCCAATAAATCTTCTTTTACATTAGTCCTTTTCGAAGTAAAAATAAATTTTACTATTATTATGTCTAAACTCAAATAAAACATACACATTGATAATATATATCCAATCAAGTGTATATTCTATATTGATGATCTAAAAAACAAATTAGAAATAGAGAATATCTGTACCGTTAATTGTGTTACACGAAATTGCAAGTATAAACAATAAAGTTGTTAATACATATTCACGTAAATATATGGAGAAAAGTGAAGCTCACTTATTTCAAGTGAGATTTTTTACTGCCTCGTGGAGTCTTCCCAGCACAGAAGGTAAATTCGCGTTTGTGTTTAACAAATAAAATTGAAATAGCGACAAAACCGGTTAAAACCGGTTAAAACCGGTTTTGGAAAATATTTATTTCGTTTTCGTTCTTGAACGAAAAATAATAATTTCGTTTTCGGTTACGGTTTCGTTTTCGTTCTTAAAAAAAATTCGGTTAATTTCGTTTAACGTTTTCGTTCCGTTCTCAGTCCCTGTGTACGATACTCTTAGTCAGCACCCTGTTATTATTATTGATACAAAACTTACAAAATATGAAATAATAATTTTGATAAACAACGCATAATAGTTAAAAACCCTTTTAATCGTTATGATCATATTCCATTACCCTTTAAATATGTTGTAGGAACATATTTTAAAATTTTCACCCGATAAAAGCTGATCGCTTATGTAATGTTGTCGTTTATTATCGTTCCCAAGTTTGTATTTAGTTGAGCAAATTCATAATCACATCGTAAGGTCAAGCAAGCCATTTGCATTTATCTCTGGAACTATTCATTTAATTTTCAAAGTGTACTCCTGAACAATAGGGCCATCACAGATATAATATATTTTAATGGAGATTGAATTTAAAACCAATATATATATTTTAAAAAAACATTATTTTAAGGCGATAACGCTTTTGTAAAATCATAAAGTAAAAATTTTAATTTTAAATAATAGCACTTAGTTAACATTTGAGTCATTTTGCAAAAATCAAAGGCAAATATTTTCGAAATTAACAATTTCGTTTGTCATAATCTCAAAATGGCCAGTTCGCCCCTGGATTTAAAACTTGAAAAAAGAATTCCAATGAAAACGCGATCGAATGGAGACCAAAAATTTGAGTAAATTTAGCAGTTTAGTCATGGCACAACTGGAGCCGACAATATAACTGAAATCGGTTATTAAAATGCCTTTTCATTAAATCAAGTTTAAGGAATAACCAAGTTCCGTGAAGTTTATTAAAGAGACCAGTTGTAATACCCAGCATTTCTAAAGCTTCGTTCAATGGAGATATTAATATAATTAAAACTCCAACCAACTTACTTCATGAAGTTTAAGCGGCCGCCGTCAATGTTCTTTTCTATAACGTTAAAAATTCCGCCGGCATCGATAACTCCTTGAATTATTATTCCTATGCTAACCGCTATCATCGTTAATCCTTGCATTACATCAGCTAAGATTGCAGCTTTCAGTCCTCCCTAAAACAGAAACTTACACATAATCCCTACGTCACAATGTTTTATACCTACACAATAAAAGACATTAACAAAATCCTCTTTTACATAAATAAAGGATTCAAAATTATTCTAACACGAAGTGATATAAAATTTACGCTCCGAATGTAAATTAATTATTTTAATCCAAATGAACGCAACTACATACAGAACTGTAATCACTTATGTATCCAACAGGGTGTCCCAAATGCGAGGCTCAACATAGGGATCACGGTTATCTTAAGACGCACGAAGTCGTTAAAATTGAGATAAAGGTGCATAATTTAATGCTGAATTAATATTTGAGATATAAATTGCCTTAGCTCTCTAGACTCACATGTTATTTCCTTTATTTTTATTTCTCTTTACAGTGATTTAGCTTTATATCAGATAAGTTTGCATGTTTTTGGTCATCATCAATTTTGGTACTTCTTATAAGCACTCTATGAGATTTTTGCTTTAGAAAATAAGTACTTAAAATTTTGGACACAGTAATTAATTAATTACACTATTAGTGTGAAAATAACTATCAATTGTTTTAATGCAAATTTCGACAGTACTTTCCTATTATATTATAATACTTATACAAAGTACAGATCATAATGCTCTGCTAAATTACTGATGCCCGGTTTCTCCGACACATCTTAAGATCTAGCTGAATCTTAAGTTCGCCTTAACGGTATAAAGTGTTGCACCAAGCAATTTTAAGAACATATTCGACTTGAGCTGAGCTCACATCTTGAGTCGCTGTTTACTAGAACTTGAGCTGGATTACATAACCTAAAAGTATCTTGTATTTGCTTTGTTTGTAGTTAAGTGTTTGTTTAAATTGTGGTTTAAATTTAAATATGGACATTGACTTTATAAATATGATAGATGATGCAGATGATGACTTGTACGACCCTGTAATTCCTCGAAGGCGATTTGTTCGCGCAAATCCATTTACGGATTTCGAATACGATCGTTTTTTTATGCGTTTTCGCCTCACAAAAGAGACAGTTATTGTGATCTTAGATCAAAATGAGCCTCAATTGGAGTATACAGGGTGGTTGAAATTCGAGTTTAAGCATGGGGATCTCGCGTATTATTAGCTAGAGTATAGGTTTAAATTTGGCAAAGTTGCTAAATTTGGTGCTCATTAATAATCCAAAGAGAAATTGGAAATATCTCAAACAGTATCCGAGAAAATTAGGAAAAACTGGAAAATACGATTTTTAAAAATCATTTATAACTCCTTTGGAGTTTGAAATATTTTAAATGTGTAAAAAAGTTGCCCAAGCAACTTTTTAAGCCGAATCGGATGGTGGTCACAAATTTTTCCTAGGTCGATTCGTTTTTGTTTTAGACAACCAACTTTGTTTTTTGTGATGGGCAGCATATCGCGTTTTTCTTCGTTAATAAAGTTCATTTTTAGGACTAACAGGCCTTTAAAACTTAGATTGTTGATCGGTTGTCATGGAAACAGCATAAACTACAATGACCGGCCAACCTGATTTATAATGGTTATTGTTTAAAACGTATTTTTTGAAATTTGACAATAAAAGAAAAAGTAAAATACCATGTGTGATACATCAATGGATTTAGAAAAATAAATGCTATTTGATAATGTAAATAGCATAACTTGCGCCCATAAGCAAAAACAAAGTTGGTTGTCATAAAATAAAAACGAATCGATCTAAGAAAAATTTGTGACTACCATCCGATTCGGCTTAAAAAGTTGCTTCGGCAATGTTTTTACACATTTCAAATATTTCATACTCCAAAGGAGTTATAGACGATTTTCAAAAATCGTATTTTCCAGTTTTTCCTAATTTTCTCGGACCCCGTTTGAGATATTTCCAATTTCTCTTTGGATTATTAATGAGCACCAAATTTAGCAACTTTGCCAAATTTAAACCTATACCTACTCTAGCTAATATAATAAGCGAGAACCCCATGCTTAAACTCGAATTTCAAACACCCTGTATACATAATCTATTTATTTTATTTTCTTCCACCAAGCTAACTAATAATTGTTTTTCCTCCATGGTATAATTTATTCTTTTTTTTTCGCCATTTCAACACAAAATAAAATAATAAACACCGAACTGCAACTTTATGTGTGACTAACAGCTGATAGCAACAGCAAGATGTCACAGGGAGCCGTTTTAACAGCTGTGATGTAAATGGCCAATGAAAATTAGCCATTTCAATCTGCCGCTAAAATGTGCCGACTTCTTGCAACGTTGCCAAACCGAGTTCTAACTTAGCTGAGATGTCTAACAGATTCCGGAATATGCTTTCTGTGCAACGCATTGGTATCTTGAGACGGTCTTAAATATAAGGCGGGCTTATATATAAGTTCGATCTTGAGATGTGTCGGAGAAACCGGGCATGAATGACGTTAATTATTTAACTACTGTAAAAGTACTGAAAGTAGCAATAGGTACATTTGCCAACTTTTAAATTGTTACTTTTTGGATGGATTTTGTTTTCAAGACCAAGTTGATTTTACGAAAAATCGATTTATTTTGTGATTTTTGAAATCACACCAACCGTTATAATGTGACGCCCTCCAGCTCATTTACTTTTTAAATGAGTACTTAATATGAAACTAACACTAGGCATTATTCACTGAACCATATAGCACTTCAAAGGGGCCAGTTTATGAGGATTTCAACTTTAGTAAAACAAAATAACGTTAAAATAATACGGTCATAATTTGGAGTGGATGACGTCAGTGTTTGGGTTTTGTAGATCAACAAACGATTTGTTGATAATTTTGTACATCATAAGTTGGACACACTGCTCGTACAATATGTGTTTATACGAAAGAATGACAGGGATACACATACCATGACTATGGAGGGTCCTGTGAACCCAAAATCTTAGGAAGGTTGTGCTTAGGTAGTTATGAAGCAACCACCGAGAAATGTACAGTCAGTCGAAAAATAAAGGTGTTTGTTAGTAAACATTTTGTGTTTTCTTTGTGTCTTAAACCTCGTTCACAATTTGGGAGGTAATTCTTTATTCAAAAATAAGGCAGGCTTTTAAATATACTTTTTTCTTTAGACGTCTCCTTTCGGAGGAGCGGCAAAATTAGGTTTTTATTTTATTTCTCAAAATTGGATAAATATAGGAATATGATACTTGGTAGATGTTTTTTACTTGTTAAAAGGTTTTTCATAGTTTTATTTTTATGCTGAAAATAGCGACACCTGTTGTTTCTTTAATCAAAACTTTTTGCAGCCTTAAAATTTTCTTTAAAATCTTAATTCTTTAGAAACTTTTTTATTCTTTTTCTGCAAAACCTAAAGTTTTTGAGTAAACAATAAAATGTGTGAACCTTTCTTTTTTCGGTCTTGCTAACGGTAAACAGTATATCGCACATCGCAACATTTGTGTAATTCATTTTTAAGTTTAAGAGGTGACAACACGGAAATATGAATATAAACAAACCATGGTAACCACCAAAATGAATAGTTTTATATTGGAATATTTGATGGTGCAGGTTTACTTATTTTATATTTTACTCAAAAACCAAAAGGGGTTGCACTTTTCAACCGCTTGTGAAGGTGGAACATGATTAAAATTATAGCTATGGGAAACCTTTTAATAAGTAAAAACATCTACTAAATATCATTTTCCTACATTTATCCAAATTTGAGAAAAAAATAAAAACTTAATTTTACCGCTCGTTAGGGGAGTGTAACTCAGAAAGAAGACGTCTAAGGAAAAAAAATTATATAAAATCCCCCCCTTAATAATGAAGAAGAAATGTCCCACAGTTAATAAGATTTTGTTTTAATCTTCAAAAAATAGATTTATTAGGTTGCCTTCTTTCTGGGTAACGATTAAAATAAGTTTCACTTGCAGCTTCACAATTATTATTACTTCGAATAGAACATTCTAACATATCATACTTTTCGTAATATTCGTAAGCCATTTCGTGTTTTTAAGGTACAAACATATAAACAATTAACAGTTGAACCTGATTGTTTCTGTCAAATTATCGTTAAAACAACAGAATGGCAATTTGTTTTACCAGTTATATTCTTAATGACATAAGCTTACTACTAAAAAAAAATTTAATACGAAAATTCAGGTACCTAATTTTTGCTATAATGTAAGAGAAATGAATAAATCGACCCCACATGATATACAGGGTGCACCACGACCCTGAGATTCTTCGATAGCTCCTTTATTAATGAAAATATCAGAAAATGTTTAATACAAATATTGTGCGAACCTATTTTCTACATAACCTAAAATTATTTTCAAATATACAGAGTGTTTCGTTTGACCGGCACATATAAAAATTTAATTTTTTTAAACAGAACACCCTGTATATTTTTACATTTTTGGATTCTTCTTAAAATTTACTTTAAAAAATGTATAAGGTTATATGGGTCTTAAGTCAACCGTTTTCGTAAAATTTACATTTTTGTGAAAATTTTGAGCGATACAGCACTTTCAATTTTTTTTAACATTAAAGTTATTTAAAAAAGCGGTAAAATTTCGTTTAAAACTTAGATTGACAATAGATTAATTAACACTTTGCACTAGCTACATTTTAAAAATATTATACAGGGTGTTTTTTACGCTTATTCAAACTTGTGAAACTTTAAACATCGATAAGTCATTTTTCTTAAATGTAACACCCTGTATATTTTTACATTTTCTTGTAGAGAATTTAATTGTCTTTCGAAATTATTAAGCATGTCCTATACCTAAAGTTAATATTTTTCGAGCTATCTCAATTTTTATTAGTATTACTAAGGCAATTAAAATATTTTAAAGTGGGCTATGGACTTAAGTTATAATTTTTCAAAGAATTTTTAAACAAAAGAATAAAAAGAGCTGCAACTTTAATTTTAGGCTAAAAATGTACCCCATTTTACCGAAATTTATCGTATAAATTGTTCAAGATTATGTCCTTGTTCTACGCAAAGCCGTAGACCTTGTCTGAAAGACTAGCTCCCTTTATAACATTTCGGGGGTTATACCATCAAAAGCAACACGAATCCTGTTCTGCACATCTTCAGCAGTTGTTGGGGGGTCTTGATACACCTGTTTTATGGGTCCCCACAAAAATAAATCTATAGGGGTAAGATCAGGTGACCTAGGTGGCCAGGAGATTGGTCTACCTCGCCCTATCCATCTATTAGGATATTCTGTGTTCGGCAACTGCATTACTTGCTGAGTTGCTTTTAATGGTATAACCCCCGAAATGTTATCAAGAGAACTAGAGTCTTTGAGACAACATCTACGGCTGTGCGTAGAACATGAACAAGGATATAATTTTAAACAATTTATACGATAAATTTCGGGGAAAAGGGGTACATTATTGGACTAAAATTAAAGTTGGAGCTCTTTTTATTCTTTTGTTTAAAAATTCTTTGAAAAATTACGGCTTATGTCCATGGCCGACTTTAAAATATTTTAATTGCCTTAGTAATACTAATAAAAATCGAGATAACTCGAAAAATATTAATTTTAGGTATAGGACATGCTTAATAATTTCGAAAGACAATTAAATTCTCTACAAGAAAATGTAAAAATATACAGGGTGTTACATTTAAGAAAAATGACTTATCGATGTTTAAAGTTTCACAAGTTTGACCAAGCGTAAAAAACACCCTGTATAATATTTTTAAAATGTAACTAGCGCAGAGTGTTAATTAATCTATTGTCAATCTAAGTTTTAAACGAAATTTTACCGCTTTTTTAAATAACTTTAATGTTAAAAAAAATTGAAAGTGCTGTATCGCTCAAAATTTTCACAAAAATGTAAATTTTACGAAAACGGTTGACTTAAAACCCATATAATCTTATACATTTTTTAAAGTAAATTTTAAGAGGAATCCAAAAATGTAAAAATATACAGGGTGTTCTATTTAAAAAAATTAAATTTCTATATGTGCCGGTCAAACGAAACACTCTGTATATTTGAAAATAATTTTAGGTTATGTAGAAAATAGGTTCGCACAATATTTGTATTTAACATTTTTTGATATTTTCATTAATAAAGGAGCTATCGAAGAATCTCAGGGTCGTGGTGCACCCTGTATATTATTGGAATGGGGAAAAAATCCTCCATCTCGTGATACCACAACCAACTATGGGTTTCATTTAAAAAAATACAACTCTATGTCACAACTCGAATTTCGATTATTATTTTTTATTGTTTACACCACTGCATTCTTATCAAAAAGGTGCCTGTAGACCGCAAAATTATTTTTGTTTAGTTTCTTAAACAAATGAGATATAGTCATAAAACGAAAAATCGAGTTATCGGCGATAACTTGAAAACAAAAGACGATAACCAGTTTTAGTTTTCCCCATTAACTTTTTTTTCGATAAAAGAGATCGAGGAACGGGGGTCCGTTTTTCTATAACTCTTATAGTTACCGAGATTCCCGATGAAAATATCGAAATTTGCCCACCCTGTACAGTATGTCACAGTATATAGAATTTTTCGAAATAATTTATATTGCAATAATCTATTGTTGCAATCATAAAAAATAACAAAGTTAATATTTGTCTGTAATAGAAAAAAAATTCTGATATAAAATATAATTCGTTAGCGTAATGTATCATAGTAGTTTTTTGGGTGTCTGTTACCAACGTAAATGACAAATAATAAACAATAATATTTTTTTTTAAGTTTTTCGTTATAAAATAAACTTCTGAATTAAGAGGTGTATGGTTATTGTTATTTTAGATTTGAAATAAGATCTTGATATTAGCAAGATGTCCATATTAAACTTCGAATTTGAAACACCCCGTATGTTAAATGTTAGTCTCCAATGTTTTCATGTACTTAACACTTTTTTTGGAAGATTTGTTCTCTTTGCGGTGTTCTCAATGTGTGAATTGAATTTATATAATGGTAAATAAGTTTTGATTAATATCCTAGAGTGTTTTGCCTCGTAAAGTGAGGGTAGACCGCAATGTTTCTTGTCATGTACGCTTAAATTCTTGCAGTTCGTGTAATTAAACATGATAAAGTTGAATTATATCGAGCTGAAAAGTTGCGAAATTTTTCATTTATAAGTAAGTCGGTTTGATCGCTTAAAATGATTTACATGTTAAAACTTTCAGCCATATATAAAGGTTCGACCCGGAAAAGCGAAGAAGGGAACAGGTCCTACAAAAAACGTTGCTAGCAAAACATCGAAAACCAAAACGTTTTACTAAAGGGTGTCAAGTACGTTAGTGATGGCAATTTTGCTATTGTATTTTGTATTTTGTTCAGTTTACAAGGGTTGAGTTGCGTAAATTATGAATGCATTAATTTACTAGTTTTGTCATAAAAACAGAATTATTTATATATGTTACATTAATGAAACCGGAAACCTATAAATACAATGTTCTATCACAAAATTCTTTAGTGTTAATATAACACGGAACAAATTCGCTCCTAAAAATTTATCTCGTCCTTTATTTACTTTAATAAGATCAATTCCACAAGATCAAACGTATTCCACGCTGCATTTTACGCAAAAGAGCTACAGATTGTTCAATTAAAATACAATAACGAAATCTGAATTATTAATGAGTAGAAAATTTGATTAAAGACTGAAAATAATTTACAAGCAGCCTTAAACTTTATCAAATCAAACGGTAACGAATAATTGCCAATTGAGAATTACCAGATAAAATAAAGGAAACGTCTACCACTTCAATCTTCTCAGTTTATTTATATCCTTTGCCCTTTTGTAACTCCCAAAGTAAATGAAAATGGAAAGGAAATGAACTTTAATGTAATCCATTAGTGAGAGAAATTGTTCGCATTAAAATGATTCATAGACAAAAGTTTGATGTTGAAAATTCCTTAAATGTTTTTCCAAGTTCCATCGCAAGTTGTCACCATTGTTTATACATACTTTGTGTTTAATAAATAATTGTTACAAGATCATTAATTCTCAAGAAAATCTTTTTACGAATACTTAATTTTAGCTCGGTTTAAGAACATTCACGGGGTAACATACCTTAAAATTGTTACCATAGAACTGAAGAACAGCTATTTGTAATATTGTTTTTCAGAATGATACTAAATACATACTTTCAAATTTATATTGCAACTTTGTTATTTGAAACAACGCAACGGTAACAGTTTTTATGTTCCATTATTCGTTTAAGCAAGTTTGAATATAGTACATAATTAGAGCAACCGTCTTTAGTAATGTTTCTTAGTGTTTTAAGTCGCAATTCAACAATTTTGAACAAAAACAGTTTTTTTTTGAGAATTTAAAAAAAAATTAAAATAAAATTTGTTACCTGGTAATTGTCAAACGTTTCGGATTTGATGCGATTAGGTATTGATACAGCAACACAATTTTCGTTTGAATGGAAAACTTTGAAATATTTAGCGAAACACCAGGTATATTTTTATGTATTTTGATAGACGATGTATCCAAAATTTAAAAATGTCATTCCTTTTATACACTATGGCAGTGGTTTCCAACTTTTTTGTACTTCCGCTCCCCTTTTTCATTTAAATTTTTTTTTTCGTAAATCTAATTTCATAAATACTGTCATGATACAATAATTATTTAATGGGCTACAAAACAATATACCATATTCTGTGAAAATAGAGTTCTTTTTGTTTCTTCATACTCAAAAATGGTATTTTGGTAACAGCTGCGCGCCCGCAATAGTCTCGCGCCATCCTATAGGGGGGCGCGCCCCACAGGTTCGAAACCACTGCACTATAGAGTTAATTAAAAAACAAAATACTTAGTTGTCCAAAAAAAGACAGAGTGCAGAAAAAAATCTTAAATATTACCACACCAGTGATGGAAATACGAATACACTATACTTAAAATGAATACAGATATTTCAAGTAAATGATACTTGAAATGACCACCATTTGATTTTTGGAAGTAGGCTAACTAACCTCTGCCGTAATTCTAACTAAAAATCAAGTGTGATATAAGCTTTTTTTTCATTTTTGTAGCTATAAAATGGCGATTACCCTTAAAATTTCAAAGTTTAGGTCCGTTTCCGGTTGAAAAAAAAAATTGAATAACAAAGCTAAAATTAGCTGGTCATGTGATATCTAATGCTGGTGTCGCAAAACTATGCCGGAGAGATTTTCGTGGGATTTTTTCCGGTAGTGCTGGCACTGTAACTGTTGGATCGCGATAATTTATTAGGAAAAGGTTGTTTAAGACACATTGCAAGTACGTTTATTTCCCATTGTGAGTACACATGAGATAAGAAAGCAATTTTCCCGATTTCCGAGATTTCCCTGTTTTTTCGGTATTTGGGAACAAGAAAGCGAAAAAAAAACGAGAACAAACGATTAGTCCTTTTCACCACTAATAAGGAGTAGTATTGTTATAACGTTCCAGATGAATCTCTAATAGTTAATCAGACGGCTAGAAGGCATTTCCAGTAGTTATCGGATAAATTCATGAACTTGTTTGTTGTCGGTAAAAACAATACCTACATGAACGAAGGCAAAAATTGTCGCAATGTTTTTACACATTGGAAATATTTTATTCTTCAAAGTTATAGACGATATCAAAATTCGTATTTTGCAGTTCTTTCTAATTTTTTTTGAATTCCGTTTGAGATATTTTCAATTTATCTCTGGATTATTAGTAAGCACTAAATTTAGCAACTTTGCCAAGTTTAAATCTATACTTGGAGCTACTATAACGAGCGAGATTCCCATGCTTAAACTCGAATTGCAAACATCCTGTATACAGGGTGCCCATTTTTCTAACCTGTTGTATGGGTAACTCCGTTAATATTAGAGATACAGAAACGTTTAAATTAGCAAATTTGTGCAGAATTTAAAGGGAAATCTGATGCCATTTTCAAATTTGACCTATGTCTTCAACTTTTTGAAATATTTTGAAAAAACTGAAAAATGTCGATTTTTTCAAACCTGAATAATTCCGTAACCATATGAATTAGAACAAAAATAAAAAGTAGCTTTAGTAGATATTTTTACGTAGATTTTAAATATGTTAACGAAATTTTCATAGCACTCTCGATTTCCGAGTTATAGCACAAACTTGCATTTTTTTAAATGGAAGTCATAGTTGGCTGTGGTCTTATTAAAAAGGTTATTTTTTTCTCGTTTCAATGATATAAGGTTTGTTATGCTTTGCTGTTGTAGTTTTTCTTTAAATAAGCAAAAATCATTTTACATGTTCACTGCCTACTAATAGATGGGAGTTATCCCGTGTTGATGTTCTTTTTTTTCGATGTGACATTTAAGAGTTCTCTTATGGTTAGTGTAGCATTTATTAGCCAGTTACAAATTTTAAAAACAGAAGCTCAGAGTTTGTCAAATATAATTTATTGTTTGTTTTACGTATAAATCTCTCTCTCGTGTTGATCAAAATTTTTGATTGAGTTTATTGTAAATTTCAAAAACAATGTGTTCTAATGAAGAAAAAACCACATGCTTTTCTATTACTACGCTTGTAATAGAAATAAGTAGTAGAAATTTAAGTGAAATGTATTTGCAAAGACTTATGGAAAGGAGCCAACCAAGAAAGAAATTATTTTCGTTATTAGAAACCAATTTAAAAAAATACGGGTATACCAAAAAGCCTGATAATATTTCTTCATTAGAAAACTTTGTTTTTGTAATTTATAATAAACAAAAATTTTGATCAACACGAGACAGAGACGTATAAACAAACCAGGGTGGATAAAAATCATGATTTAAAAAAAAAATCAAAAAAATCGATTTATTTGATTTAAATCAGATTTTTTTTAATTTAAATCAAATGTACCATATTATCGAATTTAGTGACATATTCACATGCTATTTCTGTTTTGTGCTAATATATTTAATAACCAATATATTTAATTCATTGGTGAATTTTTGTCAAAATGAAAAATTAAATATAATAATTAAGAATTTTGAAAAAATCAGTGCTAAATGGTGATGTTTAATTAATTATATACAGGGTGAGTTATTAGTGCGGGATCGGTCGATTGTGGCTAAACGGCTTGAGATATTAAGTTGATTCAAATGCTATTTTATAGTTTTTTCTAAACAACACAATAAAAATATTTTCAAATATACAGGGTGAGTCAGCTTTCTGGAACTAATAGCAACTTTTATATTTCAAATACAACACCCAATTTTTTATTTAATATTTTTGACCGCCTTAATTTTAGCTTTGCATCAATATAAAATACTACAGGTTTTTATACGGCGTTGTAAAAAAAAATTATTTTCTGAATTATTCAAGGTTTTAAGTCTTTATTTAAAAAATTCTCCTGAAGTTATTTTGAAATACAGAGTTGTAATTTGGTATAGACATGCAGAAAAAATTTCTCTGTTCGCTCGATATGAAAAAATTTGAATCACACATACAGGGGTGTATAAATAGGTGGCAACTTCCATGATTTTCAAAAGCTCGTAACTCGATTTTTTCAAATGCAAACCCCTGTATTTTTTTATGTCATCGAATTCGTCTTTAAAAGAGCTTCATATTTTGTTAAGTATGTCCTATACCCAAAACTCATTTTTTTTCAAATCGTTATTGAAGCAATAGAGTGCCGTGGAAATTGAAAAAACTGACTGTTCACTACGCTAACGTCAAAAACTTGTCATTTATATTTTGAATTATTGCATTTCCACAATGAATATTACTTTACAAGAGCAAATTGATATGGTTTATTCACCATTTCGTGTATTTAATTACTAATAGTAATACAATTTTGTTTTATTATAAATTAATATTATATTGTACTCATATAATCTGTGATTTAAATTGATAATATTTTTTTTAAAACCGCTTGATTTAAATCAATGATTTAAATCGTGATTTAAATCAATTGATTTAAATCTGCTCAACCCTGTAACAAACAATAAATTTTATTTGACAAACTCTGAGGTTTTGTTTTTAAAATTTGTAACTGGCTGATAACTGCTACACTAACAATAAGAGAACTCTTAAATGTCACATCGAAAAAAAAGAACATCAACACGGGATAACTCCCATCTATTAGTAGGCAGTGAACATGTAAAATGATTTTTGCTTATTTAAAGAAAAACTACAACAGCAAAGCATAACAAACCTTATATCATTGAAACGAGAAAAAAATAACCTTTTTAATAAGACCACAGCCAACTATGACTTCCATTTAAAAAAATGCAAGTTTGTACTATAACTCGGAAATCGAGAGTGCTATGAAAATTTCGTTAACATATTTAAAATCTACGTAAAAATATCTACTAAAGCCACTTTTCATTTTTGTTCTAACTCATATGGTTAAGGAATTATTCAAGTTTGAAAAAATCAACCTTTTTCAGTTTTTTCAAAATATTTCAAAAAGTTGATGACATAGGTCAAATTTGAAAATGGCATCAGATTTCCCTTTAAATTCTGCACAAATTTGCTAATTTAAACGTTGCTGTATCTCTAATATTAACGGAGTTACCCATACAACAGGTTAGAAAAATGGGCACCCTGTATAGTGTGCCGCGAAATTTTAGCGTGACATTGAAAAGGTTAAAAAACACTGTGTTAATGGGTCACCTCTAAATTTTGTTCTACCTACAGAAAAACCCGTGCTTGTAGAATTTCAGTTAATTTGGCCAATGTTTAGAGGTCGCGAAAACAGTTTGAAATTTAGCATTGTATACGTTCAGCCTCCGGTTCAATAAATGATACAAAAAAAGTAGGCTGTAGGTGTTTGTTTACTATTTTTCTTTAATTATTTCCAAATGTTGACAATATATAACACACTTGCACCGAAAAATTTGGTTCATTAACAATATTAACCCTACTGTGAAATTGACTAAAAAGACGATTTTGGTAGCTACGCAGTGGGATTAAAATTGCAAATCAACAACATTTTTCTGTGGTAAAATGTTACATGTTGGTAATTATTGAAATAATTTAGGAAAAACAGTAAATAACTATTACAGTCTACTTTTTTGTATCCCCTATTGTACCGCAAGCTAAACGCATATACGTACGTAAGTAACAATGCTAAAAATCCGTTACCTCTAAACATTGGCTAAATGGCACGGAGGTAGAACTAAGTTGGGGGGTGACTCTTGAACATTAAAAAAAAAAATATGCTTTTTAAAGACCTCTATATTGTACATGGTGTTTCTTAAATATTACGAAAAAATATAGGTGGTGATTCCTTATCGAAAATTAAGGGGGGTCGTTCATATATTTTGTTTCCCTTAGACATCTCCTTTCGGAGTTGCACCCCCCTAAAGGGGTGCGGTAAAATTAGGTTTTTATTTTATTTCTCAAATTATGATAAATGTAGGAGAATGATATTTGGTAGATTTTATACTCATTAAAAGGTTTCCCATAGTAATATTTTCAATCCTCTCCCACCTTCACAGCGGGTGAAAACTGAAAAGTGCGACCCATATTGTTTTATTTTTCTATCAGAACTTTTTGGTGGGTTAAAATTTTGCAATTAAAAATTTGTGGTTATGAGCTTGATATATTTAGAAACTTTTTTTATTCTTTAGTTTTTCTCGTAAAACCTACAATTTTTGAGTAAAAAATAAAATAAGTAAATATGAACCATCAAATATTCCAATATAAAACGAATCATTTTAGTGGTTACCATGGTTTGTTTATGTTTTTCGCAATATTTAAGAAACACCCTGTATACATATATCAAACGTTAAATTTTATACGCAATTGTTGTTTAAGTTTTTAGTTTTACACCCGGTATATAATTTACAAATCAAAATATTTGAACAGTATATGTCAGAAGACGAATTTTTGTGTTTCCGAGATAAAAATCCAGACGACGATATGCGGTTTAAAATGGAATCAATAACTTTTCAATTAGCACACTTCTCAATGTACCACTTCTAAAAATATAAAAGTTATACAATATTGTCTGTTTTGTTTCATTACGACTGAAACTAAGTTTAAAAATACCGACATTGTTTATGCATAGAACACAGGCAGGGAATAATGAGATGCGAATTTAATTTAAGAGTCCGGAACGGTTTCAGAGAGCGCTCAAAACATATTTTTTATGCAAATAAAGCATTGGAAACTGTTGTATGCGCTAATAAATCAGAACCCTTAGTATCGATCCGCCGAGAACTATCGGAGGTGTAATAGCATAAGAATAGCTTGCATAGGACGGTAAACATTTTCGCAGCTATGTGTAACACAGATTAATTAATATTAAACAAGGAGTGACGTCAACATCGCAAGAGCAGAACTCCAGTGGCCCAGTGCAGAAACATTAATTATTAATACTCAATCAGAGCGGTACGGCACGAGCGGGAATCGAATCGGCGATATCCGCAACGTTGATCCTACTAAATTAAGGTGCTCGTGTGTGAAATTAATGGGATCAACTGGCTGAACTTGGCCGCCTCAGGACCATCTTCATTTCCAAATATTCAAATTGACGTCTTAATTATTTTTGTTCTTTCTCTTCCGTGCTGCGATAATTAAATAATTACCTTCGTTTTCTTGTTTAATCTAAATGATTACCCCCGGAAATTGGTATACATTGTGGCCGAAATCCGAAGCTCACCGTAAGCAAGTCTAAGCCGTTACAGAAATAGGTCAGCTTAATGGTGCAAAACTTGCCTATTATTTTGAACAAATTAGCAACGTTTTTGTTAAGAGTAATATTCTGTGGCGCTTTAGTTACGGTCAAAAAATTAGTATCAGCCAGTTTTTCAAATCATCCTTATAGCAATGTTTGATAAAATATACTTGTTTGCAAAACTTTAATAATATGAATATTATGTGAAGGTTGTCCCAGTAAAAAAACATACAGCCATGTAACTTTTTTTAAGAGATAGAGCTTTGCTGTTTATTATTTTAGATGTTGGCAAACATATTCGAAATCAGTTAACAGATTTTTTTATGTACTTAATTGTCTAAGACAGTCGCTTTCAAAAATTAATTTTCCAGTTTGTTTGTTTTTATTTCTTATTGGCACCCTAAAATATTAAATAAGTAGGTAATTAAAAAGCTTTAAATTTTTTTTATCATAAATATACAGGGTGATTCAGCTTGACCGTCGCACCACTATAACTTTAACTTTTAAAAGGACACCTTACATTTTTGAAAATCGTGACAAATGTTCCATCGAATGACGTTCAAATGCTTTTTCTATGATGACATATGTATGCATGTTGGGCGATAGTCAATTTTTTTTTTGTTGATAATCGTGGTATACTTTTTTTTATTGATTCTGATAGAGAATGAAATTCTAAATCCGATAGTGCATTAAAAAAATAAGCCTACACACGAACATTTTTGAGAAAAATGAATTAAAAAGTTATTTATAATTTTCAAAAAATTTCATTTGACTAAACAAAACACGATCACTGTAGTAATTGACATTTTAAACCTATCTGATTATGTTTTATTACTTTTTGACAAAAAATCATTTTGTAAGTATTAATTTTAAAATTGACTTTTTGTCCATTTGCTTCTGTTGGTGTGTACTTGGAGCGTTTCTATTTAACGCTCACATAATAATATTTTTTGTCAATAAATAATAAAACATAATTACACAAGTTATAAAATGTCAATTACTACAACGATTGTGTTTTGTTTAGTTAAACACAACGATTTTGTGAAAAATAATATCAGAATTAACAGATAAAAGTATAGGTACCATGTAATTTTAAAAAATATCTGAACGTCATTCGATAAAAAAAAACACGATTTACAAAAATATTAGGTTTATGGGGATTTCCACTTAAAATAACAAAGTTATAGGAGTGCGATAGTTAAATTGAATCACTATGTATTTAATTTGACTTTTTAAGGCGAAACTATCTTGTTTAAGATCGACTATTAGATCAGTAAAACAACCCTATGAAAACAACAATTAAAAGAAAAAAAATGTATGTGGTTTTGAACTTAAAATAATTCACAAAAAATAACATATCTTTAAAACGTTTACAATTATTTTAATAGATTCTACTAAATGAGCTTATCCACCATTTTTGCTAAGCTTTATTTTTTATATTGTCAAATCAAAAGAAAAAATTTTACAAATAAATTATTTTATAAAGCATTTTCAGATAAACAATTAAGAACTTTGCTATTTGTCTGATTGTAGTGTTTCTTAACCTTTTTTTAAGTATTTCCCACTTTTTCTTATACATTTTTAATGCACCACCGTTTTATATTTTTTTAATAAAAACCCTGTCAAAACAACCTATTTGTTTTTATTTCTTAACCGTTTTTCGATTGCGTATATTATTTTTTAAATGTTTATTTTTGTTACTACCTTTTTGTTGCAAATGTAAACTTAAAAGTACATTGAAGTGGAACACTAGTTATTAGGCTTCCTAAGGCCCGATTGCCGAAGTAAGACTAGTGTTAAAATACGATTTAATCCCCAGATCGAGGCAACATCAGTGTCAACTAAGCTGCAATTTTGCCTAGTTCTAGGGTTAACGTGGTTTTACCCCGGGCTTAATTCCGGGTTCAACTTTTATGCAACAGACCTAAGAATCTTATGTACTATTACTGTCATTTTTAGTATGTATTTTATGTCATTGTTTTAATAAATAGTTTTGCGTTCGATTTCCTCTTTTCTTTGCGCCCCCCTTTTAGATATTGCACATACCCTTTGGAGGAGCACCCCAAAGATTTAGAAAAACTGGCTTATTTTATTAATTTTTATTACAATTTCAATTTCTTTTATATTATAATACCAGACTATGTTGCTTTGTTTGGTTTAGTTTTAAAAAGCAAATATCAATTTAAGTACAGTAAGCTAAACCTTATAAGACAAAGGAAAACGTTGATCATTTCCAACGGTAAAACCTATTAAGGTTTATATTAAAACTCATCTCAAAACCCAGCGAAGCTTAAGTAAATGAATACCACAATTTAATACTTAATGAAAATATCTGCCTTAGAATATTTTTCGATCTTTTGCTGTAACCGTTACAACTCAAAATTTTCTTGCGGCGATAGAATATTTTTTAATTAGAAGCATTGCTTTTTATAATATACATAATTTGTGTTTCATTTTTGAGCTCATTTAGACATTGCCAATAAATTGTGATTTTTGGGTACACTGTGTATTGATTAAATATTTTATTTTATTTTTTAAATTCAAAGTATTAAAAATCACACTTTATTCATGCTATTGTGGAAAATCATCGTAGCTCACCAATATAAAATATAATAAAATACACAAAGTACACTTTTTGGAAATAATCTATAACATCAATAACTCAGTAGGAAATCGCTTACTAAATATATATAATTAGGAGCAAAATATAATGTTATGCAAAGAAATTCACTTTTAAAATATTCGTAAGTTAAATTATTGCTGACATTTTGTATAACTTGGGGATTTTAATCGTAAATATTTGTGATAGTCTAGATTTCTTTACACAATAACAAGTTGATAATCAAAATAGGACTAAAAATGAACTTAATATAATATGAAGAATATAATAACGCAAACCTTAGGCACAAAATAATAATAGTTGGCCATGGTGCGCTGAAAAAATACATATCACTTTAATGACCTAGTTTTTGAAAATATCAAGCAACTAATTACTATAAATTATTAACAACAAAATGGGGTTTTTAGGTTCGGAGCTAATCATGATTAATATTATCGCACCTACACACATGTATACCGGGTGTAAATGAAGTGTGGTACACCCCCTTTTTTTTCTTTAGTTTTGATTTTAGATAAATGAAATTTTAGACGTATGATATGTGCAAAAAACCGGGCTTTTTGAGCCGTTGCACACATTTGTTTCACTTCCGGTTTCGCCGGAAATGACCCCAACTTTGTTATTTTAAATGGAACACCCAGTATATTTTTACATTTTTAGAAAGAGGAAGTGATTTTTGATACAACTGCAACAATATTTTCGTTAATTTTTATAACCTCAAATTTTTTTAAAACAAAATTTAGTTTTTTATTAAGGGTGCCGTGACCTGCACAAATTGATTTTTATTATGTCAACAATTGTTCAAAAAACGTTTTTGTAAATTTTAAATGACATTTAGGTTACTTTAATCGGCTTTGAAGGTTGCGAAATCGGTTTTTTGACAAAAAGTCAATTTTTTTAAATGGAACTATGCTGGTACTAGCGGTTATTTAAATAGAGCATCTTCAAACGAATCTATCGGTACCAATAACTTGTCTTTTTATTAAGAATCTACTTCAAAAATTTCAAATTATGGTGAAAATTTATTAAGAGATCCTTTTAATCGCAGTAATCTAATTATATAAAAATGATTACCAAAATTTTTAGACTTTTTAATTAAATGACTGTAGTAGTTAAACATAAAACAACGATCATTTGTTTTGTTGTAGTTATGCACAGTGTACTGCGATTAACAGGATCTCTTAATCAATTTTCACAATAATTTGAAATTTTTGAAGCAGACTCTTAATAAAAATACAAGTTATTGGTATCGATGGATTCGTTAGAAGCTGCATCATTTAAATAACCGCTAGTACCAGCATGGTTCCATTTAAAATAATTGACTTGTTGTCAAAAAACCGATTCCGCAACCTTCAAAGCCTATTAAAGTAACCTAAATGTCATTTAAAATTTACAAAACAGTTTTTTGGACAATTGTTGACATAATAAAAATCCATTTGTGCAGGTCACGGCACCCTTAATAAAAAACTAAATTTTGTATCCAAAATCGCTTCCTCTTTCCAAAAATGTAAAAATATGCAGGGTGATCCATTTAAAATAACAAATTTGGGGTCATTTCCGGCGAAACCGGAAGTGAAACAAATGTGTGCAAAGACTCAAAAAGCTCGGTTTTTTGCACATATCATATGTCTAAAATTTCATTTATTTAAATTCAAAAGTAAAGAAAAAAAGGGGGTGTACCACATTTCATTTCCACCCGGTATGTGAACTTAAAACTGGAATTGGCGAAATACATTACTCTAAATTTTACGTTTATACAGGGTGATTCATATATTTTGCGAAACAATTTGGGAGGTAATTCCTTATCGAAAATTAAGGGGGGGCTTTTATTTAACTTTTTTTCCTTAGACGTCTTCGTATTGGGTAGAATTGACGAGTATAATATATTTTGAAAAGAGGTGACTACTCAAAAACACCTGTCAATTCTACTCAACATGAACATTAACAACCCGTGTAACCACCAAAATTAATCGTTTTATATAGAATTTTTAATGGTTCATGTTCACTCCTTTTATTTTTTACTCAAAAATTGTAGGTTTTGCAGGAAAAGTAGAAGTTTTAAAAGGTTTCTAAATAAATTAAACTTTCAAAGAAATTTTTTTAAATTGCAAAACTTTAAGCCTCCAAACAGTTCTGATTTAAAAAAAAAAAACAACAGGGGTCGCACTCTTCAGCCTCTTGTGAAGGTGGGAGATAGTTAAAAATATAACTATGGGACACCTTTTTATAAGTAAAACATTGTTACCAAATATTACTCTCCTACGTTTATTTCAATTTTTAAAACAAGATAAAAGCCCAATTTTACCGCTCCCCTTTACGAGACTGTAACCACAGCTTATTACAGCTCGGGCACTCTCAGGCGGCATTTTTGATCTGGTCGTTTTCGATCCACTAGCGTTATTTCTCTCGCACTTAGTGTAAAAGTCGGGGCCGGACTCAAAATATTTGTATATTATCCCAAGTGAGCGATAACAGCGCAGTATTAAAAACTGATGTCCACGTAACAGATTTAACTGTAGAATGATTTCAATACCACCTCTGTGTTGTTTTCAACTCAAAGGCGGGGCTAAGAAGTGGCGCGTGTGGATCGGCGCAAACCGTTCTTGCAACGAGAGTGTCCTAGCTGTAATAAGCTGTGGTGTAACCCCGCAAGGAGACGTGCAAGGAAAAAAAATATGTAAAAGCCCCCTCAATTTTTGATAAGGAATGACATCCCGAAGTTTTTCGCAATTTTTAAAAATCACCCTATATACAACTTTTTTTCGAATAAGCAGCAAAGCTACCACGGAGTAAAAAACTTTTGAAAAACGTGTTGATAAACTTTTATTAATTCTAAAGTTCAAAAATTTTTAATGATTTTTAAAAATCTATCTATAAATGTTTTTATTTAAAACAAACCGCTAAGTGAAACAATTTTTGTTTTACACAAAATTGCATTCTTATGTAATAAAAAGTCTTGCGGTAGAACAATATAAAGTACTAACCTATGTATTTATTACATTAGTTTATAAATCACAATGGAGTTTCCGATTTAACTATTTGTACGTAATTTTGCAACACAAAGCAATTGATTAATTAATTTTTTAACATTATCCTGTGGACTAACAAAGCCGTTCGATAAATGAGCCGCGTTCAAGCTTACAAATGCAAATAATGCAACTATTAATGAAGATAAATGTACGGCTTCAATTACATTAAACGTTAAAGTCTCATCAACCCTTTATTTATCCAATTTATCCTGTATAAGCCTTCGTTTTGCGTCGCAGCTGACAAATATGCTCTTCAATTAAGGACCAAATTGTAAGGGCAACAACACAAACACTTTCTTTTAAAATTATTTTTGTATATAAAAACCACTTTCGCCACAACCACTAGATAAATAACAATCGTTGAAGATTATTTAGATACTATCGGATGTGCTTTGGATAGCAAAATGATGTCAAGTGTTATCACGTAACGAATGATGAAAATAAAAAGCTCTCGGTGGGTTAAAGCTTTTGCTCATAACGTCGAAGCTACAGTTTTTTGTGCGTGAAAAGTAAAAGTAATATCGTAATTAAATTTGTGTATGACATCCGTTGTTCTTAATAGATCACTAGGGTATATAACAGTGTAGAAATGTTAACAAAGATTGATTAATTCGAACTGAAAATTAGAGGCACCGCGAACCGGTAATAATAAAGCAATAAAGATTTTTATAAAAGTCTATGCAAATTATGAGAGTAGCCGAGACGGCAGTAATCCATCGTTCATTATTCATTAGTAATTAACTTCCATTGGTGAGTAGTTTCCGGTAGAAATGCTTCTACGAGTTAACTAACCTTCGCTTTTCGACATTTAATATCGAAAATCAATATCGCAAATTTTAGATCATATTAATCCAATTTTAAGGCAATTGCTGACTTTTGACACTAGTAATTAAATTTATTACAAACGGAAATAACTCGCTCGGATTTTAGCATATTACAGTCATCAAAAAGAAATTAATTACAAAGTTGATTACGGTTAATAAGTCCTTTTCAGTACGACACCATAAGCTTCTGTTAATTAGATGTATAGTGAGATTTGTAAATAAATTTTTACATAATAAATACAAAAGATTAACAAATAACTATTTGCAAACGATTTTTTGTACATAACAAGAACCGATTTTAAATTGGTTCCATAGAGAAAATAATATAATACAAATAAACAAAATCGAAATTATTTAAATTAAACAATAGAACAGTTTTTTTATACCTAGTAATCCTAGTAGGGTAGCTTTCTTACACATAAAAGATGAAGTGGGGTTGGACCATATATGTAATAACAACTATATTGCCTATGCTTGCAATTTTCTGTAACATATGATACGGTACAGATCTACATCTTGTCTTTTAATACGGCGATTGGACCATAAAAAGCTAATATACAGGGTGTTTCTTAGATAATGCGAACAAATTTGGGAGGTGATTCCTTATCGAAAATTAAGGAGTGGGGCTTATACAGGGTGCACCACGACCCTGAGATTCTTCGATAGCTCCTTTATTAATGAAAATATCAAAAAATGTTTAATACAAATATTGTGCGAACCTATTTTTTACATAATCTAAAATTATTTTTAAATATACAGGGTGTTTCGTTTGACCGGCACATATAAAAATTTAATTTTTTTAAAAAGGACACCCTGTATATTTTTACATTTTTGGATTCCTCTTAAAATTGACTTTAAAAAATGTATAAGGTTATATGGGTCTTAAGTCAACCGTTTTCGTAAAATTTACATTTTTATGAAAATTTTGAGCAAAACAGCACTTTCAATTTTTTTTAACAATAAAGTTATTTAAAAAAGCGGTAAAATTTCGTTTAAAATTGAGATTGACAATAGATTAATTAACACTTTGCGCTAGCTACATTTTAAAAATATTATACAGGGTGTTTTTTACGCTTGGTCAAACCTGTGAAACTTTAAACATCGATAAGTCATTTTTCTTAAATGCAACACCCTATATATTTTTACATTTTCTTGTAGAGAATTTAATTGTCTTTCGAAATTATTAAGCATGTCCTATACCTAAAGTTAATATTTTTCGAGCTATCTCGATCTTTATAAGTATTACTAAGGCAATTAAAATATTTTAAAGTGGGCCATGGACGTAAGTCGTAATTTTTCAAAGAATTTTTAAACAAAAGAATAAAAAGAGCTCCAACTTTAATTTAAGTCCAATAATGTACCCCTTTTCCCCGAAATTAATAGTATAAATTGTTTAAAATTATATCCTTGTTCTTGTTATACGCACAGCCGTAGATGTTGTCTCAAAGACTCTAGCACTCTTGATAACATTTCGAGGGTTATACCATTAAAAGCAACACAGCAAGTAATGCAGTTGCCGAACACAGAATATCCTAATAGATGGATAGGGCGAGGTAGACCAATCTCCTGGCCACCTAGGTCACCTGATCTTACCCCTATAGACTTATTTTTGTGGGATCCCATAAAACAGGTGTATCAAGACCCCCCAACAACTGCTGAAGATGTGCAGAACAGGATTCGTGTTGCTTTTGATGGTATAACCCCTGAAATGTTATAAAGGGAGCTAGAGTCTTTCAGACAAGGTCTACGGCTGTGTGTAGAACAAGGACATAATCTTGAACAATTTATACGATACATTTCGGTAAAATGGGGTACATTTTTAGCCTAAAATTAAAGTTGCAGCTCTTTTTATTATTTTGTTTAAAAATTCTTTGAAAAATTACGACTTACGTCCTTGGCCCACTTTAAAATATTTTAATTGCCTTAGTAATACTAATAAAAATCGAAATAGCTCTAAAAATATTAACTTTAGGTATAGGACATGCTTAATAATTTCGAAAGACAATTAAATTCTCTACAAGAAAATGTAAAAATATACAGGGTGTTGCATTTAAGAAAAATGACTTATCGATGTTTAAAGTTTCACAAGTTTGACTAAGCGTTAAAAACACCCTGTATAATATTTTTAAAATGTAGCTAGCGCAAAGTGTTAATTAATCTATTGTCAATCTCAATTTTAAACGAAATTTTATCGCTTTTTTAAATAACTTTAATGTAAAAAAAATTGAAAGTGCTGTATCGCTCAAAATTTTCTACGAAAACGGTTGACTTAAGACCCATAAAACCTTTTACATTTTTTAAAGTATATTTTAATAGAAATCCAAAAATGTAAAAATATACAGGGTGTTCTATTTAAAAAAAATTAAATTTTATATGTGTCGGTCAAACGAAATACCCTGTATATTTGAAAATAATTTTAGGTTATGTAGAAAATAGGTTCGCACAATATTTGTATTAAACATTTTTTGATATTTTCATTAATAAAGGAGCTATCGAAGAATCTCAGGGTCGTGGTGCACCCTGTATACCGGGTGTAACTGAAATCAGGCTCACCCCCTTTTTTTCTTTAGTTTTGAATTTAGACAAATGAAATTTTAGACATGTAACATTTGCAAAAAACTGGATTATTTGAACATAGGTACACTTTTGTTTCACTTCCGATTTCGCCACAATTGGCCATAACTTTGTTATTTTAAATGGAACACCCTGTATATTTTTACATTTTTGGAAAGAGGAAACGATTTTGGATACAACTGTACCATTTTGGTTAATTTTTATAACCTCAAATAATTTTTTGACAAAAATAAAATTTTTTATTAAGTGTGCCGTGCCCCGCATAAATTGAATTTTATTATGTCAAAAAGTGTCAGAAAAACGATTTTGTAAATTTTAATTGACATTTGGGCTGCTTTAATAGACCTTAAAGATTGCGAAATTGGTTTTTTGACAAAAAATCATTTTTTTTAAATGGAACGATATTGGCGCATGCGGTTATTTATTTCTGGCGAATTCAACAATACCAATAACTTGGTATTTTTATTAGGAGCAATTATTTACAAAACCGTTTTTCGGACACTTGTTGACAAAATAAAATTTAATTTATGCGTTAATTTATGCGGGTCAAGGCTCACTTAATAAAAAATTTAATTTTAGTCAAAAAATTATTTGAGGTTATAAAAATTAACCAAAATGGTACAGTTGTATCCAAAATCGTTTCCTCTTTCCAAAAATGTAGAAATATACAGGGTGTTCCATTTAAAATAACAAAGTTATGGCCATTTCCGGCGAAACCGGAAGTGAAACAAAAGTGTACCTATGTTTAAATAATCCAGTTTTTTGCAAATGTTACATGTCTAAAATTTCATTTGTCTAAATTCAAAACTAAAGAAAAAAAGGGGGTGAGCCTGATTTCAGTTACACCCGGTATATATATTTTTTCTTGGACGTCTTTGTATTGGGTAGAATTGACGGGTATAATTTATTTTAAAGTTTAAATTTTTTAAATTGTAAAATTTTAACCCTTCAAAAGGTCCTGATAAAAAAAAAACAATAAAGGTCGCACTATTCAGCCCCTTGTGAAGGTAGGAGATAATGGAACATATTACTATGGAAAACGTTTAATTTAAAAATCATCAACTAATTGTCATTCTCTTACGTTTCTTTAAATTTGAGATAGAATTTAAAAATGTAATTTTATCCTTTTCCTCTAGACTAGAGGGTGTAACACCGAAAGAACATATCTTAGGAAAAACTTTAATGGAAACGCACACTTTACTTTTTAACAAGGAATTAAATCCCTAAGTTTTTTGCAATATTTATTAATCTGCCTACACAGGGTGTCCCAGATTACATTTCCAGCATGGGAACCTCGCTTATTATAAGAGATACAGGTTTGTTTAAATTAGATGAATTATTCCTTAGTGTCAGAGGCAGGGGAGCCACAATCAATTTTTAAAAGTACAAAATTCCTCGTGCTTCAGATGGTATAGCAAAAAATATGAAAATGCCCAATTTCTTTTTTCTCTCATAACTTTTTTGTCTTAATCATTAAAACAATTTTATTTGTACTTACTTAAGGTACTTTTTAATGGAGAATGTCACCGTTATTTTAGATTTTTTTTAGCACCTACCATTTTCGAGAGATTACCCCTAAGATCATTTTTCTTATGGGCCTCAAAGTTGGCTATGAAATAGTTGAATGTGATTTTTTTCCTCTTTAAAATGAGATATTACTTGTTACATTTATTTTTATAAATAAGTCACAAAATCAAGAAAAATCGTATTTTACCTATCACTTATCAAGCTATCTATGAAAATAAAAACAAAAAACAACTAATTAAATGTCAAATGAGAGTTACCATTTGTACGGTATCATTTATTAGAATTTTATAGTATTGTTGTGTAATTCGATAGTCTTTGTAGCAAATTTGTTATCATATAATTATGGGCATATTTACAACTAATTAAAAACTTTATATGCTGAAATGCTACATTATTTGCAAAAGAAACTGTGTAAAATAAATAATTCTAATTAAATATTGATTTGTTTTGGATTTTTGGTTGGTTTGTCGAAAAAAACATATTCTTATAAATTTATTTCTAAATTTTTTAATTACGCATCCTTCGTTGCCTTTTCTCGGGATATAGCTCTAAGCATATTTGCTTAGCTTCTACACAGTTTTTATGGTAAAGAATGTAGCATCTCATACAAAGACTATCGAGTTACACAACAATACTAAACAATTTTAATAAATGATACCGCAGACAAATGGTAACTGTCATTTGACATTTAATTAGTTGTTGTTTGTTTTTATTTTCAAATTTTCATATATAGCTTGATAAGTGATGGGTAAAGTACCATTATTCTTAATTTTGTGACTTCTTTATAAAAATTAATGTAACAAGTAATATCTCATTTTAAAGAGAAAAAAAAACACATTTAACTATCCCATAGCCAACTTCGCGGCCCATAAGAAAAAATGAACTCAGGGGTAATATCTTAAAAATGGTAGGTGTTAAAAATAATCTAAAATAATAGTTACATTCTCCATTAAAAAGTACCTCAAGAATGTACAAATAAAATTGTTCTAATGATTAAGACAAAAAAGTTATGAGAGAAAAAAGAAATTGGACATTTTCATATTTTTTGCTATAACATCTGAAGCACGAGGAATTTTGTACTTTTAAAAATTGATTGTGGCTCCTCTCACACTAGGGAATAATTCATCTAATTTAAGCAAACCTGTATCTCTTATAATAAGCGAGTGGCAGCCTAAAATTGGCAAATAATCAAATTAACTCAAGAACACTGGCTCTATTCAATGTCTTTACACTTTAAAAAATGTAGCGGGGGAAATTACTGACAGTTGGATGAAAGACTGTGCATCTACCCTCATCCTATTTTTCAGGAAAGCAATGCTTCATTTTTGACTAATCCCACAAGTTACAGGATAAATAACATAGATAAATTCAAGTAAATATCCTTTATATGAGAATTTTAATAACAAGAAAAACAATGAATTTTTTTTTATTGAGTAGCAAAAATTAAACGTCCTCTTTATTAATTATTGATTAACCTTGGGCTCTATGTAATAAATTCAAGAATTATAGCACCAAAACATGTGGTCGATTGTGCGAAAAGTGATACCGGGTACCCAGTACCGTAAAAAAAATAACGATTATTAAAAATCGTTTAGGTTTGCCGTCTAACGGGAGCTTTCCTATGATGTATGTTGTGTTGCCTGTACGAACATGACTCAGCAATTTGTACCTCTATACACTAACACCTTAACAATGACTTTTTTAGCATTTATGCACCTAATTTTATATTTATTTACTTTCATTACATTTCCCTTCGTAATTCAAATTCATTTTTGATTCAAATGTTATAGTATTCAAAGGCAATAATAATATAAGAGATAAAAGTTAACGATGAAAATTTAAACTTATTTTAATATGTTACGCAGAAAATTATTAAAAGGCCTAAAGAAAATAAAATAAATAAGTCGAAAAAAATCTTTCATATAAAATTATAGATGTGCCTGTCGTTGTCAGACATCGAACGTGTATTATCCATTTGTAAGATATCATTAATCATGGCGCAGCGTAGTAGTACGATACACGAAAAAACTTGAAACGTTTTTATAAAAAAATCGTCCACTGTTAATCGAATTTTTTAAGTAATTGTTGCCACAAATGAGACTAACGTACTTGCAATTAAGCTTAACCCCTACATATTAATATCGGCGTTAAACTCTTGTTACTTTTAATATAAAAATGTGTACTGTAAAAATATAAAAACTGGAGCGTCATACAACTAAGATTTAACCACGAATCGACCACTGGACCGTCAACGATTTATCATCTGCTGACCCGTATGTAATACATGCGACATGTAATAAATTATGTTGTGCAATACATGTGACTATATCAATAAAGATAAAAGGATGGTTGAATTTCATAATTTTTATAATGTAAACTAAAAATATGTACCTTTGTCATTTATGTTCTTTTGAATAAAGTTTTTGAATAAATACATGCAAATTATGCGCAGTTCCTGCAATATCAAGCAAAAAAACATAAACTTGTTTAATAAGTTTCATTCTGTCAATAAAGCGATGCGGTCAGATTTAGTTTGAAATGTGTAGTTTATGAATTATCACGGTAGCTGTATTTGTTTTAATGTAAATTGTAGTAGGCTATGACATAATAAATTAGCGTAATTTTCAGGTCCGTCAAGTTGGAGCTACAACATAACAAAAAACAAAAACTTTTAACGTCATAATTTTTTGCTCGTTTTTTGCTAATTTTTGCTATACTTTTTAAATTTTTTGCTGCTCTCTAATAGAAGATAATAAAAAAAAAAGGATTGTAACTCCAACTTTACGCTGAGTTACATTTGCTAAAAAGTCAAAATGTTTTTATGTCACAATTTTTTACTCATTTTTTGCTAATTTTTGCTGTACTTTTTAAATTTTTTGCTGGTCTCTAATGGGAGATAATTAAAAAAAAAGAATTGTAACTCCAACTTTACGCTGAGTTACATTTGCTAAAAAGTCAAAATGTTTTCATGTCACAATTTTTTGCTCATTTTTTGCTAATTTTTGCTGTACTTTTTAAATTGTTTGCTGTTCGCTTTTCCAAGATATGTAGTTTTTTTCATAATCATTATGTGCTACAAATAGGTGGTATTCTTGGATATACAACAGGAATAACTTCGAATAACCAAAATTTACGTCAATGTTTTGTTCTAATAATTTTATAATAATTTATAAAGTTAACTTATATACACACTTTCAATTTATTGATATTTAAAAGTAGTTTTGTTGCAGTTTTTGTAAAAACCATAAAGTTTCTTTACATGACTATCAGTTAAGGCATTGTTACACTCCAATAAAATTGAACAATAGGTACATAAATTCAGACCTGCAAATAACTATGCTTAAGACCCACCAGAAATAGGACTAGGTTTTTTTTGTAGAAATAAACATTTTTAGTTGACAATGTTACAACAAATAAAAAAATGTTAATACAAAAACCTAATTTTTATTCTTATGTGATGTGGGACATATGTGTCCCTTTAATGGTCTAAAGAGGGTTAAAAAGTCGTAAATAGTTTTTTTGTATGGCATGATTATTTTAGGTGACGAGGGTTTATATGTACGTACGTATTTGATTTTAAAAATTAGATGTTTGTAGCAATACATACATGTATTGTTGATACGTGTACCTGTACATATATGTTTATTTAATATATAATTAAAAGCGTTTAAAAAATATTGTTTCTTAAAAAACATCCTTCGAACCCGCAACACTGTAAACCTTCTTCTTCCAGGTACTTACATCGACCAATTTTTTAGCGACTTGACATCACGGAATGATGCAAATGTCTTTGTTTTCCACTTTAAATAGAAAATATTGTTTAGTAGCTTGGTATATGTTATAATTATGTCGATTTGTTGCATTTTCTGTAAGAGACCAACCAAATATTTAAAAAATACAGCAACGATAAGCCACAAATCTTGATGTAAATAATTTTTTGCATCTCAAAGTTAAATTTCAGTTTACTAAAAAAAAAAACTATTTACGACTTTTTAACCCTCTTTAGACCATTACAGGGACACATATGTCCCACATCACATAAGAGTAAAAATTAGGTTTTTGTACTAACATTTTTTTATTGTTGTAACATTGTCAACTAAAAATGTTTATTTCTACAAAAACAAACCTAGTCCTATTTCGGGTGGGTCTTAAGCATTGTTATTTGCAGGTCTGAATTTATGTACCTATTGTTCAATTTTATTGGAGTGCCTTAACTGATAGTCATGTAAAGAAACTTTATGGTTTTTACAAAAACTGCAACAAAACTACTTTTAAATATCAATAAATTGAAAGTGTGTATATAAGTTAACTTTATAAATTATTATAAAGTTATAAGAACAAAACATTGACGTAAATTTTGGTTATTCGAAGTTATTCCTGTTGTATATCCAAGAATACCACCTATTTGTAGCACATAATGATTATGAAAAAACTACATATCTTGGTAAAGCGAACAGCAAACAATTTAAAAAGTACAGGAAAAATTAGCAAAAAATGAGCAAAAAATTGTGACATGAAAACATTTTGACTTTTTAGCAAATGTAACTCAGCGTAAAGTTGGAGTCACAATTCTTTTTTTTAATTATCTCCTATTAGAGACCAGCAAAAAACTTAAAAAGTACAGCAAAAATTAGCAAAAAATGAGCAAAAAATGGTGACATAAAAACATTTTGACTTTTTAGCAAATGTAACTCAGCGTAAAGTTGGAGTCACAATTCTTTTTTTTAATTATCTCCTATTAGAGACCAGCAAAAAACTTAAAAAGTACAGCAAAAATTAGCAAAAAATGAGCAAAAAATGGTGACATAAAAACATTTTGACTTTTTAGCAAATGTAACTCAGCGTAAAGTTGGAGTTACAATTCTTTTTTTTTAATTATCTCCCATTAGAGACCAGCAAAAAATTTAAAAAGTACAGCAAAAATTAGCAAAAAATGAGCAAAAAATTGTGACATAAAAACATTTTGACTTTTTAGCAAATGTAACTCAGCGTAAAGTTGGAGTTACAATTCTTTTTTTTTAATTATCTTCTATTAGAGACCAGCAAAAAAATTTAAAAGTATAGCAAAAATTAGCAAAAAATGAGCAAAAAATTATGACGTTAAAGTTTTTTTTTTTTGTTATGTTGTAGCTCCAACTTGACGGACCTGTAATTTTCAAGCTTTCAAAATTATATCATCATTCTTTTCACAGCTATTTTCAGCTGACTTTAGTTGTAAGAATAAAAACAGGTCGGAAAACAAAACACCTACAATTAAATAATTAATCATTCCCACCTGTTTCATCGCCAATATACAGGGTTTTAATTTTAATTAATTAATTATTTAAGGGTATCATATGTTAATATGAATAAGATTCACACAAAATCGAAGGATCTCTAAATAATTAGTTTCAGGAACATCGTTCCTTTATCAGTAACGATCTTATTTATCTATTTAATAAGATTGCAAATAACGAAGTGCCGAGAGACTTGAATTGGTCTAGCATTTATACAACAGACAATTTTTAATTGAACTTATTTATATTCAAATATATGTTTTTTTTTGGCAATTTATGCAAGTTTTTTGCCATTTTTTTAATCAATGAAGTTTGTTAAGGCCATTTCTAATTATAAATATATATAATTTATATAAATTGTTTTAATTATGGCTACATTTAACAATAACGACAAATTTGACCTGTTAAGAAGCTAAGTGAATATATTTAGAGCTGTATCCCCAGAGAAGGCAACGAGGTGCGCGTAATTACAGAAATTTCAAAATAAATTTAAAAAAATGCAACACAAATCAATGAAGAATTAGAATTATCTGTTTTAACACAGTTTCTATGGCAAAGAATGAAGTATCTCAACATGTCAAATTATTTATTAGTTGTAAATGTACCCATAATTATATGATAACAAATTTGCCACACAGACTGTCGAATTACACAACAATACTATAATATTTTAATAAATGATACCGCAGACAAAAGGTAACTGTCATTTGACAATTAGTTAGTTGTTTTTTGTTTTTATTTTTATAGATAGCTTGATAAGTGATTGGTAAAATACGATTTTTCTTGATTTTGTGACTTATTTATAAAAATATGTAGGTATAACAAGTAATATCGCATTAAAAAGAGGGCGAAAAAATACAGTTTTAACTGTTCCATAGCCAACGTTTCGGCCCCCAAGAAACAATTAAATTATGGGTAAAATCTCAAAAATGGTATGTATAATAAAAAAATCTAAAATAACAATTACATTCTCCATTAAAAAGTACCTTAAGAAAGTTCTAATAAAAATGATCTAATCATTAGAGACGAAAAAGTTACAAGAGAAAAATCAACATTTTTTTAAATTTTTTTGCTATAACATCTGAAGTAAAAGGAATTTTGCACTTATAAAAATTTATTGTAGCTCCTCTAGTACTTAGGAAGCAAAGCTGAATCTGTTATAATAAGCGAAATCACCATGCTGCAAATGTTATCTGGGACACCCTGTATATAAAAAAGAAGGAGTTAAGGCTACGATATTAAAAAAAAACTTAATTTAAAATTTTGCTTCCGGTCCAAAAATTATAGCTACGCCACTAGCGATATAAAATTTTTATTGAAAATTTGAATTTCTGTCGTGAAATATACCTAATTTTAATTTTTCGTGCAATGTAATAGATAAAATTTTTTATGGTTGTGCATTTCATTTGTTCATCACACTTAAATCGTGATTAGTAATTAGCTTTCTTTATGGTGCTCTTAAAAGCAACTTTTCCATTATATTTTATAGTTATCTAATAATGAAACAAACTTTTCTAAACATATGTACCTATTTCATTATTATTCTGTACTCAGTTTTTCATTGTAACTTAGAATTGATATGCAATTATTATTTTAAAAACATTTTAGCAAGTGTATTAAGATACAGTATAAGTTTATGCAAATGTTTGAATACTTACAAAAGTACAGAACTAATAACGCAAAGGCTCGCCTTATTACTTACGTCGAATTTCTGTGAGACAAATTAAATCGCAACGTATTGAACGAATGCTGTACCGAAAGGCTTCTAGCAGTAATTAAAAAAGTTTACTAAAAACTCAAGTGATTTGTAATTATTAATAAAAGTTTTTATTACTTTCTTTTTCTGGGTATTGAGGCATTGTTAACTGTTGAAATTCGAACTTATTTAAATGTAAAATTAAACGTTCGCTCCGGGTTTAAGGCCACGAAATACTTAGCAGTACTTCATGAGTGTCTCTCCGCAATTATTGCTAATGTTTGCTTATTACTGTAATTGTTCAATGCAACTTCTCACATTACCGTGTGAAGGACGGTAATAACATCGTAAGTTAATCTATAACTTATGGCGCAGAAAAGTTTAGTTTGTACGAACTTGTATAGGCAATTTGTGCCTACGTGCGTTCCGTCTAGTTTGAAAATTTAAAAAAACATTAAAAATTGATACCCATACTTAAAAAATGTTGCCAGTCATTTGCTACGAAAACGATCACAACACATAAATTACTGTATAATTTCCTAATGTATAATTTCGTTACGTTTCATAAAAGCATGCGCATTACGTTTGTACATTGTTAAGTTTATGTAATTTTTTTTTACAATAAACCGTGAACTTCATTATTTTGGTGTTCAAATATAATTTACAACAACACTAACAAGTTCTGCTTTATTAATTTTATATGCTTTGTGTTATTTAGTACCTACTTTCAGTAATTTAAAAGCCATTTCAGTTTTACTAATACTATGTGATTAATATCCTGTGCCAAAAATGTCGCTGAATATGCTTATTGCCTCGGTAACAAGTTTAATTTGATTGAAACGGGAAAAAAAAAAGTTTTAGGTATTCCGACTACAATTTTTTATTAGATAACATACATTAGCTAATAATAAATGGTAGTTCACACGGTGACACTAGCGTCGTAACACTAAGTGTCGTGGCATCAAATGCCGTCGTCTAAACAGCCTGATATCGCGATACCACGATGTCATGACGCTAGTGCCGCAATGTCGCGACACCGATATTGACAGTGCGGCATTTGACACGTAAAGCTACCATCTTTTATATTTTGACCGCGTGTACTTGTCATAATAGACAGAAAATATCATATTTGTAACATAAGGATAATAAGTTGTTTGTCATTGTATTATTTATTATGTCTTCAATAGATATGTTCACACATTTAGAGCATTATCAACAATATCCTTGTTTATTACCCAAATTTATGCCCGAATATAGCGACTTCAAAATGATTAGTTGCTCTACAACATCCGCTGCTGCAGTTACAAGTGCGGCCATTTTTATTTTGATGTCGCGACGCTCAAATTTATATCACATTACGTGTGAACACCCAGTACCGCGACACCGAATGTCAAGCGATGTCGTGACATTTGATGTCGCGACGATAGTGTCACCGTGTGAACTACCCTTAATTTATACCTTTATACAGGGTGATTATTGTAAGTAGTTAAAGCATGGGGATCTGGGTATTATAAGATATGCGTATAGTCAGATAAATTATAGAAAAGTTTGCTGGGTCATGAAAATCTAAAATAAAAATAAAAACAATGGAAGCGCGTGAATAACAAATGACACAAATAAGCTTCCTATTGTTGTTTTACTTTGTTGGAAAAGAAATAAATAAAAATTGAGTAAATGGCTACATAATCAAATATGGTTTTCAAGTTAAAATTTAAAAAAAAAAGCTCTTATTATAAAGAAACACATGATTTCGATTTTTAAAATCTTTCTAATAAAAGCGTTTTTATTCTCTTAAAGTTAAAATACCCTACAAATATACAGGGGATGTTTAAAAATTTAAATAGATTTTTTTTAAATATTTGACGATCCCGAGATATCTCCCGATTTTGATTCAATATTTTTATTAGTTATCAAAATGAGCTATCTTATCTTAAAATCATATCGAACCGGCAGCGATTACCTGAAATGTATCCAAAGGACCGATAAATTTTATGAATTTTAGGTAGATTAACGTCATACCTGCCATGCATATTGGACCGGCTACGTGCGTAAATTACGTTAAAAAAATATTGTTGCTAAAAATGCGGAAACACGCTAAGTCAGATAGCAACTACCCGGTCCTCAAGTAAAAGATTAAGTGCAGGTAGGTAATTAACGTGGGCGGTACAATATACATGGACCAGAGAAACGTATGTGTTAATTCTTTCATTGCTACCAAGACAGGTCGAGCTCTGCTCAGGAGCGGTACTGTTTATTTCATTAATATCTATCCATGTTCAGCAGTAAAATAGTATATTATATACCAAGGTAGAGAAGTCAACTATTATAGCCTGAGGGCTCAGATTAGATCACGAGGCGCGAAGCGCCGAGGGATCTAAGGGCCCGAAGGCTATAAGACTTCTCTACCGTGGTGTATATACTATTTTTTTCACTACTAGTAAGACAAACCCATTTATGTTATGTACGCACTTTCTAACCTAAAATATAAAAAGTTAAGTACCTATCTATTCTATAGAAATATTGAATCTGCGTGTTACTCATCTTGCTAAATCACTATTGTTATTAAAAAACATTGTTTTTAAGCGATGGTTTCATCTAAAATACTGACATTATTAAAACTTTTCTTTTTTACGTTGTGTCAATCGACGGTGTGGATATTGACAACCGTCATTTATTACGGCGCGAAAGTCGTGTTATTTAAATACACCAAAGTTTTTAAAATTAAATTTATTTATTTAAACAACGTTTTAAATGCTAAAATACCAATAAAGAGAATTTCTTCATCATACTAAATCGTCCTATAATTTTTTTTTCTTTAAAACTACAACAGCATTATCAAAAAATATAAATTTGTTCATTATTCACCAGTGGTTAATAATGAAAAATTGTTTACCTGTAACCATGCATAGGTAGAGAAATTGAATTTCACGGCATTCTAATATACGTCATAATGCTACGCTATATTACTAGTAGTGAAAAAAAAATTGTTACGATAAACATTTTGCCAAGTCTCAGATCTTTGGCCACGCGCTACCAGACGTACATACTACCAATATTAACGCTGATTACACGGTGTTGGATTTAATGCAAACTGGCCTGTGTCACGGATTCGTGTCGTGCGCATTACCGCGAAGACCGGTGTGACACGGATCCGCGCCGTCCGCAGTGAAGGAGGTAACCGACTTTTTATCTCTCATAACAATCGAGTTTCTCATTTTGTTTATGCTTATCCTGAAACTCTTGTTTTTTTTATCACTATTTTGTCAACAACATTTTTAGTTGTAATTTTTTTCCATTACACGTTCTTAAGTTGCGCAATTGTTTAAGATAGTTAAGGGCAGCTTATAGGGGGATACAGCCTCTTCAGATTTAAATGAATTTATACATGTTTTTTAAAGTTATTTACGTTTTAATTTAAAAAAACCTTATTTTGTTGTTTGTACTGCAGCTACACTAGATACTTAGTTTATATTTTATAACATTGGTTGTGTCTTATAAAATTATTACGAGAACTTTGTTTCCCGCAGCTTCACAGCGTTATCATAACATATACCAAGTGGCGAGTAGACACGAAGTGGGGGTGACGAGTGATATACATGCTGTTGGGGCTACAATGATTGCAGCCCAAGCCAGGTTAACAGCTACGAGCTTACGAACTTGTGAGCTAATACATTATTATTTCTTGCGTGTTTTATTATGTGTTGCTTTTCAAAATTTAATTAACATATTTTGAAAGTAAATGGATAAAACTTTATCATAATAAAAACAAAAATTATGTTTAATATTTACAACAAATCAATTTTTTGTGTTTACCTCTGAGCAAGAAAATTTAAATAAAAATTTGGGATTTGGCTATTGTCGATTGAGATTATTGGTAGGTAATTTCAATAAAAATAATCAATTACTTGGTAAACCAGGAAGAGCGATAAATTTAAATATAAATAGATAAAATAAAAAAAGTAAGTAATAGTTTTGTGCATAAAGCATATTTTTGCTTTAATTTTTAATCCATGTCCAAAGTGATATTTTGTCGCTACAGCCGCTTCCTTGCAAGTTCTTAAGAGCTGCCACCAGTTAAAGAAATTGTTTCTAAAGTAGTAAAACTTTGCTATTACAGTTCAAAATTTCAAGAATTATTTTTGAATATTTTTTTCTACCACTCACGTAAATGACTCTTACCGTACAGCCTGCATGTATGGTAAGTGAGTCCTAATCCTAACGCACGGTAAGCAAAACGGACACTTGTCTAGAAAGATCGAAGTAGCTTTACGTCAAACACTGCCTGCATGCCATAGTAAGTGAGTTACAACGCATGGTAAGCAAAACGCACACTTGTCTAGAAATTTGAAAGTAGGCTTACGTCAAAATTAAGACAACTTAATTACATGTGTCTATTAGCCAAACAGCCGTTAAATTCGTACGTATTATGTGATCGTAGAAAAAGTGAGCTACATAACACGAGTTATAAAGCAATAACGCACTCGTGGAAATACGCACTCGCAGCTACGCGACTCCATGCGTAACTTTTCAACTCGTGCGTAATATGCTTCTTACAACTCTTGTTATGTAATATACTATTAAATGAAGCATGTTCTTAAGTAAAGACTTAACGCATACTGCTTTATTGCTAATTTCAGATGGGATTGTAAATTAAGATAAACAAAAACGCTTATAAAATGACAACTTTTCTTGACTAACCTACCATGTAGTATAAATAGGAAAATATACAAGGCCCTGCAACAGTGTGTCGGGCTTTCCTAGCGCCCCGCCCGTAGGAGATAGAAAAACACTTTAGTGCATAAAATTATTGGTTCAAAAAGATCTGCATCTTAAAATTATTTTCAGCTATACAGGGTGTCCAATTTTTCAGCTATAACAAAAACAAAGATTTATTAAATAGAACACCCTGTATCTATCTGTTTAGGCCTTCCGATGTAATTTTTTAACCCTTACATTAATCTTTGTTCACTTTTTGATTTTGTGTCAGTGTTGCCAACTTATAATTTTTTCCAAAAAATCTTACAAAAGCAGACTTAACTTTAAAAAATCGTAGCGACCTCGTTTTTTGAAGTTAAGAAATAAGTTTCAGCAATAATATTAGTCCGGTTGAAAAGCAACATTTTGATAATAAGAAATTCATACTTTTCACAAAAGTAACCATTTAATTACATTTTTATGCAGGTGATGCAAAATAAATGCCAAAATCAAAAATTTTCCCTCTAGTAAGTACACATTTACGTCAAAAATTGTGAAGAAATTTAATGATTAAACGAGAATTTCCTTGTAATCTGAAAAATAATAGAGTTTCTTAAAATCGCATTTTATTTTCGAAAGCTTCCGATTAACGCTCGCACCCTTTGATGCACTATTGTCAGTTCATTTGTTTAAAATTTAAGTGCTAAACTTTTAAGTAAATAATGTACTATATTTGGAAATTAATAACTAATCATGTATAATCAAGTAATTGTTTTATTTTAATCTTGCAGAAAATAAAAGGAACTACTTTTTTCCCCTAAAGGTTTAACTACTATACAATTAAGTGTTTAGTGTGTTTCAGGAGTCGTACGACTATATGTTTATGATAACGTACCACGATGTTTCCTACAGAACAAAACAAACATGATTAACTTACCAATATAGTGAAAATAATACTGACGACCGAGATTCCACAAATTGAAACCCAGTAGGGAATTCCTATAACGGTGTTCAAGGCAACGCATGGGGTAAACACCGTAACGCCTTGATTTAGGAGTTGTCTTACTATGTACGTTCCGGATGCCAAACATCTGACCAGCCGGGATTTAAATCGAAGATCCAAATATTGGTACACCGAAGTAATACCCAAACTAAAGTACACTGGCACGAACACATAACAAACTATAGGGTAAGCTAACACCATTCCGTACAATGTCTCCCACATCGTACTCCCCCTATAGACCAATTCCGAAGGATAACCTGCAACATAATACTGGATTAATTCAAAAATTACAAATTCACCGCGAAGATGAACAAAGTTCCTCATTAATTATTTCACTTTATAATTATGTTCCAAACATTTCAAATCATTCTTAAAGTTAATGCAAACTTTATTATGTAGCTTTCCCATTCCCAATAGTATTAAGTATTCCCAATTATTCGACTTCCTAATGTCATGCGAATTGCCTCATTTGCAGTTCTAATTTATTGTAATTCGTATCGACCGATGGAATTAAGAATACACAGTAGAAAGTGTACTATAATAAATTTCGTTTCCGAGCCTTAATTGATTAAATAAATATTTAACGATAAAACATAAAAGCGACGAAAGTTAACACTCTCTTCTCGACGTTAGCTTTATTATGATACTAAAATAATACTCAAATATCGCGATTTACATATTTTAATTTCATGATGAGGGCGCATTCGAGTAATCAGTATACCTAACTAAGATAATGTTCACTCATGATCATTTCGGCATACGTAATGGCGTAAAGTTACACGAATATTTGCGTATTATGTTTAGACAAATGGGAGAATTTCATATTGTAACATTGTTTGTGCATGGTCGCCGAGTTCACATTAACTCTCCCCCACTAGATGTTATGTTAAATTTGCAATTCGTTGATGCAACAACTTTCATATTAACCGAGCTTTTTTTTTAATGGTGGAAGACGATGATGGTAAAAACGATGTCTTGGAAATTAAACTATTTAAAAACATTATTATACAGCGCGGTCAAAATTCTATGGGATTACATGGGCATCTCGCTTAATATTCAAGATAAAGAAATGGCTAAGTTGCCACAGATGTGCAGTTTTTTGAGACTAAGAACCGTTTTTAAAAATATTCCAGTTTTTAAGTTATTGGAAAAAAGGTTTTTTTTGTCATGTTATAATGGTCAAATATTGTTGTTAATATCGAAAAAATTTATGAAAATTACTTTAAGATATTTTTATGTAAACTTCCTTAATACAAAAAAAAAAGTTTTTACGTTCTCCGTTAAAAAGTTATGACACAAACTAACCTTTTCTTAAATGGAAGCTATAGTAATTCCTTAATTTTTCTTATTCCAAATATACAGGGTGTCCCAAATTCGAGTAAATGCATGGGGATCTCGCTTATCTTAAGAGCTACGAGGTCGGTTAAATCAGGGCAAAGTTGCGAAATTAGATGCTCATCAAATATCTGCAAAGAAAATTTTCATAGCTGTCTTAGTTCAAAAGCTATTTAAGAAAAACTGAAAAAATTAATTTTCGTTTTTGCCCCATTTCCTACATTTTTTAAGATATCGACAATCTGGAAGCACTTCTCCATGGCAACCTTACGCTTTATATTTTGGAATAACATAGAATTTCCAACAACGTTTCATCTTTTCAGAAACATCATCAACTTAATTTTTTTAAATACGGCGAAAAAAATTTAATCTCATAGTCGGATAGCATTTTGTCTTCTGATTTCAACGATATATGACACTTAATATCTAAAATGATATTTTACCACAACAATTTGAGAAAAACTTATTTTGTCTAATTTTTAAATCAAATGACCTTATCAAAAAAAAAGCAAAATAAAAACAATACAATTTTTGTTGTTGTTCTGTTAAAACTGTCACTTTGACATTAATATGATCGTGATTAATTGTATAATTTGCAACCAGCTAGAAATTCTTTGATATTTGTTCTTTTGTTCGCAATTTTTATTTTCAATATGTTCTGGTAGTACATTTTTAATTTATTTATTAATTCGCTATTCCTTCGTGTATTGCAGGGTATTGTTAAAATAATTTTCGTCAATTATGGAAAATAGAAAGTGTTACAAATATGATATTGTAATTGATTTTAATGAAGTATTGAATAAACTGTTGAAAATTAAAAAGCATGCCATAAGAAAATTTTGTGTTTATTATGACAAATCTCGAATTCCTTTAAAAGTGTTGATTGTCATATTTAATAAAAAAAGCACAAATTCAAAGAATTTCTAGCTGGTTGCAAGTTATACAATTAATTACGATCATTTTAATGTCATAGTGACAGTTATAAACAGAACAACAAAAAAACGAAAAAAAAATTTTGTTTTGTTTTTTTGTTGTACAAGATCATTTGATTCAAAAATTGGACAAAATGGGATTTTCTCAAATTTTTGTGGTAAAATATCATTTTAGATATAGATAAATTAAAATCAGAAGACAAAATGCTATCCGAATGAGATTAAAAATTTTTCACCGTATTTAAAAAAATGAAGTTGATGATGGTTCTGAAGAGACGAAACATTGTTGGAAATTTTATGTTATCTCAAAATATAAAGCGTAAGAAGTTGCAATGGAGAAGTGCTTCGAGATTGTCGATATCTTAAAAAATGTAGGAAATGAGGCAAAAACGAAAATTAATTTTTTCAGTTTTTCTTAAATAGCTTTTGAACTAAGACAGCTATGAAAATTTTCTTTGCAGATATTTTATAAGCATCTTATTTCGCTACTTTGCCCTAATCTAACCGACTTCGTAGCTCTTAAGATAAGCGATATGCCCATGCATTTTGTCGAATTTGGGACACTCTGTATATTGTTAATGTATTATAGTTAGTTACAATAATACTCAAGTTACGAAGGTATTTTAGTTTATTTTAAATTTAAACATAATAGGCTGTGAAAAAAAAAAAACAAAACAAAAAATAAGGTGTAAGACCTTTATAAACTCGTGCTACACGTTACGAAGGTGTTTTATTTTGTTGTTGAGATCAATATTATAAATATTTGAACATAAAATAACAACAAAATAGTCAGAATCAGCAATTATGTTGTATATTGTTGTTCAAATATTTATAAAGTTTATCCCAATAACAAATTTAAAAACCTACATAACTTGTACTACATGAGTTTTAAAAGGTTTTTACCCTTGTTTTTTCTTCCACAGCCTACTGTTTTTCTTAAAAAAAAAAACTTCGTAACCTGCGTATTATTGAAAATAAATACATTAACCCTTATACCTAAAATACGAGTAGGAGGAAAATAAGAAATTTAAATAGGTCATTGCCAACAATAGCTTACATTTAAAAAAAGGCAAGTTTGTGTCATAACTTTTTAACGGCGAAAGTAAAAACTTTTTTTTTTGCATTATTGAATTTTGCATAAACATATTTATAAATTAATATTCTTTGCACATTTTTTCGATATTTACAACAATAACGGAGATATGAAATACTTTTTTTCCAACAACCCCAAAAACCGGAAATGAGAATATTTATGAAAACGGTTCTGAGGTTGCCTCAAAAAACTGCACATTTTTGGTAATTTAAACGTTTCTCTACCTTAAATATTAAGCGAGATACCCATGTAATCCCATCGAATTTGGACCACCCTGTACGATTAAAAGATGTTCGATATTACTAGCGCCTTTTCTTTGTATACATTTTTTAAATTTATTGTCGACTCATAGATCTACTTCATTGAAATATGAAAAACTCCCAACAAAAATCAAATAAATCAACTTTGGCGAACAATGCATCGAACGACATACTTTCAGGACAATGTAAGGATGAATTTGGTAGGGGTACCTATATAAAAACGTGCACATCAGCGCATACCTGTTACATTATCGTGTTACATTGCAACAAACTGCGCAGATTTAGTATCAAAACTATCTTGCGGAATGTACATTAAGTTTTTTTCGGAAGCTCTAGCTTTGTTGAAGATCTAGTGGCTTGGGGGAAGGAACCATCCCAAACTACTGCAAACAAGTGTAAAAAATGCACATTTTCGTATTTTCTAGAGTTAGTTATGTGTATCTCACTAAAATAGAAATACATGACAAGTGTCGATACAATCCTTTGGATTTTAAAAAGTTTGTTTCAATTCATCTTTAAATTAGGTATAAAATAAAATGTTTTGTATTGTTATAATTAATTAATTTACTTTTTAGTGAAGTACCAATAAATCAGAGGCTTCTATTTAATATTTTTGTTAGAGGTACATAACATTATAATTACTGCAATATACATACAATTATTTTTATTTTAATTCAGCTTAATTTTATATAATATTTTAAAAATAATACGAACCAAACCCTAATGATCCTTTACTAAAACTTGTGATACTTCAAAACACTAGTTTATGATGATTTTAACTTTAGGAAAACAACTGAGCCTTAAAATAATACGGTCATAACTTCTTGGGGTGTACGTCAGTGTTTGGGTTATATCGATCAACCAACAATTTGTTGATAGATTTGTGCATTTTGAGTAGCACACACTACTCGTACATATATGCTTAATTTTAAAACACTTTTGTTTCTTGCTGTCTAATAATTGCTCTAGATCTGTGAATTACGTAAAACGTTTGTGGATTCAACCACCTTAAGTTAAGACGATTAGAGGTGTCGAAAGATGTGTCCAGGCCCGGAGGATAAATTTGCATGGGCCCTAAATAACTTAATTGAAAATTTATTTAAAAAAAAACTAATTGTGAATCTTGAATATTTAATACACTATAATTAAGAAAAAATATGGACTCCTGGACCCTTAAATTACTTCCGGGAACGGGGCTCGGAGCCTTCCTGAACCCCCCCCCCCCGTTATCACCCCTGAAGAGGATTACAAGCCACAATTAATAATAAACATAAGAGGAATTTAAACTCTTCCCCAACAGTGCAAGCAAAACATACGATTATGTGACTCGCATTTTTTTAGTGTCCGATCAAATAAATACTTTGCAAAATCTTACAAACGGCTGAGTAAAATTACAGTGTTTTTCCTCCAAATTTCTTATAAAGACAAAGGTTTTGGTCCTATGTCATTAAGCAAGCAAAAATAAACAAATGCACCTGTTGAATAGTCAAAAATCCGTGGTTCGCTGAAAGAGCATAACGTTTCTTAAATTTAGTAAAAAAATGAAATCTTCCAAATAATCTGGAACTCTTAAATTTGTAAGAAGTCTAATTCCAATTAGGGATAAACCCTCTTGTAGTTTGTCGAAACCGAAGCTACAAGTTAAGTTATAATTGCAATTTAACTAACGGGCCAAACTTTCCGCATTCAGAGCGGTTTCGGGCAAACCATCGTTGCAGTACGTTAGTGGTATCACGGTAGGTAGCGCTGCATTTCGTTAATAAGTGCTTTTACGCCGATCACTTCAGATAGAATCACCATAGAATTTTTAGCGTTTCTAAAAGACTGCAGCAATTTTCACCGGTTAGTAGTGTAATAAAATTGATGCAATTTTATATTGCTATAAAACCTAAAACATTCTGTAATATCCTTAAAATAAAACACAGTTTGAAGATCGTAGTAAAACAAAATTTTATAATTGACAATTTTTTGTTTTTTTGTTGGTCGTCATTATGTATATTTTAAAAACAATTTTCCAGTTCCTTCTGGAACGATAATGAAATACACTAACTTGTGTATTTAATAACGCAAAAACGTCAATTTTAGAGCTACGCAAACGACGCGTTTTTTATACAGGGATGGCTGCCTTTTAGTCCCAGTGTAATTTATGCTAAAGCATACTAGACAATCATTTTCTACCTTCCGGTCATTGCCTAACCGTAGTCAGAGTAACTTGGGGACTGGGTCCAGCACCCACAGGGAGCCTTCGACTATGTGTTGCAGCGACACAAAAATATTTACGAATTTGAAAATTAAAACAAAACAGTTGTTATTTGTAAAGCTTTAAGATCTTATCAAGTATCCTGTATGTAAGAAATGGATTAAAGAAAAAATTATTATTGATTTTTACCTCTCACTAAATAACTTTATTGTGATGCAACTTATAAAGACGTTATTGCATTTAAATAAAATATGTACCTACCTATACTAAATAATACAGGGTGTCCCAGACATCATTACCTTTAATTAAAAAATAGCCCATACATATGTATATTATATAAATGTCGAAAAAAGGTATAAACAACAACAGAAAACTATAATTAATAAAATATGAATATACCTGGTGAGGCGTTTAAACAGGCCACGTGAATATTTCAACTGCGATGAATGATAGAAAAAAAAATGAGTAACACAAAATTTGCTTGGTATTGAGGGACACATAATCTGATGTTAACCGTTTCTTGTTAAATGGACGTGTAATAAAAACGCGTGTGCATTGGCCTGCAAAAAGTAAACTATTTTCCATTACCTTATGCACCTTAAAACGCTCTAATACATGGTGTGTTAAAAAACATATCATTTGATATTAAAAAATCAAGTTGACCTTCACATGACCTCTGCACCTCAACCTATCAGAAAACCATCAATCCCATATTATGTATCCCTCGACACCAAGCAAATTTTGTCTTGTGCATTTTTTCCTATCATTAGTATCAGCTGAGATATTCAGGTGGCATGTTTTAAGCGTCTCATTCGGTATACAGGGTGTACCTAATTCGAGTAAATGCATGGGGATCTCGCTTATCTTAAGAGCTACGAGGTCGGTTAAATTAGGGCAAAGTTGAGAAATTAGATGCCTATCAAATATCTGCATAGACGGCTATGAAATTTTTCTTTGCAGATATTTGATGGGCATCTAATTTCTCAACTTTGCCCTAATTTAACTGACCTCTTAGCTCTTAAGATAAGCGAGATCCCCATGCATTTACTCGAATTTGGGACACCCTGTATAATATGAAAAAATTTATGTACACTAAAAGACGTTAGTAAACTTTCTATTCAAATTAACACCAGTATGGTTTAAATTTAAAATAGGTTAAAATATTTCCTATTCTACAGTTAAATTATACATTTTAGTACTTTCATAATTTATTTTGGAAAAAATGGCATTTAAAAACCCTTTTTGCTACTGTTCTTTTATTAAGAAGTAGGCATAAAATACTTTTATGTACTAGCAATTAGTATGAATATTTAATTTCGCATTGCATTTGTTTTATGTCACCATTTAAAGAGCGAGAGGATGGACTAGCAAAAATTGAAATAAAACAATGGAAGTCGATTATGTTTTTCCTTGTATATAAGTCTAAACCTGCCATTAGAAAAATGGTTCCATTAATCTCGCACAAATACTTATAAATACAAATTTTACCCTCGCCATTTTAAAGCAAACAAAATCTAACAAATTATTTAATTTGGTATTTTTGTGTATTAACAACTAGCCAAGATAATTTAATTTAAACATTTTGGTCTCTTTTTTGTTGTAACACATAATATTTTGTTTCAAACACATTTCTTAAGAGTTAATTTTGTCCTAGTTAACCAACCTCGTGTTTTTATTATTTACGAAGATAGCAATAGCGCCACATCGAAAAGTGAAACATTCCGTATACAAAAAAAATAACTTCTAGCAGTGCTAAACACATAAATTTTTCCCGTGTAGCCACTATTGTCGATTTATCGTGTTGTCACAAATGCGCGTATAAAAATATTTTGTTCAAAAATAAAGTTTTTCATACTACCTTTAACCGTTATTTTTTTACATAGACAAGCAAGTTTAACACATTTTGTTTAACAGAGCTATGTTGATTACATATTGAAAATATCCAGTTATATTTCCATATACCTACGACAGCATCGAATGATTCGTTAATCACTCTTTCCGTAATTTTGCATAGTTAACGCATTTTTTTACGATTTATACTCTCGTTCTCACGAGTGTAAGATATTTTTCTAAACATAAGCAGTAAATTGGAAAAGTTATCGCAAAGTAACACATTCTTCCGTATCTTTAATGGACTGTTTATAAATAAATTTTTGCATATTGCGTTGCTTTCCTCAGCAGGCCCGGTTTACATATGAGTAGTAAGTAACCGGTTTAAATTTATGAATGACCGTTAACAGAAATTGTTTAGCGCTTGTTTAGCAGACCGGCAAATATGTTTACGATTTGAATTTAGGACAACAGCCGATTGCGAGTTAGCGTACATTCTTCGAAAATAAATCAATCAATATCACATACTTTTAACATTCATATGCTGTAAATGTTTCCTTATATAACAAAGATTTAAAAATAGATCGCAAATTATTAACTAATTGACCAGAAAAGTATGTTTCAAATCATTTCGCATACAATTTTTAATGTTATTTATACTCGGTTGGGATTAAGAAGTGAACATCTCTTATATTTTCGTAAATAACAGTTTTAATAAAATATTTTTCCGACAAAAGTTGTATCAAAATTTTCTCTATATTGCGGTATAACAACTTTGAACACGTTACGATTATATTGTCATTTTTATCTTGAAAGGAACTATAGAACTTTGTTTTATGAATTTTGGTTAAGAATTTCCTCGTCTATATGAACATCAACAAATAAGCATGCCAGTACTCGAGACAACATTATTATTTAAACTAAGGCACTTTTATGCATACTGTTATTTATTTAATACCCAGTAAAAACAAAAAGCAAATGGTAAACAGGCCAAAGATCATTAAAATTTATAAACGATACTATTTTGTTATAATACTCTTCAATTATTTTCATATTATGTTCATTAAAAATCTTTTGCTCTTAAATGCATCATACTGAGTTTAGTTTTTGCAAGCTGCATTTGTTTTGTACTACTTCTGTAAATAAGTCGACAAATAAATGTTATAAAAGGCAATTACAGTGCTAAAATGGTTTTACCGTGTTTCAAGAAAATTATCTTAAGCGGATATTATACAGGTAGAAAAAAGGGACGTTAATTTTAAAGTTCAGTAGGTATACAGAAACACAAAAGGTTTAAATATATTACTCCTATTAAATAAGACGTAATGCTTAATATTAAGCAAAAAGTATAGTTTTGATCAACTGAAAACTATAGATAATAGTGAAAAGTAATTATATGCATCCAATAAACTTTTATTAATAGCAATATAATTCAGAAAATTAATAAAATTATTAATTATTTAAAATAAAATGCACAAAAATTATTTTAGGTCAAAATTTTCGATTTATGAATCATTTGGTACTTTTGGTAGTAAGTTTTAAGCGATTTCTAATGATTTATTTAAAAACGTAAGGAGTCATTGACAAAACTAAGTTTAATTAAAAATTTAAAATCAATCATTTAAAACGTATTCTCAAAAATGTATCTAAATTATGTTTTGTTTTTATCTGAATGGTATTTCCATTGATAATAAAATTACTAATACTCGTAATTACTTTTAAGTATTTCCTATTGCATCATAATTTTTTCACAAGCAACTTAAGTCTAATTTTTGTTTATTTTATAGTAACATTTCTCGCAAGAAAATAGTTTAAATATGAATCATAAAATTACAAATTTTAAGGCTTTCAAATCATGTATTTGTGAATTGATCACGATCAAGCCAATAAAATAAACTGGAAAATTATATTTTAAAATTGACAATCTTAAAAACAACTGAATGTTTGTAAAATCTAATAATATATTTCAACTCTCTAAAATTTGAAGAGTTGAAGTGAGTCTAAATAATTTTAATAAATACTAAAGCTGTTTCTCTTAAGGACTTATGTATATGTATAGAAGTTATAGGGCTGGGAAGTACTTACTGAGACATGAATTTTGTTAGTCTAAAACAGGAGTCAAGAATCTACGGCCTGCGAGCCAAATCCGGCCCTCCAAGGCATTTTGTACGGCCCTTCAATGCCCAAGAAGAAATCGTTTTAATTAAAAAAAATATGAATTTATAGCATTTCATAGTTACCGGAGTATAAATTATCATGCATAATGTATCTGTATAAATGAATAAAATACTTGAATTACCAAAACCACTATAACTCTCAGACGAAACCATTTTTTACGAGGAATTTCATGGTTATAAACTCACAACAAAATATGTTACGCTGCATACACATCTAACGCGCCGAACCGCGTCAAACCGCGCAATACGTTCGCGAAGGTTGGAGTCGAACGTGAACATTTTGCACTGCCGAGCGGTGCGGCGTAGTTTGACGCACTTCGTGTGGACGCAGTTTTACAATATTACAATACCCTATCACTATTTTTCTCCTTACTGAATATGAGAGACTTATGCCCGGTTTCTCCGACACATCTCAAGATCGAACTTATATAAGCCCGCCTTATATTTAAGATCGTCTCAAGATACCAATGCGTTGCACAGAAAACATATTCCGGAATCTGTTAGACGTCTCAGCTAAGTTAGAACTCGGTTTGGCAACGTTGCAAGAAGTCGGCACATTTTAGCGGCAGATTGAAATGGCTAATTTTCATTGGTCATTTACATCACAGCTGTTAAAACGGCTCCCTGTGACATCTTGTTGTTGCTATCAGCTGTTAGTCACATATACAGTTACAGTTCGGTGTTTATTATTTTATTTTGTGTTGAAATGGCGAAAAAAAAAGAATAAATTATACCGTGGAGGAAAAAAAATTATTAGTTAGCTTGGTGGAAGAAAATAAAATAAATAGATTATGTATACAGGGTGTTTGAAATTCGAGTTTAAGCATGGGGTTCTCGCTTATTATAATAGCTAGAGTATAGGTTTAAATTTGGCAAAGTTGCTAAATTTGGTGCTCATTAATAATCCAAAGAGAAATTGGAAATATCTCAAACGGTGTCTGAAAAAATTAGGAAAAACTGGAAAATACGATTTTTGAAAATCGTCTATAACTCCTTTGGAGTATGAAATATTTCAAATGTGTAGTCACAAATTTTTCTTAGATCGATTCGTTTTTGTTTTATGACAACCAACTTTGTTTTTGCTTATGGGCGCAAGTTTTGCTATTTACATTATCAAATAGCATTTATTTTTCTAAATCCATTGATGTATCACACATGGTATTTTACTTTTTCTTTTATTGTCAAATTTCAAAAAATACCTTTTAAACAATAACCATTATAAATCAGGTTGGCCGGTCATTGTAGTTTATGTTGTTTTCATGACAACCGATCAACAATCTAAAAGTTTTAAAGGCCTGTTAGTCGTAAAAATGAACTTTAATAACGAAGAAAAACGCGATATGCTGCCCATCAGAAAAAACAAAGTTGGTTGTCTAAAACAAAAACGAATCGACCTAGGAAAAATTTGTGACCACCATCCGATTCGGCTTAAAAAGTTGCTTGGGCAACTTTTTTACACATTTAAAATATTTCAAACTCCAAAGGAGTTATAAACGATTTTTAAAAATCGTATTTTCCAGTTTTTCCTAATTTTCTCGGATACTGTTTGAGATATTTCCAATTCCTCTTTGGATTATCAATAAGCACCAAATTTAGCAACTTTGCGAAATTTAAACCTATACTCTAGCTATTATAATAAGCGAGATCCCCATGCTTAAACTCGAATTTCAAACACCCTGTATACTCCAATTGAGGCTCAATTTGATCCAAGATCACAATAACTGTCTCTTTTGTGAGGCGAAAACGCATAAAAAAACGATCGTATTCGAAATCCGTAAATGGATTTGCGCGAACAAATCGCCTTCGAGGAATTACAGGGTCGTACAAGTCATCATCTGCATCATCTATCATATTTATTAAGTCAATGTCCATATTTAAACTTAAACCACAATTTAAACAAACACTTAACTACAAACAAAGCAAATACAAGATACTTTTAGGTTATGTACTCCAGCTCAAGTTCTAGTAAACAGCGACTCAAGATGTGAGCTCAGCTCAAGTCGAATATGTTCTTAAAATTGCTTGGTGCAACACTTTATACCGTTAAGGCGAACTTTAGATTCAGCTAGATCTTAAGATGTGTCGGAGAAACCGGGCAATAGTATTATTTCACCATAACGTAAATGACTGCAGTTTCATTAGAAATAATAATTAATTGCCGTTGTTATAACAACATGTTTTTTTAAATTAAGAGATTCCAAAAATAAAATTATAATTCTACAATATTGTCAAAGAGCTCAAAAACCGATGAACTGAAAAAAAGTTAAAAAAATGTACTTTTTCAAAATCCCTTACTTTTGCAAGCAAGCATTCGTGTTTTTCACTCCCCACCGATTATAAAGTATTGAGATTTATCAGGTTTTTTGTTTATGGTTTTTCCATTCTTGCGGCCCGCGCTATTTTTTATAAAGCCAATGTGGCCCGCGATCCAAAATATTTGCCTGCTCTGGCTGGTCCAAAATATAAGATCTATTTACAGTTAAGTTGTGTAAAATACAATTAATTTTTTAAGATACAAGTGAATAAATTTCCCTAACTAAGAGTATTGTTGTAAAATGCTAAATATTTATTTTTCAATACCTTTTAGTCAATTAACAACCTAAACTTAGAGTAATAGTCTTAAAAGCGTTTTATTAGAGTTTATTATCTGTAAACTGCAGTGTTCCCTAGATTTTATTCATAATTACAAGTTGAATTTATCTTTCGCGTTGTTTATTAAAACTACAACTTTGCATTTTATAAATACAAAACGTTCAAATGTTTCTTCATTGTGTAGATACTAATTAAATGAATATTCAGCAGCAATTAGCAAAATGTACAACGGTACTATTAGTAGTGTTCGCGTATAACAACACGTGTTTATTAATTTTTATTTATCTTTTAATATACAGAGTGGTTCACATAGATGGGCCACTATTGGGATCTCGTAAACGGTAAGAGTTACAAAGAAATTTAAATTGGACAAGTACCTACCTACTATAATTAATTCTCAAAACAAAAGAACTTAATACCTATCAGAAAAATTCTCGTTATAGTATTATTCATTAATTGTTTTGCTTTAAAAATGGAAGGAGCAGATTGTGAGCATTTGTTGTAAAAAAAATAAATGCTTTTGTTCTGGGAATTAACTACCTGTATTAGGTGTCTACTATAAAACTTTGAGGTCTTATCTATCCGTAACCAAGCTAAATAGGACCAATGTTCATGTAACATTTTTTACTCAAAATGACCTGCCTAATAAACTGTCACAATTTTTTACACCCATTATAAATCAACCTGTATAGAAGTTAAAAAATAAAGGATATACGTTTGTAGAAATATATGCTGTAAAATACACTAAACTGCGAAGTATTAGGTTTTTTCTTGGATACTATGAACTTGAAATTAATCGCAAACTAACTAACTACATGTTAAGAAAAAAGTTCTAGAAAGGCGGGCTAGACTTGATGAGTTTAGGTATTGTCTGGCGTCTCAAATCAGCCGAGATAAAATTTCACGTATATACACCTCAAACGAATGTATTTTTCTCGTTACAGTTCAGTTTAAAAACAATTTTTTTGTTCATTTTTTTTTTAATTTACGACCGGCCTACCTGATTTACAATGGTTTTTGTTAAAAATCTTTTTTTTTAAATTTCACAATGAATAGAGAAGTAAAATACCATGTGTGATACATCAATGGATTCAGAAAAATAAATGCTATTAGATTATGTAAATAGCAAACATTGCGCCCATACAAAAAAACAAAGTTGATTGTCATAAAACAAGAACGAATTGATATTGCAAAAATTTGTGATCACCATCCGATTAAGCTTAAAAAGTTGCTTCGGCAACGTTTTAACACATTTAAAATATTTTATACTCCAAAGGAGTTATACAGGGTGTAGACTCGGATCACGCAACATAGCAATTTCAATGGTAAAATTTAAAAAGTCGTATTCTTGCTCCCCTAATTATTTTAGAAAAAAAGTGCAAATACGTTTTTTGTAGAGAAAAAAAATCTGTATCCATAAATGTAATCAATATTACTTTTTCGTTTTCCAATAACTAAAAATTAAGCAATTACAAAACGCGTTTTGACAAAAATCTGTAGAGCCTTGGAATTATGCTATGACAACTGCCCTGCCTAATGTCACTTATACTGTCACTTTGACGCGAAGTTTATTCATAATAATCATTTTTATTGTATCTTGGAATGAAAACATAACTAACTGTGTAAAATAAATGTTTGATCAAATATAAAGGTTTTAAGAATGAATTTCGCGTCAAAGTGACAGTATAAGTGACATTAGGCAGGGCAGTTGTCATAGCATAATTCCAAGGCACTACAGATTTTTGTCAAAACGCGTTTTGTAATTGCTTAATTTTTAGTTATTGGAAAACGAAAAAGTAATATTGATTACATTTATGGATACAGAATTTTTTTCTCTACAAAAAACGTATTTGCACTTTTTTTCTAAAATAATTAGGGGAGCAAGAATACGACTTTTAAAATTTTACCATTGAAATTGCTATGTTGCGTGATCCGAGTCTACACCCTGTAGACGATTTTCAAAAATCGTATTTTCCGATATTTCCTAATTTCCTCGAATACCGTTTGAAATATTTCCAATCTCTTTGCAGATTATTATTGAGCACAAAATTTAGCAACTTTGTCAAATTTAAACCTATACTCTAGCTACTATAATAAGCGAGATTCCCATGCTTAAACTAGAATTTCAATCACCCTGTAATGCAAAAAAAAATTTGTTTCGAGAGCATGTTTAGTAACATCAAGTTCTTCGAAACAGATTTAGAATTTTAATTTTGCTTTTTTATGTTTAAAGTGTTTTCGTAAATTTCATGCGATAATCCAATTCAAATAGTTACACCATGAGAATACACTTTATATTAAAGAACAGTAATTGCAAGCAGGGGTTTGAAGCGGAGCTCGGATCTGGAGCATGGAGTAGTGGAGCAATGGGTTTTTGCCCCGAGCAGGAGCGGAACCCGGAGCAAATAATTTTGATTGCTCCACTGCTCCAGTTTTTTTATGTACAATTTAAAAAGAAAACACTTTTTTTATTTTTTTTTAACGGATGAAGATCAATAATTTGTTTTTTAAAACATTTATTTAACTTCACTTGTTTGTTAGGGTCAAACATTATTATTTTTGACCAACTTCTACATATCCGATAAAATTAAAACTTTGTTTTTAAAAACAATTTTTTTAATCAAAAAACTTTTTTTTATGATAACAATATTTGGAGCATGGAGCGGAGCTGGAGCAGGCATTTTGATGCCGGAGCGGAGCTGGAGCGGAGCAATTAAAAAAATGGACTGCTCCAAACCCCTGATTGCAAGACCAGCATTTATTTTTGCTCCAATTAATATATTAAGAGAATAACCTTTTAATACGAATGGGAAGCTTTTGTTTGGTTTTGAAATGTATATTATAAAGTATAAACAATAAAGCAGTGATTCTTAACCTTCTGTGGTGGGGGCGAATAAGCGCATAGAACGGGGTGTAAAACGGAAAGGATTAAAAAACAATTCGAGGTCTGTTTTCTTTAGTCGCCACTGCATAAAAAAACTGAAAGAGGAGCGCAACAAAAATGCATCTGAAAAAGGGGGGTGAAGGTTCAAAAAGGTTGAGAATCACTGCTATAAAGCATTAAGCTTAACTATACAACATTAACTTACCTAGAAACGATCGAACACCAAGTGTCCCTCTTGCTATACTTAACATCATGGCAAACATCGAAACTTTTCCAGCAGCAAATACGAAATCTGCTTTTGTTTTCTGTTTACCATCGGTAAAACGTGAATAAACTGCTACGAAAGTGCTCGCTATCACGAATATCACAAACACTAAGTAGTCCCATATCATACTTCCCGCATCTTTCGACATTTTCTTTTTGTTCTATTATTGTCCCTGGAAAAAGACTAACGTTAGCATTTAAAATGAGCACTTAATTTACAATAGAATGGTTATTTAATGTAATTGTATTAACTCAGAAGTTCGTACATACAAAACTACAAAGCAGTTTTATTATACAAAGAGTTGCACTCGGATTCCGTTTTTTGACGTGCATATCCCGCGGCAGTATGCTTTTATTGATAATTATGGAAACGAGGTAAAATGATAATATTTTGTGCTGTAATAAGCAGTTCCACGTATATTGCGTTATTTTATCAAATATATAAAAAAAAATACATAAAAGAAATACATAAAAGAGTACCTATACGTTATAGTAATATTTATTGGCTATTGTATAAAAATGGCATTGACTGATAAGTATATTCGCAATATATAAATAATTTCAGATTCATAATTATGAATATTACCAATTTTTATCAGTTAAAAATGCGCTTTTTTAAATGGCCTTGCAATTGTTTTTTTTTACTATCGAATAAATGTTTTGCCACCAATTAAACTGTGTTTTGTAAGATAGTAAGTAAAAAAAAGTGCTAGTTCTTTTCGAATCCTGTTATGTCCAATTACATCAAAACATTTGCTATTTTTATTTTCGTACAAAAACTAACAAAATGCAATAAATTATATATTTATTAAGTCTAAAATTACTACTAACTATGCAATGATAAAAATCATTATTAATTTAATAATTGTATAATTTATGTAAAATTATATACAGGTTATACAGTTTGTAAAAATAGTTATTTATGTTTAATTTTTAGATGTAAAATTGAATTCTCTTTCCAAAAGAAAGGTTTTATCAATCTAAAATCAGTCATTTTAGAGTTATTTAAGTTTTTATAAACATATTGACAGAAACAGGAGTCTAAAATAAAAATTATATTTCACAACTTGGCTCTGTCAGAACGCATTCCTATATAACTTTGTAGGAAAGTAGTGTCATAGTGATTTTTAACTAGTTAAAATTTCATTATAATAAACAAACACGAATAAGTCACTTTTTTTAAATGAAACATCCTATATATTTTTACATTTTCTTAATAACAATTTAATTATCTTCAAAAAACTATTGAAGGTCAATTATGTCTAAAATCAGTATTTCTCGAGTTACTGCGGTTTTCTTGATAATTTACGGATACAAACACAATATTAAATAGCTTTAATAAGTTTTAATTATAACGCGAAAATTTGTTTGTAGTAAATGATCAGAAACAACTTTTCCTAAAAATGTTTTTGTAAAGTTGTCACAGGGCGAGATATTGATCAGTTATGTTACTTTCTGTACACACTGTATATACAGGGTGTCACACAAAAAAACGCCGCAAGCTGTCACTCCGTTGTTGTGGTCCGAGTTTGGTGAACAAAAAACTAAATGAAATGGCTCCTCAAATACTATAAACTGAATTGGATTTCAATTTTTTTCTAGTTCAACTTAAATGTCAACCGATAGTTTTTTTTTCCCACATTTGTTTTTTTACTAAATCTGGTAGAATTTTTTTTTTTTTATTCAATGATGTAATCATAAGTTAATTTTAGTGCTAAACTAATAAGAAATAAAAAATAAAAGTTTAACTAAAATAGGTAAGGTTTCACAAAATTTTCAAGCGTGCCGTGGAAAACAAAAAAAATCTTTATCAACAAATGTCATTTAAACGTCAGTGTTGGTATTTAAATGATATTTGTTGATTAAGATTTTTTGTTTTCCACGGCACGCTTGAAAATTTTGTGAAACCTAATATATTTTAGTTAAACTTTTATTTTTTATTTCTTATTAGTTAAGCACTAAAATTAACTTATAATTACATCATTGAATTCAAAAAAAAAAAAAGTCTACCAGATTGTGTAAAAAAAAATAGATGTTGCCATTTGGAAAAAAAAATATTCACTATCGTTTGACATTTAAGTTGAATTTGAAAAAAATTGAAATCCAATTCAGTTTATAGTATTTGAGGAGCCATTTCATTTAGTTTTTTATTAATCAAAATCGTACCACAAACAACGGAGTTACAGCTTGCGGCGTTTTTTGTGTGACACCCTGTATATCGTAGGCGGGCATAATATAAAATCCGTAATTTTATAGCATTTTGTAAAAAGCCGTCAAAACGAGCAAATTATGACTTTCTGTTAAACATACTTTTGTTTTCATACAAAAAAAAGCTTTAACCAACCTTTCACCTGACCCTCATTCATTTGGTCAGTAATAAAGGGTCAAGTAAGAGGTTGGTTAAAGTTTTTTTTATTTTTAATAAATTATGAAAATGAAGCTAATAGGTTTGTTTTCGTTAAAAACAATTTAAGGGCCATTTTATTATTTGCCTAGTCAAAACACGAGATGCTCATTTTGTCGCCTTTATATAAAATGCCTGGGCAATTGTTAATTAAACTTAATAATAACTTATTTTACTATTTTGTGATGTGTCCAGAGTCCAGATAGTTGTTAACAGCTTTTATATATTTTTTCAAAATTCGAGTAATTCCGTCAGCATTTTTTATCTCAGCAGACTTTGTAAGGTTTATCATAATAAAAACAACTATATAACTCGGTAGTCGGTGCATATCCCGTATAAATACTGTTGTATAAGGAACTACAAGGTACTATTGTCACAAGAATCTGGCAATAAAGCAATAAAGAATGAAAGTGAATCCATCGAAAATATAGAAAATGTTCTGCAAATCGATACTAATGTACCCACAATCGAAGTCTCTTATGAAGCCTGTTAACTCATCTTAAGGAGAGATTTTCTGCTTTGATCTCTACACGAATTCCTGTCCCGGAAATATAAAAAGGATGGTGTTCTAATGGAGCATTTTCTACAACATGGACAACACTAATGCGATGACCAAAGTTTATTTGGTGTCATTCGAAAAACATCGCAACTTTACAAGAAAAAACTTCTAAATGATTACAAAAAGACGTGTGGCTTAAACCGACGTTCATTATTAAATCGCTTATGGATGTTAAATCTTTTCTCAACAGTAGCAATTTTATAAAAGCTTTTTCCAGCAAAATTAGTTCCCTAAATTAATATGATATAATTACATAAAGCATGTCCCAAGATTAAAGCAACAAGAAATGTAATGCACAAAAATTTGAATTTTAAATTCTTATTTAGGGGTTCGTTTCTGCTCGACTTGAAACTCATTACAAACAGATTGCTAATTTTTGCAGATCAAATGAACCTTGACAGCCGAGGAAAACAAAACTTACCGACTTATAAACCTGACTTTTTCTAAAAGCATTAATAAAGGAAAGGTTTTAAAAATCAATAAATATTATATATAGGTACCTATATCGCTAAACAACCTTCTAGGAACGTAAGCATCTCTGAATTTTTTTTTAATACTAACACTAAATAAAGACAGTGGTGGAAAATAAAAATTCAAATTATTAAGATACTTAGTACGGTTATAATAATGTTGTAAAAAGCAAATGCGTGACTTTTTTTTTTCTGAAGATAATGTTTATGTAAATTGAATTGCATTAAGAGAAGTTATACCATTATTTAATCTTAAGTTTCAAAATTCTGTGATTTTTTTTTTGTACTGGCTTTTATGATTTGTCAGGCTTTTATAAAACTTGTAGATTCTCCAGTGACAATAATTAAGGTATTTTACATATGTTTTACAACTTTTGTTAGCCAAATGTTGTCGCATCTTACACAGAAACTCCTACCTTAAATCGACAATATGCCTAAAATGAGGTACCTCAACATTAATTTGAAACAGGTCCGTGCAACCTTTCAAACCAAAGGGTCAATTGCAATTTTTTTGAAATCGTTACGGACCGTACCACTTTTCAGTGGATATGAAGACCCTTTTAAGTGTGAAAGATCCGGAGAAATTTTAAAACTGATTTTTTTCGCGCATAAATTTTCAATATGAGCAACGCAGTGATAGGTATACAAAGAATTTTCCAAAAAATTACTGTTCAAGTTTCTTAGTGAAAAGCGTAGTTAATTCGGGGCAATGTCCTCATTATTTCTAAATCAGTTTTTAATTCAAAATAGAGATTTTTAGCTGTTGTAGTTCCTTTCATCTATACCAAATCTAATAGTTCTTCAGTAACATTTAACTTTATATCTACCCACGAAAAAAAAAAAGTGAAGCAGTATCAGATCCATTCGTTGATTCATCAAGACAAAAAGAGTAAGATAAAAAGTTATTAGCAGCATATTTAAGAGTTAATATTACGTTTTCTGCCTTTCATTAATGTGTCTTGCCAAAGTAAATCTAAATAAAATAATATTAGAAAAAAGCTTTTTTTCAGGACAAATAAAGTTCACAGTCATTTTAATACATTATTTTATTAAACTACAATCAGAGAATGGTTTCAGATGTTTATCTGAAATATTAAAAATTTCATAACTTGCTATTGTTGTGGGGTCTTGTTGTTTATACGCATTTTTGATTATGTTTTGAGGTCCCGCTAAGTTCTCTTTTATTTCCATTATTCTTTCTATTCGTAAATCACCTGTTAATTTCTCATATTGTTTCAGCACTTTTTGGCGCTTAATGTTATACTCTTTAAAAACAGAAATGCTTATAATATACAACTACTGGCCCGCGAACCGCATAAAAATGTCAGGTTGCACAATGGGTGTTTAGAACTTAATTTTATTTATCTTACACAACTCTTGTTGATATACAGGGTAATTCAAAAAGTCTGCAACAAATGCAAAAATGTTTTATTATCAGTTTATCAAAAAAAATCTTTACCTGGTGCGTGCCCTAAAACTCTTTCAAGATGAAAAACGTTTAATGAAAATTGATGGGACACTAGTTTTAGCTCTCCCATTTGTTGCAGATTTGATATGAAAATTACTATAAAAATTAAAGGTTAAAAATTCACGTGAAATTTCAGGTTAAGTTATATTTTTGAATTCTAAGCAACTTTTTTTTTACCTTTTTTGTAACTGTTAAAATAAGGGCATTATACTTTTGCGATTATTTTTAAAATCGTTAAAATCTAGTGCCTATAAATTTGTATTAAAATTTTTTCTTCTAGAATTTTAGTTGTAATCAGAAAAAAATCCTAGAAATCGATATTAAAAAACTTTTCCATTTGTTGCAGACTTTTTAAATGATAAATATTAATAAAAATCGATTATTGAAGGTGCATTTTTACAATAATCAAACCTTTGGATTCGTCCAAGTGTCAAGTTTCTAGTTTGCTCTTCTACTGGCACGAGTAAAAATATTATACCACCATTTAAGCATTTATCAATAATCTGTAGCAGAAAATGTGCAAAAATATTGTGACCACCAGGTAAGTATCAAAAGCGCTACGTTCGTAGATTCTGCAACTAAACTTCTTAAAATTTTATTTATGACAGTATGTAAGAAAACTTATTAAAAGGGCTGTCAATAGTTATAGAAAACAAATTGGTGTAAAATGTGAGTGAAATATGTAAATAATTTACCACATATTCTTGTAAAATGTGATTGATGGACTTAAAAGACGAGCTCGTGCATGCGTTGAAGCTGGTGGTGAACATTTTCACAACAAAAATCAATAAGTTTTATTGTTTGGGTAACAGCCGCTTACATCTGCTTGTTAGTCCTAGCCCTAGTTTGCCGTCATTATAATTTTACACACTTTGTTCTTAACAGCCCATGGGTATATCTATACGGCAAAACCTAACATTTCTAAATCGTGATTCAACCTAAGCCACCAATTTTAATTTAAAAGCGCAAACCAAAAAGTGTAAATCAAGTAAAGCATGCTTTGCAAAAGCTTTTTATGATTTTATAAATAATTAAACATGACCACTTTGATCAAACTTAACAAATAAATACAATAATATTGTAATAACTTACTTACAAGGGAGAGTCACGATATGTTGTCGCTAGAATTTGATTAAGGCCGTGTTTATTGCATCAAGGACATCAAAACTAAATGTTTTTCAGAATTATACGTGCCACTGGCCATATTCTGCGGAAAAATAGGGGAAAAACTGAAAAATTGGTATAAAAAGGTCATTTTTGCGATCGCATTGGCCATGAAACTGTCAGAGACAAAATCGAAATTTTTCTATTTACCAATGCGCGCATCCTATGCAAGTAAAATGGTGCAAAGTTTTTGAAAAAAATCTTGAACGGTTCCGGAAAAAAACGAAACCCTTGCATAAGCGCAATGATTGGTGAAGTTGTGGTATCAGTATAAAGTATAACTATAGGTATCTATGCGACTTGCATAGGCGTTTAACATAAGGAAAACCGTTTTTACAAGAGCCTCGTTTTTCGCGTTTTCTCCGGAACCGTTCTAGATTTTTTCAAAAACTTTGCACCATTTTACTTGCAAAGGATGCGCGAATTGGTAAATTGAAAAATTTCGATTTTGTCTCAGACGATTTCATGGTCAACGCGATCGCAAAAATTGCTTTTATTATTCAGCTTTTCAATTTTTCCCCTATTTTTCCGAAGAAAACGGCCAGTGGCACGTATAACTTTGCAAAACATTTAGTTTTGATGTTCTCGATGCAATAAACACAGCCTTAATCAAATTCTAGCGACAACGTATCGTGACCTTCCCATGGTTAGTCTTTTCGCTATACGTCGTATGAAAAAAGTATTGTGATCGCGAAAATTTTCGAATTGCAGATTTTAAAGGATATACACGTTTTGAGGTAGGTACTCAGAACCCGTTTTGACTATTTTCGCGATGACGTCCGTGTGTGTGTACACGTGTATGTAGGTGCTAGTCGTTAAAATTATACATTTTTAGCTGGATCCACATCAATAAAAATGTATGTTGTATTTTGTATCTCAAATTCAACACAAACATTTGCGGCGCAAATTTAAATCTGGTTAAGTATTTTACCACGTAAATAGTTATCTTGTGCGTTGAACGGCAGAATCCACTTGTGCACGTTTGTTTATGCAGAACAATGCACTCAAAATCAATTCCACATTGACAAGACTGTGCGGCGCAAATCTCTTTGAAGTTGGCTAAAAACCGACAGCACGATGGATAGGGTGCGTTGTTCGTCACGAAATTATTTGCGTGCATTTCTATGCGGCGCACAGTCCACACCAACAAAAATTTCGACGTACACGAGCAAATTTGTGTCAAATACAACGCACAACGCAAATTTTTATTGGTGTTGATCCAGCTTTTGACGTTGGTTAAGGATAGAGCCTTCAAAAGTATGTTACAAATCGCGTGCATTTATTTGATTTTTCAAATATTACCTAATATACAGGGTTTTTATAAGCTGTAATGTTAATCCTAAATTACATAAAAACCGTAATAGATAAAAAAAAAAAATTATGTGTGTTACGTTACAGAGTTTATTTTTCGTTTACCTAAACTCTCTTGAATTTCCGTTATGATTATATTAAAAAATGTATATATTATTTAAGAACGCTGTGATTGTTCATCTGGCATACACACGCAAGGATATTAAACTAATAGGATGGCCCATCCGACGAAATTCGTAAACATATCGATGAGCGAAAGAGTGATATTAATGACGTCATCTATGTCGTCACCTATGACGCCCTACAAATATTATTCACAAAGTGACAGATGTGTCATATGTCACACATTTATAAAACGTTCAGGTTTATGTAAATCAACCCATTTGCTTTATAAGAAACTTTATCTTATTTGGCAATGAAATTAACAAGAATATGTCAACAACAAAAAATATATTTTTAGTATTTCTATTAATTTCATCTAGCTATACTTTGGAACTTGTCTTCCAACATATAATCTGACATCGGTAATACATTTTTGCGTTATTAATGACATCACTTTCGTAAAAGCTCAGTAATACAATTTGTGCCACACCAGTTTATTTTTGAAGATAAACCTAACAACCCATATATCAATGGAACGAGAAAAATTACCTTTTTATTGGTGTCACAGCTAACCGTATTAAAAATAAGAATGTTGACCTTAAAATAACAAAACAAATGAAGATAGGTAAAATGTATTAACAAATTTTAATTCTACGCAAAAAAGTGTCTCGATAATATCCAAAAATATTTTGAGTGGGATTTCAAATGAGCAAGTTATAAGCAAAAATTAAAAACTTAATTTTTTGTTTTTTAATAATAGCTCAAAAACCATTATTTTTTAAAAATATTTTCTCATAGTTTAGTTGCTCTTAACCCTTGAAATGCTGAGTGGGGTCCTATAGGGACCCCAGAAAGTATTTTTCTTTAATAACTTTGTAAGTAATTTTTTGTAAATTTTCATATATCATGTATTTTCTCCTTTTTTCATTGTGGATGGTTTGTCTATTCTAAAAACTTCACCGTAATTTTATTTTTACATGAATAACCATAGGAGACCCCATACCGTAATTAGTGTGTAGTCATTTCTCGCGCAATAAGTCGGTTGATAACGCCGACCGCACACGTGTTTCATGTTTTTACGGCAGTCCTGTGAGTCAGAAGAATTGCAATACCCCGTCGTACCCCGCTGCTGGGAGTGGACGCCCTTTCAGAATATGTTTATTTTATAATTATATCAATAAATACATATATTTAACATACAGGGTTCTCGTTTTTCGAGGGCCACTATGGGGATCTCGTAAACGGTAAGAGTTACGACTTCGGTTAAATTGGGGCAAAGTTGTATATTCAGGTGCTTAATAATTTGAAGCAAACAGAACTTATCTAGCTCTTTTAGTTTTTGAGATATAGGGAAAAAAGTAAAAAAGTGGATTTTTGTTTTTTGCCCGTAACTTTTTCATTTGATGTCGAATTTCATTTCTGTAAAAACCTTTTAATGGCCACTTTTTGCAAGGAATCAGAATCCCCAATTATATTTTCCGTGCGACGTTTCGTTTTTTAAAAACCATCATGAGGTCAATTTTTTGTTATGTACGCTATATCTGATTTTAACGCCAATTTGTAAAGCATTTTCTTCTGAATTCGACAATGTATAACACTTGGCACATTTTTAAAACAATTGCTGTTAAAAATGGCAAAAACAAATATTTTATTTAAAACAAATCCTAATCGGCATGGTAAATAATTGTCTTTGTCCCTTTTTCCTTGGAAGCACGTAAGTAAACCGCATGAAATTACTATTTAAGGGATTTAATTAAAAAAATAGGTATTAATAAACATGTTAGGAATGCATTAACATTGCTCACGTAGCAAATATTTTTAGAATATTTTCTTTGGTTAAGTAATAAATTTCTCTAAAATGTGTTAATCCTTATTTGGTATACAATTATTTGTAACAAAATTTTCGTAATCAAATAATATAAGTGTTCATAGTTTACAAAAAAAAACGTCCAGAAATCTGTTTACGCTTTTTGCTTATAAGAAGTCATTAACGCAGATAAAAGGCATAACTGGTTATTTTTTGTTACAAATAATTGTATGCCAAATAAGGATTAAGACATTTTAGAGAAATTTATTACTTAACCAAAGAAAATATTCTAAAAATATTTGCTACGTGAACAATGTTAATGCATTCCTAACATATTTATTAATACCTAAAAAACGAAACGTCGCACGGAAAATATAATTGGGGATTCTGATTCCTTGCAAAAAGTGGCCATTAAAAAGTTTTTACAGAAATGAAATTCGACATCAAATGAAAAAGTTACGGGCAAAAAACAAAAATCCACTTTTTTACTTTTTTCCCTATATCTCAAAAACTAAAAGAGCTAGATAAGTTCTGTTTGCGTCAAATTATTAAGTACCCGAATATACAACTTTGCCCCAATTTAACCGAAGTCGTAACTCTTACCGTTTACGAGATCCCCATAGTGGCCCTCGAAAAACGAGAACCCTGTATATATTTTGTTATTTTTAATTTTTTAACATGGGGTCCCATGAAGACCCCACTTCGTTATTAGTGTTGTCAAAAAGTGTACAGCACCAAGGGTTAAATCAGATCATTTTGACACATTTAACCAACGTTGTATCTCTTACCGTTTACGCGATCCCCGTGCTGTTCGCGATAACTGGGGCACCGTGTATGGTTGAACCTTAAAATTACTTTTCTAAGCTATCGTGATAAACTGTACCGAAATGTATTGTCCAAACACAATGTGCAATATTTTTTCCAGTTAGCGCAGTACACTATGTTTAATTAGATTTTGACCCTGAATATGTTTTGAATAACGGGAATAAAATGGTCAAATCAATTTTACTAACTATTGTTAGGTTTATTTTTAATTTCTTATCGGTTGCACATATTAATCTTTTATAATGGTATCGATTAAAGTTACCTTTTAACGCTGCAGTACGTGGTAGAGTTTATATGTTACCAAAAGGCTGGCTGCAGGGACGAAGGGTTTAAAGATTAAAAAAAATCGGCACAGTTTTCTATTTTTTCTTGGCAAATCCTTACTTGTTGTAGGGGCGATCTTAATACAAATAATTGTTATTAAGAGTTGATGTAACATGTGTATGAAGTTTTAAGCAAACTGTTTTGGTTTAAACAGTTTAAATTTCTCCATGTAAAAATAATGTAAAAATAATAGCCTTTGAACTTTTGTAATTTTTCACGAAAATTTCTGTTCGAAAAATGTCTTATCAAAATGTAATAACAGTTTTAAGACTGTCGTCTCTTCATCATGCTTTTACAAGTCAATTCTTGTATTGTGCGATTATTTAATACTGCATCCGACATGACAAAATCTACATAAATAATGTAAAAATACAGGGACAAACTTCTTTGCAAAAGAGCAGGGGAGCGAGTTTACGTGTTAGAAAGTACTTCCAGTGCATAAATATTCCGGATATAGTCAATCTTGTTACGATAAAACGAAACGACATAATGGAAACAAACAGGCACGTTACACCTAATTGAATAACAGTCACGAATATTAAAAAAGGTGACAAAAGCTGATAAAGAATTTTGCGTTCTGAATATTTGAAATTAAATTAGCCTTATCAGGATTTGGATGCTAACTTTAAATTTTAAAACTCCTTGCACAAGGTGAAATGATTTATATATTAATAATAATAAGAACGGCTTTAATATTTATAAATGCCTCGTGTATTCTTAAGCATATTCGTGTATTAAGTATTGTAATTTATTTGTTTTTGCCAAAACTACCGTTTCCTTAAGATGGCTCATGCTAATTGACTAGACAGTTAAAAGCTATGATTAATAGCAGATTAAGAAAACTCAGAGCCCTAACCAAACCTGTATACTCACTCGTTTTCATAATAAAAAATTTTTTACACCTATAATATTTCTGTCCATTGTAACCCCAATACAACAATTTATCTGTAAATATATAATAATAATAATAATAATAATAATGTCTTTATTGCCATAAGAAATAAATAAATAATACAACAATATATTGGACCGGTTCCTCAAATGGACCGACCACGTCAATTTTGGCAGTTTATTGACGTTTATCGTAGAATTCTACTTTATTAAAAAGAACACGTGCACGGCTGAAGTTAGGCATATGCAATTTCATACGTCAACTCGTTCACCAAGGTACTTGTTTTCGTCAATAAACTGCCAAAATTGACGTGGTCCAATTGAGGAACCGGTCCAATCCCGGCAACCTTCCTATATGTTATAAGGCAACCGCAAGGCGTAGTTATGGTATTGCTCTTCCACTCAATCGGTTACAAATGAAATACTACTAAGTATCGTAGAATCAAAGCGAATAAACATGCTGTATTTTTAGAAGATTTCATATTTTGTTGTGCCCGAATCAATTTTGTATCTTAAAATGCGAAAAATAACATTTTTGTACACCCTGTTTTTATTGTACTAGGTTTAAAAAAACCTAAACATGTGAGATAAAACCATCGATTTAAATAACAGTTATAGCCCTATTTCGCTAAAGAAAGTTCAAAAATTCGTATTGCCTAAAATTATTTTGTACTAATCACTTGATGGTAAATAGTTTTGAACGTTAAATCAAATAGCGATTTGCTTTTACTTTTTCATACATTCAAGGACAACCATGATTATTATTGCGCCCTCGGGTGTACTTTAATGTGTTCTTTAACTTAAAATTGTGAAAATAGTGTTATTGTATAACATAATCGATGTTATTGCCAAATATCGCATTTTTGTAATACAGTTCCTACTTTAAATAAAATTACAATTTTACTTGTGGTGACTTCGAAAGCGAATATGTTATAGAAAATCGTTTCATTAGTACAAAATAATACTTCCTCTGTCCCGAAATAAGTGTCCGTTTACTATATTTGCTGGATCTTAATTGTATTTTAAAACGTAAATTGTAATTGTTTATAACGTCAAGTAAAATATGTCAAAAGTGACATTTGTGCATAGTCAGAAAGTTTAAACACGTTAGCTCGGCTTTTGGATCGTTATTTTAAAAACATACTTTAACTTGCCATTTTAAACAATACCGGTGTAGACACATCATGAACAGTGAAGAAGTTCCTGTAGTTGCACCACAAAGAAAAAAGCCTAATCTGTCACAGAAAAGCGTCAAATGTGTACCATTACCTGCTATAAGAAAGTTGGTGCATGAGAAATTTTAAGCATCACTCATGAATATTTCAAAAATCGCTTAAAATCTAGTGTCCTATGACTGTTTATTAAACTTTTTTTTATTTTAAAATTTGTTTTAGACCATGCACCAACTTTTATCAAGAATAAAATTTTCTGAGAAATCGATAATACATTTTTTGTTCCATTTGTGCAGACAAACATTTTTACCAAATCGGACACTTATTTTGGGACAGAGGGAGTATATTATTAAAATAACACAGCTAGCTCAAATTATTAGAACTTTTTACAAATTAATTACTGCGATTCATTGCTCTAATGGTGCCTGTCCACGTGAGAGTAAAGTACTCTCGATAGCAGCGTCGCCAAGGATACAGCCCCTGAGAGTAACTCGCGATTGGCTGTATCTATAGCGACGCTGCTATCGAGAGTTGTTTACTCTCACGTGGACAAGCACCATAACCCAATAGCATATTACATAACAAGAGTTATAAGAAGCATAATTGCTTTACAACTCGTGTTACGTTGTCTTGTCAATTTTGACGTAAGCCTACATTGACATTTCTAGACAAGTGAGCGTTTTGCTTACCGTGCGTTATGGTGCCTGTCCACGTGAGAGTAAACTACTCTCGATAGCAGCGTCGCCAAGGATACAGCCTCTGAGAGTCTCGCGATTGGTGACGCTGCTATCGAGAGTAGTTTACTCTCACGTGGACAGGCACCATTATAATTCACCTACTAGGCATGCAAGAAGTGTTTGACATGTCTATTTTGATCATTTCTTTAAAAAAAAACTGTGCTTTTTGCTTACCGTGCGTAAGGACCCACTTACTATGCATGCAGGCTGTACGGTAAGAGTCATTGTGGTCGTAGAAAAAATTAATAAAGAAACTCGAATACATTAAAATATACAGCGTCATTCAAAACGTCCACAACAAATGGAAAAGCTGTTGACTGGCGATTTTTCAAAAAATCTTGTTTTTGATAAAAGTTTGAGCATAGCGTAAATGTAAAACTCATTTTATGATAAACAAAAGATCGAGAAAAATTCATACATATCACATTTGATTTTAGCAATTTTAGAAATATTTGCAACAGTAAAGTGCCCTAATTTTAAAAGTTACAAAAAATATTGTTTTAGATTTAAAAATATCACACAACATAAAATTTACGTTACACATCCAAAAAAATTATTATTGATAGGTATTCAAAATAAAAAAGTTTTTTTTTCGATTTCTCAGAAAATGTTATTCCTAATGAAAATTGATGTGTGGCTTAAGACTTATTTTAAGATTAATTAATTTAAGAAAAAAATGCGACTCTAGTTTTAGATAGTCCATTTGTTGCAGACTTTTTAATTGTTAAAATTACTATAAAAATAAAAATTGGAGATTTACCGTAAAATTTGAGATCACCTCATATTTTTTTATCCTAAACAACTTTTTCCATAAACTTTTTTAGCAACTCCTTAACTAAGAACACTTAACTTTTGCGAACATTTTTAAAATCGCTAAAATCTAGAGTCAGATGAATTTTCATGATTTTTTTATTTCATCGTGAAATTAGATTCAGGTCATGCACTGAATAAAATTTTCTGAAAAATCGATATTCAAAAGCTTTTTAATTTCATGCAGACTTTTTGAATTATCCTGAATATCAAAAATGTAAAAAAGAAACTATTTTACATGAATAGTATAAGATATGACCTTTAACAATAATTAGAACGGTTACTAATTTTATTGTTACCCCGTAAAGAGTAACAAAAATATATACTTTTTCATTGATTTTTCAATAATCAGTTAGGAATAGATATTTAGTACAAGGCCATTATGTGTAGGATTATAAACACTGAATTTACCCACAAAAATACTTTCAGCAATTGATTTACTAGCCTCCGACAAATATAGGCCCTGTTTAGTTTATCTAGGTCTTAATCCTATACAGTATTTATGTGTATGTATAATATCTGCTCACAAACTACCACTGACGTATTATTTGCAATAAAGTAAGTAATAAAAGCAAATAGTTTAAATACTTTACTTCATTAAAATTTCCTAACAATTTTAATAACGACATAATTAAGTTCTGCTTTGTAAACGTATTATCAATACAAACTTTGATCATACATTTATTGCCACAGGACTGTGTTAAATTGCCTAGACAGAATTAAATTCCAAGTACGTTTCCAAATATGCTGTATCGAATTTGCGACGTAAACATATTTATGAATACTATTTATTTATTCTAACGGGAATGGCTAATGGTAATCAAATATCTATGACACCTGTGTGCTCTTCTCTTACGGTTTCGTTGAACTCTTCTTATTTATATACAGATAAAAATAGTTTAAACATGCCAATACTTCATTTTTGCGGTTTTAATTTTAGACACGAGTCTTAAAGCGTTGCAAATTTGTTCGCACAAAAGATTTTTCACTACAATAGAAGCTTTACCTAATAAAGTGTCAGATTCATTACCAAAATAATAAAAATACTTTTAATTTGTATCGGGACCAAAAACGAAAAATATTTCGTTCGTTTTTGATCAGAACAAAAACCAAATAATTAGTTTTCGTTTTTTACGCTCCAACCTATACAATTTCGTTTCCGTTTTCGTGAACCAAAATTTTATAACGCTTAATACCGGTTTTGCCGTTTTTTCCTAGTCACCACATTCATTTTACAAAATGCAGAGCAGAGAACTTTCTTAAGAACGATCGCCAAATATCAAAATGACAGTGTTGGTAACCATATAAATACGATGCGGTGCACTCCAACTGCAAATATTTTAATCACTTGTACTTAAGTACGACTCGAACTGCAGAAAGTATGAGAGGTAAGCCGATAGACGAACTGCAGAAAATCATTAATTATTCCTTTCCTGGAATTTCGTATTTAGGTAAGCGGTCAGAAATGGTTGGAGTATGCCTAAATATTCACCGCTACAATGAAATGAAATTTTAAAAAATTATTAAAATATTTTATTTGTCATGTACATACAATTACTTAATGTAAAATTTCTACTGTCGAAAAATATAAGAACAACATTTAGCAAAATCTGCTCGTGAAATCAAATTATCTTTGTATTGTTCAACGTTTTTTCCCTAAATATATATAACGATTTCGAACGTTTCTTCGTGGAGTTCGATTGATGCAATGAACACTGTTAATCTTAAAAGAATCTGTCTGAAGGTTTATTAACGTATGTATAAAAACGTAAAATTTACAATTATCGTGATTCGTGAACAGCCAGTTCTTTTTCACACTCACTGATCATCTCATTTACCAACAAACTTTAACTTGTGTAAATCGAAATGTACCTATATCACATTTGCCGCATTGTACGAGTATTTATACCTATAAAATTACCTGTTCATTGGGCAAATTCTAGAATTAATTCTTGGAATATTAAATTAGGGTCTAACCATATAATCAAGGATTTGAAAATATTTTTATGCAGTTCGAGTGTAAGATTAAGGCATGGTCATAAAAGATGGTAATTATGGGATTAGAACTTCTGCAGTCCGTGTGCACCGATACGATGAACCCCAATTATTAGAATATTCAGATTATAAATACTTCGTATGTATTAATATATAAATCAGCATTGTTCGCCTTTAAAAATAACAAATTTGGGGTGATTATTTTGTACTTTTGGTAATAAATGTGAGATAAAAAATGTTTGTGATTAGGTAATTTTAAAGTACATTTACATTTTTGTTTCTGTTTCTGTTTCTTAGCAATCGTTGGGCCCCCGCTAAATTGTAAACGGCGATATGTTCGGTTTTGATCATTATGGCCGGCATAATTTAGACCAACGAATCGCCATATTAAATTTACAAAATTGCTAAACACATTTAACAAAAACAAAATAAATTTAGTGCATTTTATTTAGCAGGTGCAAAAACGCAACTAGTTTGTCAAAGCATAGATCATCAGCGTCAAGTGTCATATTTTTAAACTGTTTAAAAAGATATGATTATTACGCGCCCTTTTGTTGTCCAATTAAGTGGGTATTATTAATTAATGATCCAATCAACAAATTAGAAAGAGAATATCTGTACCGTTACTTGTGTTGCACGAAATTGCAAGTATCAGCAATAAAGTTGTTAAAACATAATGTACATGGAGAAAAGTTAAGCTCACTAATTTCAAGTAAGATATTTTACTGAGTTGTGGGGGAGTGTTCCCAGCACAGACGGTAAATTCGCGTTTGTGTTTAATGAATAAAAATTAAATAGTGATAAAACCGGTTTTAGGAATTATTCATTTCGTTTTCGTTCTTGATCGACAAATAATAATTTTCTTTTTCGTTTTGTTCTTATAAAAATTTCGGCTAATTTCATTTAATGTTTTCGTTTTCATTTCGGCCTCAGTCCCTGATTTGTATAATCATATACATTCAAAGTGTATTCTATGCTCTATACTTTAGATATGCCTAATGTTTTAACAATGTAATTCGGGGAGATTATTTAAAATAACGAGTTTTACACAATTACGATTCAAAATAATTATTAAGGGTAATCTTTTTTCATGCCTGTTACCTTTATATATTATTCTAGTTTCGTGTCATTTGAAAAAAAAAGTTTTGTTGAAATTCACTTGAAAAATGTTCGCGTACACATTTAAAATGTATTTTTGCAAGGTTGTAATTCTGTTTCTTACATTTAGTAGGTACTGTTTGAGGAAAATTCCATTTAGTTACAGTAGATAATGAAAGTTTATTAAGGCAATTGTGCTAAGCTTAAGATGAAGTTGGTCAGATTACAATAATTATTGTTTTAATTTGACGTTTGCAGTACTCATGTGTGTCGATCGCAATCTTACTTCGCTTAATTCGTACCACACGTACCATATTTGATTTTTGTTATTACCGCTAACTAGACGAGAGTTTACTCACACCATATTGAACATTGAATAGTTACATAAAACAAAAATTTATGAACTTGTTAAACAAAACTGCACAGCCAATTGATAATACGATATTTTTTAAATTTTAAATAAACAGGACACCAGAATTAATGCTGCTATACGAGCTGTTTATTTTGAAAGTGGGACAAGTCCATTTAAAAAAAAAAATGAAGCTAATGATAACAATGAATAGAACTTAATATGATCTTTTTATTTGTAAACAATCTATGGCCAAATAATTCAAACAGCTATGTGAGTCGTTTATTTTGAAAGTGTGTTGTGTTTCAATAGATTTAAAAATGTTGACAAGCACGGATAGAATTTTATGTATTTTATTGTATTGGATAACGTAAATTTAGTATCCAATAGTTTATCAGTCGCTAAAGGAAATAAAGATTTTGTTACACTACAAATGAACTTATCCCACGGTTTAGTCATCCTTATCTTTAATAACAATTTCAAGTTATTATGCAGGGCCGGCGCAAGAGTATCTGACGCCCCTAGGCAAAAAAAAATTAAGCGCTCCTATACATTTTCGTGTAACATGTTCTTGGGGATTTACCCAAATGCCGAGCAGCAAATGAAAAAAAAATTAAAGTAGGTAAATCGCCAAAAACATTTATATTTATCAAAAAAAAATCATGAACTTTTATTACTTTTATTATTTACTAATTATTTATTAATTATTTATTAATTAACACTTAAATATTTGTACCTTAATATTTTTATAGGAAGGAAATTCTTCCAACTGAAATACAAAAATTATTAAATACTAATTTTTCGGGCTTTTGCTTTGACAAAGTTTACAGTTAACTTATTTATATCGATTTAAGATGAAATTTTATGCTCTATAGATAAATATTATTCCTAGAAGTTTAAATTTGGAAAAATCATTTTTGATCTTGCTACCGATAATGGCAATCTTGCAAAAATGCTCAGAGCAATAAACACATTAGGAATACGAGTTTCTAAATAAAGTTTGCAATATTGTATATTTTCTGAGATTCGCCTTGCTATTATTTGTAACTTATTACATAAATATGTTCCACCAATTTTTAAAAATATCACGTTTTAAGTAATTTTCCAATGCCAAACGTTTTTTAAGCAATTATGCTTAAGTAACTTTTTGTATTTCATATATAGGTATTTAAAAAAACCTTTTCAATATAAATCGACATATTTATGATTGTCTTTTTTTATCAACAGATGCAATTGCGTCATCAATAATTAAAAAATTTAAGTATACCTACTCTTTTTTGTTTAAAATCCATTATGATACACAAACTATTTCTTTTATTTCCCTAAGCCGAACTCTTTCTTGTTTAAAATTAGAATTAACACCAAGATCTAAGCGTATTTTTCGGATTTGTTAATATTTTTTCCTACTTATTACCACTTGTTTTTTTTTTTTAAGTGAGACTGTCGCCCTCGTGTCTTGGAGCTCCTAGGCAGGCAATTGCCTAGATTAACCCAATGCAATGTCGGCCCTATTATTATGCTATATTTTAGTATTTATTTATTTATTGACATGTATGACACAAGTAAAACAAAAACAGTTTTTTTTAATACTGTAAAAAATATAACAAACAAAAACTATTCATTTTTATTAGAAATTTCATTGAAAGTATTTATTAAACCAGCAACTTTTCGTTTATTTAACCTATAATTAAACAACAGGAGAAACCAACTTTATCAATCAATCTCATCTGGTCAAAGTAATTAAATCAACTTCAAAATGTCATTTTTCAAGGAAATCTCTCAAAAATATGGTAATAACATCACCGAACATCTCAAGAAGGTAATCAAAGAACAAAGAAGATTAGCGAAAACAGAAGAACACAAGCCCTGAGGATGCCGATAAAATAACATCGGCGAAACATGTCGGATCGTTTTTAAAATTTGCAACGAACAAACCTGTTTGAAAACCAGCAACTTTTCGTTTATTTAACCTATAATCAAACAACAGGAGAAACCAACTTTATCAGTATTTATTATCTTCAAATGATATTATTAAATATTTAATTTAAATTTAATTAAATTTTTATTCTCAAATTTTACCAGGGATTAGTTATACACTTATACATTCTGCTAAAACTAATTGCGATCCAAGATAAACTTGCACGACTTTCAAAATAAAAATGTTTGCAATAGGTACCGTTATTCATCAGAACTTTAATTGCCAAAACATTACAGATTTTGAATTATTTTGTCAATAGATTGTTTACAGATAAGAAAAATCATATTAAGTTCTATCTACTGTTACCATTAATTTTGTTTCTTTTAAAAATAGACTTGTTCCACTTTTAAAATAAACGGCTCATATATCACAGGGATTAAAAAAAAAACATTTTACTCAACAATTTTTCTTTAGAGACAAACCTTCAGTTGCTGAGAAAAATGCTGTGGTAATATTTCAAACAGACATGTTATTAGGTTTACATGGATAAATACTATTGGAACTAAACGTTTTGTGGTCCATAAATTTTAATTCATGTTTTAAGATAAGTTTTTGTTTTAAATTAGGATACATATCTAGCGAAGTATGAAGGCCCATTGGTTATCAAGAATGATTCAAGGACGCGTTTTGAAATCAGTGCATAAGAATTCAAGGAAAAGAAACAAAACCTTTTGTCCGCTAATTTACGATACAGAAATCTGAACGATTGCCAAGACACAAGGCAGTCAGCTGAGCCAGAATCTTCCTATGTACCAGCAAATAATATTTTAGCTTACCGTGTGATAAACACATTAAGGTCGATAGCCTTTCAGGCTGTGTATGTATGTATAACTGGTTTTGTATTAAAAATCGTCACAGAGGCATGGTCTTTACTCTTTATGTATTTACTTGTGCAATAAAATAAAGTACTTTGTATTATTGTTGATGTTCGTTAGGAATAACTGCACTATTGGAGATAATTAGTGTAAATCAAACCCAACTATATAGAAATATTTATTTATTTTCGGAATTGCGTCACCTAAGCTCAGTAAATTTAGAAAAATCCGTTGCTTTTATGGCACATAAATATTCAAGCACTAAATTATGTATTTGAGTAAACATAAACATTTTTGAAAAAGCCAAAATGCGATAACATTTTACTTTATAGTCTGATGGAAATTTGATGTATATTTAAATCGGTTGTGATAAAAATATTTATATTGATTGGGCAAATAAGCATGTTTTTACAATTGCCGTAAGGTACTATACAGGCTATTTCACTTTTCCATCGGACACTACTGCTATATCTGTAAACAATGAAAATACAAGGTTGGGTAAATGGGGCAAAAGTTTGCTATTTAAGAGTGTATTTTCAACAAAACTTGTTTTTAAAATACACTCCTAAATAGCTAACTTTTGTCCCATTTAACCAACCTTGTATTTTCATTATTTACGGAGATAGCAATAGTGTCCCATGGAAAAGAGAAAAACCCTGTATAGGGTGTCCCAGTAAAAATTGCCCAGTTTTGAAACTGTTTTTTCCGAGATAAATTTTTGTTTTTTATTAAAATGTATTTAAATGTTAAATATGTATTTAAGCATCACTTTTATATAATTTTTTAAAGAGTTTTGATTTAAAAAATGCATTATGCATTCATTTTCTTTTAAATAACATGTATTCTTAAATGTGTCATTTAAAAGCACTCAAAATTTCCTATTAATTGATATGCAGCTTAACTATCCATGAGATACGAAAATAATCAAAGTAGCATTTGAAATAAACTATGAAACGACAAAGACAGTAAATAATAATAACAAGTCTTCAAAAAAGTTTAAATGATAAAGTTTGTGTAATAAACTAAACTATAAAATTAAACTATTGTAAAATTTGCTAAATTTATCTTCTACTTTTTTAATTCAGTGTATGTTTTGGGTTATCATTTCTTAGATATTTCCCTTCCTATCAGTTTTTTAAAAACTTTTTATAACTTTTTACTACTTTCCGATTTTTACAGTTTTTTTCACATGCTACTTCGATTAATCTAATGTTAACTTACATCATGAAAAAGTTTCTCGCAAGAGAAAATAATCTAACGTATTACGTGGTAGGCAATTTCAATGTCTGAATGATTATTTAAAAATATAAAGTACATTTGTAACAGCATAAAAACGATTATCAAAACTGAATATTTTAAAACAAAATTTAATTTACGTTTTATTTAAGCTTTTGTTTATTATTCCTACAGAATTTCCATCACAACAGTAATGGAAGACATAAATAAATTTTATCTGACCTGTTATAACATTTTCGTAGGGTACTTATAAATGGATGTAATATCTACTCTTTTGATAAAAAAGTTTCTCGCAGACGATAATTATGTAAAGTTAATAGAAAACAATATTTTAGAGGCTTTAAAGTGCTGAGTTTGATATTACAAAGTTCTTTCAAAAAACAAACAGTGAGAAATAATACTTTAAAAACGAATAAATATATTAAAAACAATTAAAGATTAAGTAAAATCTTAACCACGAGTAAAATGGGCTTAAAACCCCATTAACATTTTATTAATAGCATCAAAGACCTATCGCTTAAAATAATAAAGGTTATAGGCCTGATTTTTTACTGGGACTTACAAATATGTTTAAGAAAATATTTTATTATGAAATTAAAGCCGGAAGAATTTTCTTTTCCTTAATATATGCCTAACACAAATGTTATTATTATATTAAAAAAGCTATTCATTCATATAAAACAACAATTTATAATAACAATTTAAAAAAATTATTATTCCTAATTTAAAAAACTTATTATTTTTAATTTAAAAAAAGCGAATTCTGTACACGGGGGGTTAATAAAGTCTGTAACAAATGGAAAAGTGTTTTATTATCAATGAATTAAAACATTTTATTCTAGATAAAAGTTGGTGCATAGTCTAAGACTAATTTAAAAATTAAAAGAAATTATAGAAATTCATATAAAAGCAGATTTTAGCGCTTTTATAAACTTTACTCGTGCGAATATTTCTAAAATCGGTAAAATCTAATGTCAAGTAAATTATTTTACAACTTCTTTTCATCTTAAAATTAGTCTTAGGTCTTGCACCTTTTTTTTTATCAGGAATAAAAGGTTCTGATGTATGGGTAATAAAAAAACTTTTTCATTTGTTGCAGACTAACTTTTATTAGCAAACAATTTTTCCAAGAAATCGAAAATAAAAAACTTTTTTTTATTTGTTGCAGACTTTTTGAATGACCCTATACAACGGAAAGAAATTATATCCGATATAACATCAAAAAAAATCCAAGTTATCCATAAATAAGTACACTGAAGCAGTCTATAAAATTATCAAAACTACCATGATCTAATTCAAGTAGTTTACATCATACTAACAAAAAAACTTTTCTCGTATCAGAAAGTAATAATAAATCAGAATATTTAATCTCAATTTATGTTTGCATAATAACGCAGTTTTTCATAATCGTAGCCGCAGGTTAACCCTTTGTTACGTGTTTATCTAACCGCAGTTACCTAATACTATTACTTTATTAGCATCAGACTTATCGATTAAGGGGTTATAATTTAATCCAACAAAATATTTTAAAAATCAAGTTGACTCATTTACTACTAACTTGTTCCATACTAAACACATAAGTATGTAAGGTATTAAAACAACGTTTAAATGTGGATTAGCTGTACAACCTTGACTTTATATCAGTATAATTTATTGTTATTCCATGTAATAATCCTAAAATTGAATTAATGTATGCAAGACATGATCACTTCCATTCCGTATAGTGCATTTTGTAGCTCTTTTATTTAACTCATTCTACAAAATCTAACTTTCTAGTTAATATCGAAAACTTTCATTATTAGGTTTGATTATAATTTAGTCTCAAATTTTAGAATTTTGTTATCTACCTCATTGGAATTATGTCAGTTGATTACTATTATATTTGAACCGACCTCTGTGTTTATTAATTTTCTTTTTTATAACTTATAAACGCTATTTAAAGTATAAAAATATTCATATATGACACAGTGCTGTAGTAATAAAAATTATGCTGATAATACGGTATATGTTGTGGTAAATTATACAGTACGTTCGATATTGTTATGTACTTGATTATATTGAAACAGGGGACAAAATTAAAATGCGTTCATAGTTTATACGCTGTAGCTATACAACCACCTCAGATTTAACACGCGGCCTCTTTCATTGCGTGTACCGTGCTAATAAATGCTAGTTTAGAAACACTTTTAATATAAGTAAATTAAATAAAAACCAATAAAACTGACGTTACAAAATACGTTTAATCATAATGGATACTGAAACTTCATAACAAAATATATGAATAGATCGTTTAAGAAGAAGTACTGCGACTGAGAGTAAAATCTCTTTTCTAAACTAAAATTATGAAAGAGCGAGTCTGTAGAAAAAAAAAACAAAAAAAAAAGTTTTCTTGAATTACAATATTTTGAAGGTACCTTGTATTGTGATATCTTCAAGACATTGTTTAATACTATTATTCGGAAGATTTTGGTAATAAGAATTAATTATATATTTTTTCAATTATGATACCTATAGGTTTAAAAAAACAACTAAATATATACAGGGTGTTTCGTAAAAAATGCGAAAACATTCAGGAGGTGATTCCTTATCAAAAATTAAGAGGGATATTTTATATAATTTTTTTAAAGCTTATTTTATTTTTTACTCAAAAACTGTAGGTTTAACGAGAAAATTTAAAGAATAAAATAAGCTTCTAAATAAATCAGTTAAAAAAAAAATTGAAATTGCAAAATTTTAACCCACCAAAAAGTTCTGATAAAAAAACCAACAGGGGTCGCACTTTTCAGCCCCCTGTGAAGGTGGGGGATGATTGAAAATATTACTATGGGAAACCTTTTAATAAGTATAAAACATCTACAAAATATCATTCTCCTAAATTTATCCAAATTGGAGAAATAAAATAAAAACCTAATTTTACCGCTCCTCTTTAGGGGGGTGTAACTCCGAAAGAAGACGTCTAAGGAAAAAAATTATATAAAAACCTCCCTTAATTTTCGATAAGGAATCACCTCCTGAATTTTTTCGCATTTTTTACGAAACACCCTGTACATTATGAACTTACTTTTCATTCATCAATCTTAAAATGCAAAAACGTAAATAGGTATATTTTATTTTTTCCGCGTAAGACATCGTTTCATTTACATGGAATAAATTTCTTGTAATGTAAAACTAATTGTTTAATTCAAGAAATAAATACATAAATGAATAATAATAGTATACTTGGTTGTTACATTGTAACATATAAAACCGCATATTGACCTTAAGAAACTCCGGATTGTAAGTTTCGAGAAAATCGTTTTTTCAGGAGAATCTGCCTTAGCCTATATTTCGTGTGTTTGCGCGTGTTGGAAGAGTAATCGCTATGCGTTTCAGTCAGTGAGATCTTAGTTTAATTTATCAACTTGATTATACAATGTATAACAATAAATAATTTGTATAACTTAAAATAACTTAAATACATAAATGTTAGCAAATAGGTAAGCAGTTAGTTGTATTCATCAAACTTACTAATTAATAACGAAGATTTTGAAAAATAAAGTTGAAAATGCTGCACTTTACAACTAATACAAGCTCACAGAAGTGCAGAATCTAGTAAGTAGCAAACGTCTAGAGCCTATCGTTCCAGAAGTGTAGACGTATCGGCTTATGTCAACTTCTCTGTTCTTAATTAAAACACCCTTCAACAAAGACCAACTTAACAATCGCAAGTTAAGTAAGAACTCACTTTGAAAAGGCTCGGGTCAAGGAAAACGCGCAAGTTCACTATGTAACATTCGCACTATAGACACAAACTAATACATGAACCTGTATGTTGTACTACCGTATTATCACTCCGGATGTCTCTTGCTAACTATACTCCCACCATGAAGGAGTAATGCTTTTAAACCGGACTGACATTAAAAATTACACAAAGCTTGTTTGCGAAGACATGTAGTTGGTTTTGGAAAATACCTTTGTCAGGTGTAGGAACGAAGTATTGGCGACACTGACTTGGGATCTAAACTGGGATGAAACTTGTTTGGCATAAAGAGAATAAAAAGCTAAGCAAAGGCCGCAGGCGTTCTAGAATACACTTTAAAGCACTTTATTGCCAAAGAATAAAGAATTAAAATAAACATAGCTAATGCAACATCAATTAAATTAAATCCATTGGTTACACTCATCTCACATAAAAAAAACGCACTTTTAACGTACAAAATAATTTTGCACAATTACTGTAAACTTAAAATTTAAATTAATCTGAATATGTTATAAAATCACGCTTCAATATCGTTGTCTTATTTTTAGATCGTATCGTCAATATGGATTTGGCAAGTATAACTTGGTTTAAAGTTCATATATTTTTGGCAATGAACATTACTTAGGAGTGTGTTTAAAATCTTCCATATGGTGAACTCACATAAGAAAATATTATTTACAGGTTCTTTATTCAAGGTAACATAGTTGAGAATGTCACCTATATAATAAAAAAACGCAGAAATATACCAAATTAAATCTAGAAGTAAAACTGTAAAGCATGCAGTTTAATGTGGTTTTGAGCCGAAAAGATGTACCCATGTGGGTCAACGAATTCTAAAGGACACGAAAAAACCAAGGACAAATTAAAAGGGGAATAATCTCTCTCCTATTGGATACCCAAATATGCTCATTTGTTTTTCTCTTTTGTTTTCATGTTAAAGTAAAATGTCAATGATTGTTTAGCCATCGATTTAACCAGTAAATACTCGTGCAGTTGCTCATTTCAAAAAACAATTTTGTAGCAAAACTGTAAAATTCTTAAAGCCACCCTGTGCAAACCTCTGGTTTCGTCGTTGAAAACAAAATGTGAATATTTGTAAGTGACGCACGAACGATAGCAGTAAAGAGATGACAAGATCGTTTAAGAAAATAGGACAAGGGAGAAAAATAATTAAACTTCTAGATTCTATTCGATGGTTTAAAAAATTACAAATACAGCGAAGAAGTTATGTATGTAGTAAATTTGATCTGCACCATCCCCTTTGGCATTTTTATAAATGAAAAAACAAATGAAAAAAGGCGTCGTGGCGACAAGTTCATGTCATGAGACGAACTTGAACTGTAAAAGTAATTTTGTTTAAGTAAAAAGTGCTAAAAAAAAAATTGTGAAAAATTATTATATCAATTTACAGAAAAAATTAACTGGAACAAATAGAACAGTAAAATACCAGGAAAAAACTTTTTAAGAGGAATCCTTTAATTGAACCATGTTTCATACGGATTGCTTTGGTTAATAACAATGGAAATCTTCTTTACTGCTAATTTTACGATAGCATTGTTAATTTTTTTTACCTCGATGAATAAGTTTTACGAATGTACAAAATAAACGTTATTATTGTAAACGGCGTAATTTTTAAATATTTAAGTATGTAGAATTACTTAATTATACGAAAGCTGATATATTCCTTACGGTTAAAAGTATTAATTTTAAGCAATAAACTTGTACTCCCATTCAACTTTCAAACCATTAAACTAATATCACGCCAAGCATAGCTCACTTGCTTTATTAATAGTAACGTTTTTCAGTCTATAATAATGATATGTTATTAAGAATACACAAAATGTTTTTTAAATAACTTGCATTTGAAATAAAACGGATATCTTAGTGTGTGGGTTGCTATTAAAATTAGAAAACCTACTACCGAAAAACAGAGGTAATAAACATTCAAGTAATAAGACGTAACAGGCGGAAATGGTTTACGGGATACGAAGAAGCTACAGAGCTTACACGGTTATAGCATATTAGTTATGAAAAACTAATGCAAGTTGATTAAACTTTGTAAAGAACAAAATAAATAAAACAAACTTGGTAAAAGACACTCATTCGAACAGAGGGCATAAGAAATTTGAGTTTCTTTTATAGAAAAAGTAACACATTACAAAATTAGTATTGAAATAGATCCACGTAATATTAAAAGAAAAATAAATGTTTTTAAAAAATTATGCGCACTACAAAAACTGAAAATTTACTGCTTGCAAAAAAAAGAACATCATTCGCTACTTATTTACAAGAATAGTAAATAAATAACAATCGCATTAAAACGAATCGTATAATTATATAGGAGTACTTCCGTACATTAAAAATAAGTAAACAATAAACGTTTAAAAGTATATACGTAACAATAATTAAGAGCTCGTATGAGTCGTATGACATGACCTGAGATAATCATTTTTTAAAATTATAGTCACTGCAATGCAAACATCAGTAAACAAAAATAATTTGTTTTTATAACGTGTAATAAACGTTTGACCATTAATTATGTGTAAAAATCGGGGACCCGAACCGCAAAAAATGGCGGTTCAGTTCCGGTTACCGATTCGATAAATTTTAACTTTTCTGTTTACTTTCCGAACCACCGGTTTTTATTTTATAATGATTCGGTAACCGGTTCGGCGGCAACTGTTTGGTTCCGGTTCCGGTTCAATGCAAAATATGATGCCAATGCTTATTTATAAATTAAACTGTCTAAAATATATCTATAAAAAAAAATATAATGCCAAAAAAAATAATTGGACTGAACTGTTGTATGAACCGGTTCACACCAGTCGGTTCGGTGCAATTTTGCGGTTTTGAGATTTTTTAAATAAACGGTTCAGTTCCGGTTCACGGTTCATGAAAAAAGCACCGGTTCGTACCGGTTTTTGTTCCAGTTCCGGTTCGGTTCGGGTCCGTGGTAAAAATATATCATGCGCCCTCGATATATGTATGTAAGGAATTCATAAAACACGTATTCGGTTACTGAGATTCAAAATCATTCCGTTAAGCTGATTGAATATCAATTTGATCTTGCATTATATGCGATTATAATTTTATTTTATTTTTTAAGAAACAACTAATCGCGCAGGGTTTGCTTATTTGTCGAATGTCAACAAACGCTAACTAGCCGTCTAGGATTTTTCTAATTTAAAATTTAATACTGAGACGAACTTGACTTAAGTATTCCAACATACAAGAATAATTACTTAACAAGTCTAATTGCTAACATACATTTTTAAATATTTATTTTGCATGAATATTCGGTTTCCCGTTTACAAAATAATTTGATTTAAAGAGATGGAAATTAAAACTAAAAAAGTTCGCCCTTGGGGAGATAGTCTTATACAAAACACCGACGTCATCAGCAAAACTTGAGCGTGTATCTCCCAAGGGTATTTTACCTGAATTGCATTGCCGTTATACCCTTTGTTTAAATCAGTTTAGCCCCACTAACGTGCTATAGAAATCTTACTCGCAATGCGGGTGATGAAAAGTTACTTCCAAGTAAAACTTCAAGAATGTTAACTTTGATGTTTTGATATAAATTCGCCGTATTAGCTCCACCATGTTTTGTACTATTCTCATTAAAGTTTGGTGCGCAATGACTTTCAAGCTGTATCATTATTCACAAGACTTAACAAATGAGTCAAAACTGCTCCATAGAGTGAGCGAGCCTAAGCGTCTATAAGCGATAAATTAACGAAACAAAATACCTGCCTTTTAACTGTGCAGCAATTTTAAAAGCGGTTTTTGTAAAATGGTGGATTAAAATATGTCTGTGTATTATAAATTCATATTATCCTAAGAGAAAATAATTGTAGGAACAACAGGAAACCAGTTTCAGTGTATTAGTCATCAGGTATTTACGTAAAATTAAATAATATATAGTGACGCGTTCACAGACTCGTGTTTTCTTGTAACTAATGAAATATTAATTATCGACAAAAACTTGTCTTCAAACTCACAACCCATTATTGTATTTATGTATTATCAAATTTCAATCAATACACAAGTAAATTGTACGAAATAAAATGGCAATACACGCATTTATATGCAAGCTGCAGTTTTATTGTATTAGTATAGTTAAATAAATACCAAACCTCATTGCTAATACAATCATTACTGTTTTCTCAACAGATATCAACTTCCGCTATTGACGATAATAATCAAATACTCCTTTTATTTTCTTTGTTCCCTAACTCGATTAAAACACATTAACTTAATTAGTTAAAGTTTTAAAATTTTCTGCTTTAAATAAGAATCACCTAACATTTTCTGATAGAAATTTTCAAGTCAGAATAAAGTACATCACGTTGATACGTAACAAACTTTGATAAATCGAGAAGAGAGAACTTAGTAAAATCGAAAACGAAGCTTTTGTTAGGCAATATACGCTCTAAATTCAAATTCGGGTACGCCTGTTGGGATCTTGGGATCGCCTTTATTATTAGAGATTAAGCGGGTTGATTTAAAGTTAGCAGAGTTGCTAAATACTATCACGGAAAATATGCACGTTTTTATTTACAAAAAGTTATATTTTAAAAGTTTTTGTAAATCTTCGTATTATTTTCTCAAAATGTTTAGAATACGGATACACAGATAAACAAATTACCGATTGTTCGGCCTTCTATTATCGGTCGCTTACCGATTAATCGGACGATTTCTGACTTTAACGTTTGATTCATTGAATTATATACAGGGACCGGAAACTCAAAGAATAACGGCTCAGCTCCGGTTACCGATTCGATAAATTTAACTTTTCGGTTTACGTTCCGAACCACCGGTTTTTATTTTATAATGATTCGGTAACCGGTTCAGCGGCAACTGTTTGATTCCGGTTCAGGTTCAATGCAAAATATGATGACAATGCATATTTATAAATTAAGCTGTCTGAAATTTTTCCATAATGTTTTTTTTATAATGCCATCAAAAAAATAATTGGGCTGAACCGTTGTGTGAACCGGTTTAAACCGGTTCTAAACCGGTTCACACCAGTCGCTTCGGTTCGATTTTGCAGTTTTGAGATTTTTTAACTAAAAGGTTCAGTTCCGGTTCACGGTTCATGAAAAAAGCACCGGGTCGTTCCGATTTTTGTTCCAGCTCCGGTTCAGTTCGGGTCCCTGATTATATAGTTTTTCATCTCCTCATTTTTAGGCCAACTTTTAGTCGTTGCACACACACACTGTATCAATTGCCACTCTGCTTGACAGTATTGAAAAGAATAGCTTTAGCTTACCTCTTAACTGACCCTCTTACTGATTTTGAAAGAGTGGCCATAGAGATGTACGCAGTAGCAATAACTTAAAGTTAATCTAATAATAAAGGTACGCTAAAACGGCAAATTACCCATAAAATATGTTTATCATGATTTTAATCTTAGTTAAGTTTCTTCCTGATTTACGTAAAATTCATTAAAAAGTTTAACAAAATATTCGAAACATGAAATGCACGAAACAGATTGTGCCTTAAAAATATAAAAACTACAAAGCCCTGTCGAGACCAGTGCAACAGAATGGCAAACCTATAGAAAGCAGCACACAATTCAGCGAACTTGCTAAATACCGACACGGTGGATCGCGGTTTTGTTGCACTGCTGAGGTACATATCAGCGCAACTGAAAGGCGAACCGGATCATCTGATCGCTGAAATCATCGCCACTCCGTTCGGCGATCATAATGGTACGTGCAACCGCTTGCTCACTTTTCATATTAGTAAAAGGTTAAAGTGCAACGTGCGAATGTGCCCCTCATAGCGGCTGCATCATTTATTTATATCCACGTTCCATTAAAAAAGAAGCAAAACAAAGAAAAAATTTAAAGACGATGGCGGCAAACTAAGATATTTGCTAGTAAGTCGGTGTACCAAGCATTACGTTTCGATATTTAATTAAAATGGTCATCATGTAATGGTTACGATAAAGATCGATCAATTTTACAACAATTCCATTACTCGCTTACGAAAGAATTAACAGATTAGCACTATTTATCAAAACGACTTTTCGTTGCAAGATTATTAACAAGCGCGTTGCGGCAGAACCGTCCACACCTGCAACATGCGCGTGCAACAGCCTGATGGTTCGTCGAAATACCGACTCTTGGCGGATCACGGTTTTGTTGCACTCCACGTTGAAGGCGCGCTGAAATGTTGCACTAATTTGTTCGATTCACCTTTCTGTTGCGTTAGTCTGGACACAAATCTTAGTGGCGGACTCGCTAAAATGTTGGGCTACTTTATTATATCGGTTCGCCGTTCTGTTGCGCTGGTCTGGACCCGGTTTTATAATTCTACATTTTAATTTACGGAACAGAATTAAACTACATTCAATACAATTCTCTTTAGTAATTTACTTTTGTTTTTAATTATTTTTAAATGCTTTTTCTAGTTTGTGATAGTTCAAAAATGTATGTGTTTATCAGAATCTCTAGTTCACTTATAGTGATTTTCTAATCAATCAGCAACATTAATATCCAGACACTAAGGATCAGATTAACAAATAAAAAAATTTTTCATTTAATTTTCAATTCAATCTACGAGCAAAATTCAAAACAAAAACCGACAAAAACCTATTACTGATTAATTGGTAAAACAACCGATAGCTACATCCAATTATCGATTAATTGGTGCATCCCCAGTTCAGATGGAATATCGTAGTTGCATCAAAACACTTTATTAACAATATCTTTTTTAACAATACAAGTTAGGATCATGTGATATATTTTTTTTAGTCATGGAGCAAATCGCAACCAACTATGGGAATTCACTTGTGGCGTCCCTAAGAAATAAGGGGGCGAATAGAGAAAGAACGATACTGAATCGATCTACTAAAGAAGTAACACCAATTAAAGTAGAAAAAATACAACACCATGACGTTCTTGAAGCATTTTAATATTTCCACAAATGAAGTTATTTAGTTTTTTTCAGTTTTCATGAAAATTTAAAATATGTCTGTGTAATACAAGTAGCGTAAAATTTTGCGGCCTTGTCTAATTTAATCCTGCCTCGAATAAAAAACGATGTCCAATGACTGTCGTCGAAATTGAATTAGCTTCTATATTTGCAGGGATTTTATTATTTGCTGCTCAACACGAGTTGTTTCCAATATTGTTTTATTAAAAATGTAACTTAATTAAAACTAATTAAGAAATTTTATTATTCAATATCAGTATGGTTTTAATTCGTTAATGCTAACGAACTGCACGTGATAAGGGATTTTTTATATTTTATAATTGTAATCACGTTGTTACGCAAAATATTGTTCATTATCTTGGATGACGCTCGGGACAAAGCAAATTTTCTTTTTACATTTGTTGAATCAAGTTTTAAAATTTGTTTCCTGTAAATAACAAAGTACTTATTAAAGTGTATACATGTGATGCTGATTATAAATTAATAATTTTCTTTAAATGGCGCTGTTTATTTAAATAACTAGTGCTCAGTGGCGTGCAGTCCATGAATGCGTTGGATGCGGCGCATCCCTTAAAATTTTGAAATATTGCATACACTAATGTAATGTATAATTTGTTTTTCTAAAATTAATTTGTAAAGAGTAATTGTTCAACTATTATGTCCATTAAGAGTTACATTATCAAATTAAGGTGAAAAAAATCTTATAATATTTCCCATTTGTCTGACTGCCTCATTTAACCCCGTGAATGCGGTGTAGCGCTCAGCATCTAGGGCTGGCTCGTAACATCAGAGATATAGAAGTTAACGCATGCGTATTAAGTAGCAGTAGATGAAGCTATATGCTAGCTGTAGATGCTGTTTTCAAAACAGCATCTACAGCAGCGGTGGGCAAACCGCGGCCCGCGGGCCGCATGCGGCCCTTGATAGTCTTACATGCGGCCCTCCATGAATTACTATATTAGTAAACATATATATGTTAAGCTTTTTTATACCTAAATATTTGTCGCTTCCAACTTACACATAATTAATAAGTTGTTATTATTATATTTTTTTTTTTAGTGCGGCCCTTTTAGTCGCAGTTTTTGCGAAAAGTGGCCCGCTTCAAAAAAAGTTTGCCCACCGCTGATCTAGCTAAACACGCATTCATCGAACACCGGTAATGCGGTAGTATTGTTCGCGCTTAGCGTTTATTGTTGGATACGATTTAATTAAAGGATGAGGCTATTTATACATACAGTATGTATAAATAATTGACTATTTATACATACTTTTTTTTAAATAATTGATATAAAGCAATGAAACTAAGAAATAGTTTTTCTTAAAAAAAAACTCTTACCTAACCTTTAACCTAATGTAAAAAATATATATAAATAAAAAGTTGGGCTTTAGAAATAAGTTTATTGTATGTATAGCCAATTATTCATACATACTGACCATACTGTATGTGTAAATAGTCACATCCTTAATTAAACGTGAATGCAACATGTAACTGCATAGTGGAGAGTTTGTTAAAACAATCATAAATCTTAAATTTTTTTTATGTAAGTCTGTAAAAGAAAAGTCTTTTTTATGTTACTAAGTTGCAGAGCTCCAGTATCTTAATTTTATTTTTTTATTTTTCAAATTATCAGTTACAATTTTGTTTAGCTTTGTTAAAAATATGAGAGTTTCTCTCGCAGTTATGTACACCACTTATTATAACAGATTAGTAAGAAGTTGCATTTTTTTTTAATATTAAAACTTTTTCTGATTATAACAAGTTATTAGTAGTACAAGTTAATAATAAATACGTTGTCATGATATTTTACGGAATTTAAGTATGTATATTATGTGCGTGATGAAGATGAAGATTTAAATAAATTTTTAAGGAAAAACCAAATTTTTTATATATTCGACAGCATCCCTTACAGTAAAACCCACCGCACGCCACTGCGTAGTGCTATATTTTAGAGGCTACTAGTAAAATGATAAGTAATCAAAAACTATTTTCAATGGTTCAAACGCGCTATGATAGTTTTTAAAATTTCTTGGGACTCAATTTACGAGCGATTCAAGATCAAAGTTCAAATGCTTATATAACAACGCTTTGTCCACTTTATCGCAAATTAACCTTCGTTTCCAGTTTACCGGAAACCGTATTTGATGCCGTACTAATACAAATTGCTGTACAATTAATTTTAAATTCCCGTTCAATTTGCGCTATTTTAAAAAGTGAACGCTTTAAAGTCCCATGCTTTTTATTCTGCTAAATAAACTCGGGCTTTTATAATATTTTAGTTTATTTGCTTTCGGAAAACTTCGCGTAACTGCGCTTAAAGAAAATAGTAAATGTGACTATAAATATTTATAAACTAGACTCCCGTTTGAGGTTTCGGCAGTATTTGTTGTATGTATACGACGGTTATTAAATTTTTTCACTAAAACTTAGATTGGTAACGAATAACGAATACGTTTTAAAATCATTTTTATTTATTTTATTTGCACCTTTAACATCCCTATACTACCCGTTTTCTAATATCTTAAAATTAGTTTGATATAACAATTTCGGTTTTGCTTTTTACGTAACCTTGTTATTGATTAAAATATGTTAGGTACTTTTAAGGTGGTAGTTGTTTAAATAAGCTGCGAAGATCACAAGGGAATACGTTTAATTAAAGAGAGCGATGCTTTAGCATTCTTATGCTTCGTAATAAGCAGTGTGTGATGTAGCGGACTCTCGCGAGCTGTTTGTAAAGTTTATTGGAAGTTTGCGAGCCCTTTATTAGAAGGGCAACGACTTCGAATTTTTCTTTAAAAAATTTTTATCTAAAAAATAAATCAGATCTTGTGTTTTCGTTACAAGTACCTATACAATTATTACAAGCAGGGACTGAGAACGGAACGAAAACGAAAACGTTAAACGAAATTAACCGAAAATTTTTTAAGAACGAAAACGAAACCGAAAACGAAATTATTATTTTTCGTTCAAGAACGAAAACGAAATAAATATTTTCCAAAACCGGTTTTAACCGGTTTTAACAGGTTTTATCGCTATTTCAATTTTATTTGTTAAACACAAACGCGAATTTACCTTCTGTGCTGGGGAGACTCCACGAGGCAGTAAAAAATCTCACTTGAAATAGAACAGCTTCACTTTTCTCCATATACCTACATGATATGTTTTAACAATTTATTGTTTATACTTGCAATTTCGTGTAACACAATTAACGGAACAGATATTCTCTATTTCTAATTTGTTTTTTAGATCATCAATAGAGAATATACACTTGATTGGATATATATTATCAATGTGTATGTTTTATTTGCGTTTAGACATAATAATAGTAAAATTTATTCTTACTTCTAAAAGGACTAATGTAAAAGAAGATTTATTGGAAGATGGGTTGCTAGTAAGATTTAACGGAATGTGAAAATGTATATTGTATGGTATGTAGGTACAAACTATAAAGTTAAAGTATATTTCAAGTTAATATAAGTTTTTTTTAAAACATGTTTTTTATTTATAACATTTAGTAAATTATTCACTTGAATTCATTCTTTTGTCTTTTTAAATAATTACAGTAAATTTAATATGGCGATGGTTCGCCAGTCTAAAATATGCTGTCCCTGAGCATCAAACCCCATCGTCATCGTTTATATTTTAGTTGAGACGCAAATATTGTTATCGCATTTATAGAGGGTTGTGGTGACTAGAAAAAAATTGATTTTATGACGACAAAAAAAAAATATTGTAAAACGGTTTTAACCGTTATTATTTCGGTTCACGAAAACGAAAAAAGAATTTTTTCGATTAAAACGAAAAGAACGAAAACGATATATTTCGTTTTCGTTCCGAACAGAAACGAACGGAATTTTTTTCGTTTTTAGTCCCTGATACATACATAATTATTGGCTTAAAATTTGTATAGAATAAAAACAAGAAAGGCATATAGGAAGGAAAACTTTTGTACCGACTTCTAAAAAAATTACCTTAAATATTAAGAAGGAAGAGTATTTTAAAATTTTTGGTATCTGTTTTTTTTTTGTGGTGACTTTTACTTTGTTAAATGAGTTCTAAAACAGTGTTTCTTAAACTGTGGGCCGCGACCCAAAAGTGGGTCGCGAGAATTTTATTTTGGGTCGCGAACCATATTGAAACTAATAATAAAGATTTTATTTATTCAACCAAGCCGGAAATTAATATTTCATTATTATTTTAAAGGTACTTTTTTGTGTAATGGGATTTTGAGTTTTAGTTGATAAATAAATTTAATAGCAAATTCAATATGTGTTCTTTTATAATTATAAAAATAATAGAGGTTAATATGGTTAATATTATCATTTTAAAGTATCAAAATTTTGTTGGGTCGTGACAATTTTTTGGTTGGAAAGTTTAAAAAACACTGGTCTAAAACAGTATTTTTTTTTATAAACAATCTTTTAATATTTTACTGCATATTTTATTTTTTTCTACACATTTTCGAAAATTATTCGTTAGTTTAATTTAAAAAAAATTTAATTTACTACCAATAAAATAGAGTTTACATCTGTTAGATTTACCTAGTTGTAAGAAAGATAAAATATTGAGGGCTCTTTTATAAAATATTCCCAGCACACCACAGGCAATAGCATTCATTGTTGAGCCAAGTAGTTAAACTTTTTTACCGCTTTGTCATCTTTAAAGTTAAGTTTAAAGAAATTGTTCTTTGCAATTTTAAATTTTAAGTAAATGGAAGCCGGAAGGCGCAAAATTCAATGTATAGATTATGTGTGTATGTGGCAAGATTTTGAAGCTCGGTAGCTTCTGAAGTTTAACGTTGCAAGTGTGAGTTGAAGGGCTATCTTGTTGCGCTAGATACAGTGATGTCCAACCGGTGGCTCGCGGGCTCCTGGAAGTCCATTAATAAAAAAAAGACAGAAGACAATGATCAAAATTATTAGCCAAAAGGCACATTGATGACCTTTAATCGCTTAAATATAATATATTTGATATACGTTTTCAGGATCTAAAGGCAATCGAACAAGCATTATTATTTTTGGTATTTTGACATAAGGTACACTAATGCAAAAATTTACGTTGGTCGACAATCCAAAAATTGAATTTATAGTGTAATGAAATGACATCCAATGATATTGGAAATGACGGTTTTTGGCAAGCAACAGACCCAGTCATGTATCAGAATCTTATCAAATGTGCGAAAAAGATAAACTCATTTTTCGCTTGTTTATACCTTTGCGAATAGCATTTTCGCAACTTAATATCATCAAAACCAAATATTATGGTGTTACCGATAAACATTTTATTGATTGCTTTTAGCAAATAACATCAAAGCATAAAAAATTCCTTGAATTTTTTTTCCGCTCACATATGCTGAGATTGGTAAAAATTTCTCTGTCCTCTCGTATTGCTTTCGTGTTATGTGATTTCAAATTTCCTTGAAAGCCTCTGCTGTACAAAGAACCCTTTTATTTCAAGCGGCTTAACCTTATTTTGCAATAAATCACAGCAGTATTTTGCATTCACAGTTCTCTTTTTGGTAGAGTATCTAAAATGCCAGATAAATAAATCCTATGAGATACAATAACTTTAGTAGCAAATTTTAAGTTTAACGTTTTAGATTAAAGGTTTTACTGTGTACTGGTGCTCTATGGAAGTCAATTTAATTAAATTAAATAGGCCCTGATTCATTTTAGTGTTTCAACAGACGAAAATAAATTTACTGTAATTGAAGCGGAGTCTTTGTTAAAAAATATGAATAAATATGAATATGATGACAATTGTTTGGAACGCGATTATACAGAAAGTAAACACTATCAGTTAATGTTGCAATCAGCAAAGTGCACTGTGCTTTAAGGTGTATCTTCACTGCATTCACTTGGAAATTTTATAAAACAATATAGAAATCCATTCGAAATCGTTGGTAAACAGGTCGAAAAATATACAAGCAAATTTGAAGAAAGAACAACGAAAAAGCGAATATTTCCATTTGATGAAGAAAATTATAATGACCACTCTTTTTTGCAAAAAAAACTGAAAAGAATATAAATAATGATCAATTCGAAGATGAAGTGAACAATTTCTCCTCTTTATAAAAAAAAAGGAGGATATTTAGCTGCCAATGCGTATAATGTAGCATTAAATATAATACATTTTTCAACGTGGAAATTATTTCACAAATATTTTAAACATTACCTGCACGAAATGCTTTAGCAGAACGATCTTTTTCTTGTTTGAAGAGAATTAAAAATTATGTAAGAAACAAAATCAAAAAAGACCGGCTAATTTTGATGGCAATTCTGTACCTATAACGAATATGAATTATTAAATAAAATCAACTGGGATAACATTATTAAAAATATGCCAAAGAAAGGCCTCGAAAAACAAATATTTGAACACAGTTTTTTATCTATGAGAAAAAAGATAGTTTAAAGAAACTTAAAATAAATGTATTTGTAATAAAATCTAAACAAAACATAAACGTATTGTATTGAAATGTAATGTAATGTAAATAAAAAGTAAAATTGAATCTAAGTAGTTAGATTCTTAGATTATCTTTTTTTATTAAGTGCCTTAATAAGTTATTTAAGAATTAATTCTTTAATTAAAAATTACTATGTATTTTGGTAAACTTATCAAATTAAATTGGTCTAATAATATAGGGCCCTTTTTAATTTTACCGCCCAGGGCCACCAAGTAACGTAATCATAAGATCAATTTCATTAGTACTTTCTTGGGGTACTTTTTAATGCAGAATGTAACTGTTATTTTTAATTTTTTTAATCACACCATTATAGGGATATTACACCCACCTTCATCTTTCCTTATGGGCCACGAAATTGGCTATGGAATAGTTAAATGTGCTTTTTTTTTATTCTTTTTATTGAGATACTACTTGCTATATCTATTTTTATAAATAAGTCACAAAATCAAAAAAAAAATGTATTTTACCAATCACTTATCAAGCAATCTATGAAAATAAAAACAAAAAACAAGCAATTAAATGTCAATTGACAGTATCAAATGTCTGCGGTATCATTTATTAGAATTTTATATCATTGTTGTGTAATTCGATAGCCTTTGTAGATGTAGCAATTAATATCTCATTAAAAAGAGTAAAAAAAAGCACATTTAACTGTTCCATAGCCAACTTCGTGGTCCAAAAATGAAGTTAGGGGTAAAATATTCAAAATGGTAAGTGATAAAAAAAAATCTAAAATAACAGTTACATTCTCTATTAAAAGGTACCTCAAGAAAGTACTAATGAAATTGATCTTATGATTAAGACGAAAAAGTTATGAGAGAAAAAAAGAATGCAACATTTTCATATTTTTTGCTATAGCATCTGAATTACGAGGAATTTTGTACTTCTAAAAATTGATTGTGGCTCCTCTCATACTAAGGAATAATTAATCTAATTTAAGCAAACCTGTATTTCCTATAATAAGCGAGATCTCCATGCTGGAAATGTTATCTGGAACACCCTGTACATAAAAATCTGATTAGGTGCTTGTTTTATATAACCTAACTCCTTTTTACCCTATCGTTGGTAGAAATCTTCGTAATTGATTGTGTAACTGCAATGCATAAGTGACAGTTTGGCGCGACTATTCAAATGAATTGAAGATAGCGCGATTTATGTCGTAGTACGACAATATTATTTCCTTTAATAAGTCAACAAGTTACAACTCTTGTCTATTATTTCCGGTTACAAGTTGCATCGCCCTCGTACATAACGTATAATAACTTCCCGTGTAAAATGCAACAGTTTTGCAATAATTGTCTTCTGCATTCAACTGTCAAATATGTTGTCTCAGCATTTCCGAACACTTGGAGTAGTTTCAGCACAATGACGTATATTTAGTGAACAAAAAAAGTCTACATTAAGTTTTTAAAATCAACGGCGTATCATGATTATTGATCGTCCGTGTTAATAAACAACATTAAAATTAATTATGCGAAGGAGTGGCGTTATTATTAAAATATCATTGGCTATAAAATAATGTACGCATATATTTAATTTATTACATAAAAACAGGTTTCCTAACTTCCAAGAAGAATACTTGTTTTATATTTATTAACAAAAAATAATGAACCGTTTAAACAAATATTGCCTCAAACAGTAACCGAGTTTTTTTATTAGTTTAGTTAAATCATTAACACTGGACTAATAACCAATAAATTATCAGTCGCGAGGTCGATACAACACTTATGTAGAGGCCCTTGAATATATTGGTAAACAAACATATTTGCCTACAGACTTTATGACTTAACCAAAGGCCTCAGGTTGAAAATTAAACAGTTGCACAATTAAGTTCGAACTGATTATAACGATTAGGGAATAAATAAATGTCATTGTTGGTAGATCTTTCTTCATGCGTTTAAAAAAAGTTTAAAAATTTTGTTTTTTTAAAGCTTTAAATCAGCATACAACAAATTAATAGTCACAATATGTAGCTTGCATGCAATTTGAATAAATTGAAGTTAGTTGAGGTTACATGTATTGGTTTAGACTATTTTGAACGTTGGTTTCTCCTGTTGCTTGATTAGGTTAAATTAAACAAAGGTTTGCTGGTTTTCAAAAACAGGTTTATTCCTCATAAAATTCTTTTTTTAAAAACGATCCTACATGTTTCGCCACATATGTTTTATCGGCATCCTCAGGGATATTTTTTAAAAAATAGATGAAAAATGTTTTATATATACTGTCAGTAAAAATTGTTAACGTTAAGTTTCCATTCATCATTTTAAACTCAACAAATTTTTAATTTTTTAACAAATTTCAACATATTTTAATTCAACATTATAAAACATTTTTCATCTATTTTTAAAAAAACATCCCTGAGGATGCCGGTAAACCAAATGCGGCGAAACGTGGGATCTTTTTTTAAAAAAAGAATTTTATAAGTAATAAACCTGTTTTTGAAAACCAGCGAACCTTTGTTTGGTTCAGAGAGTTTAGACTACGTTGGTTGTATTGGGTTAGATTATGATCAGCTAGATTGGTTTAAGTTTTGGCTAAGGTTTGGTTAGACTTGACTTAGACAAGCACTGTATATTTTATTCTTCAAGCTTTCGCGGCCGTATACTTTTGAACAATCAACATTAAAATAATTTAAAAAAATAAATATAACAAATCAAACTAAATTTACCGATCAAATATTCAATAAAATGTATGTAAAACAACAAATACTCAAGATGTTAAAATAAAATATATGATTACTACAAACTGAGATGTTTATTATGGAAGACAAAATGGTATAAATAGAAAATCGGTCACTGTGTGACGTCACCTGATGACCTACATATAAAATATAGGAATTGAGTTCTACATTGTATGCAAACCTTAAGTCAGTGGTTTCCAACCTGTGGGGCGCGCCCCCCTAGGGGGGCGCGAGACCATTGCAAGGGGGGCGCGCAGCTGTTACCAAAATATCATTTTTTAATATAAACAAATAAAAGAACTTTTTTATACAGAATATGGTATATTGTTTTGTAGAACATTAAATAATTATTATATCAGGACATTGTTTATGAAATTGGATTGTTACGAAAAGTAAGGGGGGCGCGAAAATTTTTTTATAAAAAAGGGGGGCGGAGGTCCAAAAAGGTTGGAAACCACTGCCTTAAGTGATGAAAACCTGGGTTAGATTATACTAAAATCTATTTACTTTTTCCAAAATTAGTTAAATTTATAGTTTATCATAATAGTTAATCAATACTAGCAATTATGTTCAAATAGAAAAAAAAATAGAGCTTTAGAAAGTTTTAAACTTAAAATTCTGGATGTGGATTAATCGTGTAAATTATGTCGCTCAGTCACATACTGAGCTACAATTCATAAGTTGCCGAGTAGTAGGAAGAAAATATAGGTTAAATTATTTTAAAAAATATAAGACTGATATACCAGGTAAAGTTATGTTTTATAGGGTAAGTGTACTTATACTTACTTATTTACCTACTAAGAAGTCACTTCTTAGAAGTGGTAGATTAGTTAATGTTACCCCGTATAAGCGTTTAATAAACTTTCAATTTGTTTCGATGTGAGTTTAGGTACAACATTGAAATACGGCACAACAAAATAACATAGCAAAGTTAAATAGAAAAATCAACAAAAGTTACTATATCTGGCTTTATATGCCACCACTATATTTTAATAAGGTGGCAGTATAATATAGTGTGTTTTAAACTCCAAAGTTTTTCTAATATAACTGTAACATGCGAGGTCAAAGTTACTAACTAAAATAAATTACTTTATGCCTAAAATAACTTTTACCACTGATCTACCACAACAGCAAGGAAATTCCCGTTGTCGATATTTATAGCATGAATTGTTAGTTTTTCTGGGAAGTTCGACAAAACAAAGATGTTTATATACAAACCGTTAGCAAAATTGTTTGAAACTGTTTATTGCAAATTATTTTAACCATACAACCGTTTTCAATTGAAATTTAATGAATGAGCAAAAACATTTTTATTTGCATATTACCAACGCGTTAAACAAGAATCTCGGTGCGTTATCCACAACTCAATATAGCTTAAAAAAGCATGTGCTATTACCATAAACAAATATGTTCTAACGTAGTAAATAAATAATGTATGTTAAAATAATCGCTTAAAAAAGATACAATGTTTTATACTAACGAAGAATATGAAAAGTCATGTGTTATGCAACAAAACAATTTTAATCTTTTTAAGTCTGTTTAAACTTAGTTATGTAACAATCACAAAGAGTATAGGCTATACTTAAACGTGGCAGCTTTTCTTATTAAATTATTCCGTATTTTACCTTATTAAAAATACAAACATAAATTAAAATTCATTATAAACAATTCTGCTAACGATTCCCATTAGACGAGTGTGTGTAGTACAAGGAAATCGGCCTTGAAATGGACCTAACAACTTGTACGTCAATATCTGATCATGTGAAAGTAACAAAAAATATGAGTACGTCGCGCGAATGTCATTAATATTCAAATGAACGAAAAAACAGAATGAAAAATTAGCTTTAAACGATTTAAGTATTAATAACAATGACTAAAACTATTTAATTGTGGTAAACGTATCCGTTTTGGAAACATATTTTTTTTTTTGGATAAAAATACTTCCAAGAAAAGTAATATTTTTCGTGTAATGTACACATTCTCATTTAAATGTAAAGAAGAAATTAAAAATATTATTCTTGAAATAACAAGGTATCTTTAGATTTCGTCATATAACTTCGGTACTGTATTCAAATCTATACCCTTTACATGTGGCTTCTTAAATGATAAAAAACTAAGACCGGTTCGAAGTTTATAAACTTGATTGCCGCTATAAAAATAGGAATGACTATCTGGCGTCTCAGGTCTCGTGATCGGAAATTTCAGTAGTTTAACTCAGCAGTTCCTAACTTTTTCATTTTTCATTTGTGCTCCGTAATTATATATTATTATTACTTTCCCGGGATACAGTACAAAGCCTACATAAATAGACGTCTTAAAAGTAACCTTAAAAAAGTATGGGTTACAGACTGAACAACCTGCTTGTACTACAAATAATGATAAAACTACCGGAAGAACTCGAAACTGAAAAGTTAACCATGCAAATGTTATAATCAGATAAACAAATATTCTGAAATAGTGCTTTCGTATAATATAATATTATTTTTAAATATCAATAAACTTATTATTTTTTCCAAAATTAATTATTGGTGATTAATTTGGGCACATTCTGCCAATATAATATATTAAAAGACCTAATTTTTTTAAAAGATCCAGGATTTAGTTCAATTTATTTTAGGCTCTTAGTATATTTACCAAATACGGTTAATGTAAGAATTAGAGATTTGGTTAAATTAGCATACATATGTACAATAGAGCTCAATTTGTAGTGACATTTTAATATTTTAATAAAAGCTTAAGTAAAGTTAATACTACCTAACAATAGGCGTGCGATTTTTTCAGTTTTAAAATTAAACATCTGAGTTTCTCACACCAAATAATATAGGCTTTTTTTGGCACACCTAGTTGCAAAGATGTATCAGTAAATTTTTGAATTTTTTGTGTATGCCATATACCTATATTTTTGACTTAAGGAAGTAATAGCATTTGTTTTATCCTCTTTAATGGTAGGTATATAATTCGTACTATAAAATTAGAAAAATTTACTAATATATGTCAGTGTCGACGTATAAAAAGGCTTTTGTTTTGTTTATATAAAAATAGTAGCTACCATGGTTAACTCGTCAATCATGTGATTTTTTATTTTTTCTACAAGTGATGCATCATTGAAAAGGGAAAAACAAGGCTATTTATTTATACAAATAAATATTTTAGCGCAATAAGAAAACTTGTACATTAACTTATATCACTAGTTAATTTAATACAAAACTTTAACATTCACGAATACCAGACCAGGAACAAAGACGACTTTAGACTACCGAAATTAACAAACACAAATACACAGAACGCCTTGTACTACAAAGGGCTCAAGATTTTTAATGAATTACCTGTGGAAATTAAACAAACAACTTCAATACCAAATTTTTATAAACCCTGTTTAGAATATGTGAAAAATAATGTTTAGATTTAATAGTTAAGAAAATATGTTCAAATAAATAAAAGCAGGATTAAGATAATGTAAAATTAGCTAAAAGCTAAACAAAGATTTTTTTTTATTATTATTATTATTATTATTATTTAGCATATGCCTGTTACCAGTCATAAAAAAAAACTAAATTTTTCAAAATATCTGAGCGTTGTTTTCAATTAAACTCTTTTATAAGTACCATTTTGCAAATAAAACTCAATCTATACCTATTATATTAAGTAAGTAAACCTTTTATAGTAATGTTTTGATTTAACGAACTTCAGCTAAACGAATTTTCAAGATGTCTGTATTGTAAAAACAGCGCTGACTGTTTTTTGTTGTTGTTAGCAAAAGCGGCACTGTGTTTGTTAATGTATGATTATGTAATAGGTGCTAAACCTATAGTTTCCGATCTCAAAGAATAGATAGATGGCTGTGTAATCAGTTAAAAGTATAAAGGTCTCTTCACACACATCAGTCACGGCGCGTCTCCGATCCGTCACCGATCCGTCACCGTTTTGTCTCAGTCATACCCACGATGCCTATTCACACACGTCAGTCAGGCGTCAGGCAATATCGGTAAGAAGAAATAGCAAGTTTGACTGTCAGGCGCCGGGACTGTGACTGACGGACTGACGAGATATTCGTGACTGCGTCGGACGAGTGTAGATGAATCAACTTAAATTACAAGAAATAATATTTTTTATGACTGACGGTTGACGGAATTGACGGATCGGAGACGCGCCGTGACTGATATGTGTGAAGAGACCTTAAGGTCCACACACACCGGCGCGATCTCGCTCGCGATCACGATAATTGGTAACCATGTTACTTACTTACGTAACCAGGTTACTAATTATCGTGATCGTGATCGCCACCGCGATCGCGCCGGTGTGAGTTGATCTTTAAAGCAATTAAAATCAATTATTTATTATAGGTTTGATATTTCTACATAAGATTTGAGTCCAATCGTTTGACAAGTGTAGGTTCAATGTTATTAAAATATTTGTATTTTTTACAAGCTTAAAGATAATTTGCTTAAAAGCGCATTTTAGACTTTTTTTACTTTTGATGTTTAATGCAAATAAGTCAGTAGCTGAAGATTATCTATTTTTTATTGATGCTTATGGTAAAGCTGCTTCATATTATACTACTTAGTACTTAGGTACTACTTGTAAGGAATGGCTTTAGCGCTACAAAAGTAGTGACTTCTATGTGAAGTATAACTAACGTTCAGGTCTATCAAAAAAATTTGAAGATGGCGAATTGCAAACATTATTAAACGAAGGCTAAGCTCAAACACTTTAAAAACTTGCAAAGGCATAGAATGTTACTTAAATAGCTGTTAAAAAACGTTTGTACGAAATGGGAAAGATTCAAATTCTTGCAATAAGTGAATTCCACGATGAAAAAAAGATTTCGGTTTTGGGGCAATCCATTGATACAGCCATTTTTTTGGTTCTTCACGTTTTAAAGTGCTGGTCTGCAAGAGCGTGTTACATTGATCTGAATAGGTGGTAGTCTGAAGGAGCAATGTCTGGCGAATACGCGGGGCGGGGTAAGACCTTTCATTACAGTGCCATCGCCGTATTCTTCAGACACTATCGAATTACAAAACAATACTATAAAATTTTAATAAAGAATAACGCAGACAAATGGTTACTGTCATTTGGCATTTAATTAGTTGTTTTTTTTTTTTTTTCATAGATAAGTGATTAGCAAAGTACGTTTTTTTCTTGATTTTGTGTCTTATCTGTAAAAATAGGTATAGCAAGTAATATATCATTTAAAAGCACATTTAACTATTCCATAACTAACTTCGCGGTCCTTAAGAAAAAATGAAATTAGGGGTAATATCTCAAAAACGGTAAGTGATATAAAAATCTAAAATAACAGTTACATTCTACACTAAAAAGTACCATAAGAAAGTGCTAATAAAATGTTCTAATGAATAAAACAAACAAGTTATGGGAGAAAAAAGCTATTCAACATTTACATCTTTTTTGCTATAACAATTGAAATACGGTAATTTTGTACTTTTAAAAATTGATTGTAGCAAATGTAGCTCCTCTCATACTTGGGAATAATTCATATAATTTAATCAAACCTGTATCTCATATAATAAGCGAGAACCCCATTCTAGAAATGTTATCTGGGACACCCTGTACGGTAATAACTTATAAAAACGCAGTATGGAAAATAAACATTGCAGACTTTACTATCCATTAAAAATATATGTGACAGTCACCACTAAACCAAAGTGTGACGCATTGCGCTTGTAATTTACGAGTATTTAAACTGGTAATCACTCAAAGCGGTCTTAAACTCACACGAAAGCAACCTTTTTAAATAGAAAAACTTTTTAGAGGTAAATAAACCACGATAAGTTCGTTTTGCATTTACATGAATTTTAATGATTTTTCATAATTCTACATTTTTATGCGAATGAACACTGACAGTTTTCATAATAATTTTTTACCCAATCTTTTTGCCTAACCGTGGCGCCTAACCGTTTAAGAATCACTGGTTTAGTGAGCGAATAAAATAATAATTTGTCGATAAGAGCGTACCAACTTTTGACACGCCGCAGATAAATAACAATTGACAATAAATAATCCAACGGCGTGTAGATTTTGTGTAAATCGTAATGATAATGATCTGTACATAATTATGCTTTTCAGAAATGCAGACGCGCTCTTTTCAATGAATTAGAAGTAGTCCGGTTGTTGTTGAACTAACTAAACAGGTTTAACGATCATTGTTTTTTTTTGTGTTTATGTTATTGTACTCACGTGTTTGTACCATCATCTTTGTGTTTTTAAACTCGAAAGCTTTTGCATTATAATTTTATGATGGTGCAAGGACGTTTAAACTTGTTTTCTAGCGGGCGTGGGAAAGCTATTAATGAAATTATTGTGAAACAGTATCAGGTATACGGCAGCAAGCAGATTCACCGACCATTTTTTCAGTTTGTAGGAATATAGAATCGACTAAATTAACATACGATGAATTTATATTGCTCGTTGAAGCCAACTTCTCAACGGAGTTAAGCGCCGCTGTCTCCTAACAAATGTCGGTTTACCGATTCTTGTAATTTTATACACAACGGATTGTTTAAGACACAAAATGTCAAGACAATAGTACACAATTCCCAGAAGAAATTTTTAAAGTTAACTCTAAGTTTGTTCGTTTCTCTAAGAATTAAGAAAATGTCTTACGAATTGTAAATAATTTCTAACATACATCATTATACATTGTAATTTTATGAATAATGTTATTTACACGATTAATTGTTTTAATAATGTTGGATCTATAAATATATACCTGTTTAATTAAAAAAAAAAACACTTACCTTGTTTCAAAGAAGATTGGTTTTTATAAGAAAATTTATAGCAGTCACAAGAATCCCCTTTTGTAAACTAGTATTGATTTTCTATAAAAGCAACTTTTCTTAGCAATAGCGATTCACTTTAATTTGTGTAAATTTATCTTTAATATAAATCACTTAATAATTCAAACACTTATACAGTGTGTCCAAAAGCTATGGAATATGCTATGTATCTCAGTAAATATCCACTTTAGGGAAAAATGTTTGAATAAAAGTAGTTTGGTACTTTATTATCCACCATAAGACCAAATTTAAATATATTTTTTTCCGAATAACAAAAGCGCAATGAAAAACAATTGAGTTTTTTTAAATGACAAGATACCCATTTATTACACTCATTTGATAGAGAATTTTTTTCTCTTTTCAATGATGCAAAACTTTAGTACCCTGACTTAAGCAACTTTTTGAGAAAAACGCAAAAATATACTTTCAAATTATTTTAATTGTTTAGTATTTATTTCTAACAAAAACATCGTAAGAACTAAAAATTTTTGACGAAATCTACAATAAGTGTTCAAACTGTCAACCATTTACAGATTGGCAATGATAAACTCGGTTTTTAAACCCGTTAATAACATTCCCAACCACATCAGGTGTAATAGACCTCATCTCTTCTCTAATACGATCTTTTAAATTTTCGATATTCTCCGGCCTCTTAGCATAAAGTTTATTTTTTAGGTCACCCCATCATTAAAAAGAGAAAAAAAAATATTATCAAATGAGTATAATATAGAGGTATCTTGTCATTTAAAGCACAGTTTTTTAAAAAAATTATCGAAATAGGCTCACGTCAAACTCATCCTGCATGCATAGCGCACGATAAGCAACAAGCACAGTTGTCAGGAAACGTCAAAGTAGACCTAAGTCAAACTTGACAGTTAACAGCGTACGTACAAGTGTGTTTACTACATTGAATAAAAAGATAAAGGAAAGAGCGTTATAGCGATACTAAGGCGTCCAGGTTAGCCTCTCAATATGGCGGATTTCTGTTTCCGCTTCTCAGTGGCGTATCTAACATTTTTAAATATGTATTGATTAATGTAAATATTTGCTTTGTTTTGAATTGAGCCTGTTATTTACTTATTTATTTCTTGTTTCGTGGTTGAGGGAATTAAGAAAACGACAGCATATTTCAATATTTGGATTGTTTATTATGAGAGTTAAAAAATATGCTGTACACAAATGCACGCCACTGATATATACGATTTTGACAGACCACATCAAATTTTCAATACATGATTACACTACAAAATATTAATGTCTACTTACCTATGAAACGTAATCTTTTAATCTTCAACATTTTTTAACTTAGTAAGACTACAACATCTGCAGCTAATCATTGTAGCACACAAAACCCTAAATTTCTTGACTGTTTGACTTGTCAAAACCGGCCGCTATCAGAGGCCATTTGTTTCGTCATTTCCGTCGCCGCTCAAACGCTGCAGTATAGTATTAAAAGCTCCTTCCTTATCTTTTGATTCAATGGTTTACTATTAGCCAAAAATCCGGTAAAATCGTATGTATTATGTGATCGTAGAAAAAGCTTAACACGAGTTGTAAAGCAATTACTTTTCCACTCGTTCGTAATATGCTTCTTACAACTCTTCTTATGTAATATACTAATAAATGTATATTTTTATTTGTTTACCGGCAACATTTATTTATTTTTAAAAATGCACGAGGCTTACTGTATCTTAAATTAACAGTTTTTGGGTTATTTACGTTTTTTTTTGTGAAAATATTGACAAGTGCCAAACTTAATATTTTTGATTTATCGCTGTTTTAATTATTATTTTACTCAATGTTATAATAACCCATGAAGTTACGCGGTTTGGTCGTTTTTGACGAACCACAATCTGATTATTTATTTTGTTTATACCGGGTGATTCAGTTTGACTGTGGCACCCCTATAACTTTTTAATTATTGAAAATAACCCCAACAAACAATTAATTTTTAATAAAAATTAAAACAAATAAAAGTCGACATAAAAAATTAGACTTTAAGGTGTTTAAAGTGACCGCCCTTCGCGTCCTCTATTTGTAACTGCTTGATTGAAATTAAAGTCTAATTTTTTATGCCGATGTTTATTATTTGTATTTTAATACATTTCCATTGATAGTTATAGTATAATGTTTAAGATTTGATCGTTTTTTGTTATGTTAAATAGACTGTTTGTTATAATTTTGAACTGATTTTTCCCGAAAATTTTCTTATGTATGCATCCTTTTTTAATATATGGTCGGATTCAGAATTAAGTTCTCTATCCGAATCAACAAAAAATGTATACTATGTAATTAAAAAAAAAAAACAGTTGCCTATCGCGGATTTGATGGTACGTCATCGTAGAGATAACAAATGCACATCACTTAATAGAAAATTTGTAGCCGTTTCCAAAAATATATGGTTTGTTGGGGTTATTTTCAATAATTAAAAAGTTATAGGGGTGCGACAGTCAAACTGAATCACCCGGTATAGGTAGTGAAAATAAATGATACAGCCGTGATTCTGGTGACGTTTGTTATAAATCGCGTATTGGCTGCATAATATTACCAAAAAGAGTTCGCTTGCAAAAATACACTTGGTTACTGTTTGTGACATTTTTCCAACAACAAAAAAAAACAGCCCGACCAACTTAGTCATCATTATACGCTAAATCTATTGATTGAAGATTCAGTATAAAAAAAAGAAGAAGAAAGGTGTAGTAAAAACAATACAAATGTATATAATAATCGTAGCATCACTGCAAACTGCTATCATACTTATTATAAATAAAATAAATACTTTATTGTATTTTAATACAATGAAATAAGTTAAAGTAGTTTCATCCCCTACTTTTTATTAAGTACGTAACGTTTATCGAAAATAGTCTTCTAAATACCACTCGAGATGAAAATGTTTTTAGAGAATTGCCTTATGCTTTCGGTCGGCTTTATCTCATGCAATTTTCAGATGAAGTTTTGTGTTGGAAAATTGTTGGAAGTTGCCATGGAAACGACAAACAATTCCAAAAATATTTTGCCTCCGGTGGTATTACCCTTGATAATTTGTAAGTCAACATGCAATGTTTGATAAATTTAAACCAGTGAGCTTTTAAAAATCTTAAGCAATTTTATGTAACGCAAAAGACTCGGTGTACTTAGTCATAAATACATTTAGGGTGTACAGTGATTTATATTAAAGGACTTTTTGTTTGAAATGTTTTTTTACTGATTATTAGTTGAGATATGGAGAAACTAAACACTAGATGGGCAACCTGTCTTTTTTCTGAAATATTTCATTTTGTGATGTACAATGATTTTTTATAGATACATACAGGGGCGAGCCAATAATTTGCAGAGCCTTTGTTCAGCACTTACTTAATTAACGTTTACGAGACGTTTAGTCAAGCAGCAATGCTCATAAAATTTAACTTACTAATTCTGTTGAACATTTTACTACAATCAAAGCCAAATTAATACTATTTACTAATTCTAAAGCAAATTTTCTACGTTTTAATGTCTTGCGGCGCCTTTCACTGTCTGGCGCCTGAGTGCGTCTCACACTTTATACAAATTGGCCCTATTTGTTTGTATTATGTCCTTTTCATAACAGACTTGTATTTTTATAAGAAAAATTTCTTGTTCGCCTAATTAGTGTTTTTACTGATATACAAAATACAGGGTGTTTCAAACAACCCGTACCACCACTTTCATTCGAAAATGGGACGTCTGACAAAGATGGGGAAAAAATGTTTATCACAAAAGTGCATATATGTAGAATCGACTCAGGCTATAGCGGTTTTTGTGATTAAACCAGAAGTGACCAAAACCGGAAGTAACTTTAAAAACTGAAATGGAATCATCCGGTTTTTATTACATAATTATAATTAGAAAGATATTTGACAAAAAAAAACTTTTTACTTGAAAAATTTTTGATTATCAGCATAGTTTGTAAGCCATTGGATCTAAATAGTAACAACATTTAAAACCCTGTTCACATGTAACTGAGCTCTTGACACCCCATTTTTTCTTTAGTTTTGATTTTAGATAAATGAAATTTTTGACATAAATGATATGTGTAAAAAACCAAATTATTTGAACATAATATGTACTCTATTGTTTTACTTCCGGTTTCGCCAGAAATGACCATTAGTTTTTTATTTAAAATAGAGCACCCTTTACATTTTTACATTTTTGGAAATATAAAGCAACACTATTTTGTATAATGTTTATAACCTCAAATAATTTTTACACGAAAATATATTTGTTTATTGAGTACGAGTCATTTTTGGTACATTATCCACAATAGTGCAATTGTATTCAGTATTGCTTCCTCTTTCCGAAAATGTAAAAATATACAGGGTGTTCTTTATGAAATAACAAAGTTAGGGTCATTTCCGGCAAAACCGGAAGTGTAATAATAGTGTAGTATATATGTTCAAATAATCGTTTTTTTTTACACATATACATATTAAATTTTATTTAATTAAAAACAAAACATTGTCCAGAACTTAGTTACATGCGAATGGGGTTTTAAACAGGGTTGTTTGAATTAATTCAAGTTGAATTAATTCAAGAATTAATTCAAATTATTATTGTTTACTTTACTACAAGAAATGAAATATATTTATTAATATCGGTTTAAATATCAATAAGAAGCGGCCAAATAATTTTCTTTAATTTACTAAAAATGGGTTTATACAAGTTACAACTTGCACATATTCTGCACCTATGACGCTATGATTCAGTTTTATGTCAAAGTTGACAGTGGGCAGTGGATGCTTATTTTAAGTATAAGAAATTTTACCAATTCTTATAAAGTTTATTGGTCGTGTGAAACCTTTTGCTGATTCTCTACTAACTCTACTTCATCCTAATGAGTTAGCCAGCATGACTGATGCAGACTGGTGGACGTCAGCATTTAGTATCATAGGCCAAAATGAATAAACCGAAAAACAAAAAAATCTTATAATACAGTTCATGACAGCAGTTGCATCGTCAGCTGCAGTTGAAAGGGTTTCAACCTTTGGATTTGTGCATTCTGATCTAAGAAATCGTCTTGGTGTAGAAAAGCGGCAAAATTGACATTTCTATTTAAAGAATTTAATAGAAAAAGAAAATAAGTTTCTGATAATTAAGTCCACTTAATATATGAAATTAAGAAACAAATAAACTGTTTTAGTTATCCAAGAATATTATATTATTATTAAGAATTAGAAATGTTTTATTTATTTGTTGACATTCATTTAAGTTTGAATTTATCTTTTATTTTTTATTACATGTAGAATATTTTTATTATTTTTTACATAAAATAAAACTTGTACCTCAATAAATGAACCTATATATTGTAACTAATATTTTGTAACTTTTTTTACGTATATAACGAGTTGCGCAAAAAAATTCAAAAAATTCTGAATTAATTCAAAAAATTCAGATTTAATTCAAAAATTTTGCATTTTTTAAAAAATTCATGAATTTTTCCAACCCTGGTTTTAAATGCTGGTATGATTAAGGTCCAATGGATTACAAACTATACTGTTAATCAAAAAAAACTCGAGTTAAAAGTGTTTTTTTATCAAATATGTTTCTAATTATGCAATAAAAACCGGATGATTCTATTTAAGTTTTTAAAGTTACTTCCGGATTTAGTCACTTCCAGTTTAATCACGAAAACCGCTATAGAGTCAGTCGATTCTACATATGCTTTTTGTGGTAAAATGTTTTTCCCTATCTGTGTCAGACGTCGCATTTTCGAATAAAAGTGCTGGTACGGGTGGCCTGAAACACCCTGTATTATTGGGAAAAAATGACAAAGTAAAACACGTATTTGTGGACTTGTTTTATTTCCACCACCGTTGGTTGAAAAAGTATACGTACCTCATTAAAAATACTTAAAATGTCTTTTACGATATAGTTATAATATGAATTCATTGTTTTTATACGTCGATTAAAAAATATGTTATTTGTCGTTATTTCATGGATCATGTTTTTTATTTATGAGAACGTATCCTTTATTATTTTTTCTATAGTTAATTTATCTACTTCTCAGATAGTTTGTAAAATACCACAGACTGATGATAAAGCAGGTCTGATGGCAAAGACAGCGATGGATGTTGTGTATTACGTTAAGAATAAATTAATAATCTTTATTAATTTAACTTTTATCCTGCTTCAATATAAAATTATAACGTATACCTACATTATAACTTGTACCAGATTAGTGAATGAAAACACATAGAAACATCGTTTTGATACTAAATAAATATTTAATGAGTTTTTATTCAACAACAGAGCTTAAATGCAAAAAATAAAACGATCACTTATATTTGTTGAGAAGAATCTGAGAGCTGTAGACCATTTAAAATAAAGTAATTCCTATTAATGCTTAAAAATATGCAATAGTATACAGGGTGGTGCTTTTTTCGATGCTCACCATTGCTATCTTGAAAACGGCAAGACATACAAGGTCGGTTAAATTAGAGAAAAGTTGCACATTTTTATGGCGATTAAGAATCTGAAAAGAAATCCTGGATATTTTGAATCGTTTTTGATTTATTACAAAAAAACTGAAAAATGTGATTTTAGAAAAAAATTATTATCTTCCCTACCATTGACACTATTTCATTTAAACTTGGTAACTTTATGTTTTTGACCGTCCTGGGTTTGATAACGTCAACAGAAATTTTCTAAGACTTCTAGATTTCAAGTTGCGATAGTCAACTTTTTTATTTCTTATGGCCGCCATATTGGATTTTTACACCATTAGACAGACAAAAAAATTAGCTTTTCAGATTGGTAACCAACATACCTTTTTTCTTTCAAAAAACCTGTTGAAATTTGAAAATTTGTATAAATAATTTACAAAATCGAGAATTCTCTGAAAAAGAATTGAAATTTTAACATAAATAAAAGTGACACAACATTTTATAGGTCTAATAAAATAACGAAATGACAATAAATTTAAAACACCAGATAAATAATTACATATTTAAATTGTTTAAAGTGCGCGCCGTTATGTATGATGTAGTGGTTAGTCCTCAACTTCATTTCGTCCACTGCCTTTAGGATAGTTTGTCTCGAAATAGAATCGAAAGCATTTTTATTTTACGGCGAAGAAGTTCAATATTTTTCGTTAGGGTTGCATAAACAACATCAATGTAAAAAGTAATCCATAGGCGTTAAACATGGCGATCGCGGAGGCCAATGAACAGGACCAAACGTACCAAGTCATGAATTTTGAAAGCGTACATCTGAATTAATATCCTTTTACAATGCGGGCGTTGTGAGGACCAGCTCCTTCTTGCTGAAACTACTGATGATTTTGAATTGTTAATAATGGCAATTCGCCTAACATATCTTCTAAATATGTTTCCAACAATCTTACTTTCGTTATCATTAGACCAATAAAATGATCTGTAGCTTTTATTTACATCATAGTTTCAATTGTTTTTCAGAGCATCCTCGATTTTATGAATTATTTACACAAATTTTAAAATTTCAACAAGTTTTTTGAAAGAAAAAAGGTATGTTGGTTACCAATCTGAAAAGCTAATTTTTTTGTCTGTCTGATGGTGTAAAAATCGAATATGGCGGCCATAAGAAATAAAAAAGTTGACTATCGCAACTTGAAATCTAGAAGCCTTAGAAAATTTCTGTTGACGTCATCAAACCCAGGACGGTCAAAAACATAAAGTTACCAAGTTTAAATGAAATAGCGTCAATGGTAGGGAAGATAATAATATTTTTCTACAATCACATTTTTCAGTTTTTTTGTAATAAATCAAAAACAAATCAAAATATCCAGGATTTCTTTTCAAATTCTTAATCGCTATAAAAATGTGCATCTTTTCTCTAATTTAACCGACCTTGTATCTCTTATCGTTTCCAAGATAGTATCTAATGGTGAGCATCGAAAAAAGCACAACCCTGTATATATGCTTAATGACCTAAAGTTACCTTCAAATTATAAGTAAACTGTTATTAACACAAATATTTACCGAATTATAGGTAAATATAAAAATCGATAAATTTGCCCTAGTCGTAAGCATAAAACAAATGTAATTTACAAAGATATCAAAACGTCAATGAATAAAATTGAAATATGGCAAATGATAAACCGTTTTTAATTTTCAATATAAAGAAATAAATTATTAATTACCTGACTGCTAACGTTTCCTCGTGTCTCAGACACAACAGAGTGACATCTAAATGAAATAAATTATTCAATACCTGAACTGTTTGCATTTATGGCTGCTACAAAAATCATAAAACATTTTACAAATATTATTTCTATACTCTCTGATGGCAAAGAAAATTAAATGTAAACATGTAACTCTTGTGTTACTAAATGAAGGCGTGAAGTCGTGTCGCACGAACCAACCGTAACAAAGTTGTTTGTTGAGCGAATATGGACCTTTGATATACCAACGCAGTTAGAAAGAAGACTTTATTACTACGAATATTACATGTTAATTCTGCGTCAATTTTTATTTTACATTTCTGCTTGGGTTTTTCGTCGCTACAAAATATATTTGAATGCCGTAAGGCAATACCATAGAAAATTAACACATTTTGAACATTAAAATTAGTTTATTATTCACTGAATATCTATAACACTTGAGTAAACTTTTGAAAGATCTATAGCACTATATAAATAAAATTGCTAATGGTAAATATAGCTTTATTTCAAATGCAGAAAATTTACATAGCCTTATACAAACTCATACAGTAGTTCTGGAACAAATAAAAAAGCTTTTTTATTATTGATATCTCGGAAAACTTTATTCCCAATTAAAGTTGGTGCATGGCCTAAAAGTAATTTTTAAACAATAAAAAATGCAATAAAAATTCATATTACACTAGAATTTAGCGATTTTAAATATATTCGCGAGAGTAAAGTACCCTTATTTTAAGAGTTAGAAAAAAAGTTTAAAGGAAAACGTCATTTTATATTTAGTCTTTTTTCCTCTGAACAATTTTGTAAATCTTGTGTCATATGAATCTTTATTAAAGTTTTCTTCAACTAAAAATTAAACCATGCACCAACTTTTATCAGGAATAACATTTTCTGATAAATCGACAACTAAAACTTTTCCATTTTGTTGCAGAGTACTTAGGTATCTGAAACAGCATGATATTTAAAACAAAGTAAATAGTTGAGCCCTAAATTATTATGTTGTATATAGTTAGTGTCCCAAAATTTACTTTTTAAATCTATAAAAGGCGTTTAAATTAAAATTCAATACGCCAAAATCGAGCTTTCTAAAATGCCGGTCTACGTAAATAGGACACCAGCAATTCTCTGAATAACAAAATAACACACTGAAAATTTACTTGACAGAAAATTTTCAGAAGGTAGTAATATAACAAGTGCATTAAAAATTATCGATAATTTTTGGTAAATATGCCGGAAGTTGAACTGATAAAACACAAGTGCACGGGTGATTTTTTCTGATTCAACTTACATGAGTGAAGATTTGTCAAAAATTGTAGATTATTTGCAATGCACGAGTTATATTACGTCAAAAAAATTCCTTCACCTAAGCTACCTGTAAAATTAAATGTATGTTATGTCAAATTTTACAAGCACTGTCAGAGTGGTGGTTTAATCTATATTAAAGTAACGCTACTGGTCGCCGAAATTCGTCAAAAAATTATCAAGACCAAAATATTTAATTCCCTCTTCAAATTTATATTTTCGGCCAATCACAAACTCAGATTTCTTAGAAACAACCAACAAACGCATGAAAATCTATTAATTGCGAAAAGGATATTATTAGTCTATGATTATTAGTCGTTTCTTGAAATCTGAGTTTGTTATTGGTCGAAAACGCAAATTTGACAGAAGGATCAACATCTGACAGGGGAATGCAAAATTATTACCGTGTAATAATGCTCCTATTGGTAGTCCCTAGCCCTAGAAGATTTAAGATAAGTGATTGGTTGAAAACGCAAATTTGACAGGTAAAGGAAATTTTCAATATTATTATTAGCAGCTCATACTTAAGCGGTTTTGATAATTTCTGCGAGTGCCAAATATTGCTCACTCGGAGAAATTTTTTTGGGGGCCCCCAAGAAAGTGGGGGCTCTAAGCTATAGCTTGTGTAGCTTATACGTAAATCCTGCACTGCCCATGGCAAACGTTTCAGGTGTCACCATCTCACGGCGGCCCTGGTATGAAACAACGAAAAAAAATTGCATCCTAGCCGCCTCCTTAGCTCGCGAGCCCGTACTCATTGCACCCGCTGCACCCCCAATTGTTACGCCACTGGTTCTAGCAGCTGTGGTTTCAAGCTTAACTTGATAACTGTATTACTTCGTAGCGAATTTTATTGTCATCTTCATTTATCTTTTTAACAGAAGCAATGCTTTTTACCGTAACATACGTAGGAGGAGAGAGGACGTCCAACCCTTTTTGTTGCGAAACAGAACTCTTTTCGCGTTAAAAATTGCAAGCAAAGAAGGCGCTTGTTCACTAAAAGCTAAACTCTGTTTAAAACCGTAATAAATCGTAATTCGAAAATGCTCTAGGGTTAAGTTCATTCATTCACTACTTCCACTATTTTTTAGATATTATTAAAGTAAGTTCTAATCAACGACTTTAACTTAAACCGCAAATGACTGAAAAACTTAATAATGTGAGTCTGGATTTTATTTCTTGCGACCTACTAGTTTATTTATATTTTAATTAATTGAACTTGGCCTTCCTAGCATTTTTCTACTTCACAAATAAAATATTTGAAAGAGAAAATCAAAATTTACAAAGAAAAAGGTAAAATAGAGAAAGTAACAGATCAATATAATTAAAATTTTATTTATATTGTGATAAGTATTGTACAGTAATTAATTAAAAATATCTAGATTAAACGACAGAAAAATTGTAAAAAATTTACACGATGCTTAATATTAGGTACTTACATCTTTATAAAATTAACACAGACAGCTTTTTAGGGCAGAACAGCTCACGAATGTTTCTTTTTACATTCAAAATGTTTAATTTGTACTGGATTTATAATCCTACGTTTTTGCAAAATATTAATAGATAAACTTAAGATAAAAGCCGAGAGTAATCTCACAAAATGTAACTTTAAGGTCTTGCATGAATTTGGTAATTTAAATACATCCTTACCAAAGGCGACGTTACAAACTTGAACAGGATTGACCTACATCACGAAATAAGACGGTTTTGTCACAGACAGACCTTAGTTCTTAGTCAAATAGTCCATGGTACATGGCACCAAACCCGTGCTTAAAGTTATTACACAAAATCTATTATTTAATCCTTTCTGTGGCACTTGAATTTATCACTAGTGCAAAGGCACTACAATCTTTTAAAAACTACTCTCTGAAGCATATGTTTCACTCCAACTATAGGGAAAATCTATTGAATTTCTCCTTAATACACACTTTGCACCCTGCAAATATTGTATTTATCATTTCCTACAGTCACAACAATGACAGCTAATTTAGATTCTTTAGAGCTGAATGCATTAGAATCAGAGTAACATTTGTTCATTTTGGAGTTGATTCTAGTTAGCTAGACTTCTAAACAAATCAGTTTAAATTATGTAAATGTAGTTCTGTTTCTTGCTATTATTAACTAGTTAATTAACTCTTCATGTGATATCTTATTTAAGGAATAAACAATACCTAGAAGGCATAAGCACAAATTTTCGTCTGCTTTTTGTAATTTACCTTAATAAAAGTGCCAGGTAAAACTGCAATTTTCAGTTAATCGATTTTAATCAAGATTGAAATAAATAAGCAACTCTTCATAAATGTCTCCTGTATCCAATTTTATTAAAATTGGTACGGCCGTTCGCGATAGAACATGCCAAGTTATTGTACCTTAGCATGCTAGCTACGACTGGAAAAAGACCGTATTCGAGTTTTAATACTTTTACATTTAGAAAAATGTCAACTGCACTGTACTATAATATTGCTACGATATGGTTTGTCATATTGTTTTGTACAGACTCAATTAGGTTTGCTACCACTTCAATGAACATTCAATGGGCAAATACTTGGAACATTATAACTCTATACAAAAATCGTGAATTCAGAGATTCAAATTTTATGAAAATTTCAAAAAACACCGATATATTTGCCTTTAAAAAAATAATGTAATTTTTAAGTAGACTTGACCTCTTTTACTAAAAAGTTTTAATATTATGATCATAAAACTTATTTACAGACTGATTCAAATATTGTGAAAACATTTGTATTAGCAAAATTAATATACTCTTGGGAAAAACAAAAGCTGTTTACCTTGGTGAGCATATCAATCCGTAGTATTCATAGTTTAGTCGTTTAGTGTCATAAAACGAGTTTTTTTTTCTGATTAAAAGTAAAATTATACAATTTTTGAAATTTCTAACGGGGACGTTAAAAACAGAAACGGCTTATTTTTGAATAACATAAAGATGTTTAAAATTGCATCGAAGCTTGAGTTTAAAAAAATCCCAAATACAATAAAATAATCTATAATAAACGACACGCACGTTCAAAAAATTCTTTTCGCACAATACAGCAGGCAATTCACTTTATTGTATTTTTTAAAGCAGATAGTTTGCCAACAAATTTACATTTTTTAGATTCTAATATAACTGCAAGAAATATGTTTTATTTGGTGGTTTGTTCTTTGGAGATATCTTTTTAAATGGGAAAGACAAAATATAATGGCACGACAAAATTAGTATATGTAGCGACAAAAAAGGTACATCGAACGACAAAATTGAGAAACTTCACGACAAATTTTGCTTTTTGCACGACAAAAAATAATATTTAAAGGATAAATTTTGTTCGTTATAAGATATTTGCTGGAATATTAAATTAATCGTATCTTTTTTTAAATATTAAGTGACTTATCTATAAAAATAAGGATACAAACTCAGATGTAAATGTATACCTAAATATTGATTTGTTGCAAAACATATCACAAAATCGTATTAAACATCAAACAAAATATGTATTAACTAAATACACTTTTAACATAATAACATATTAATTATAACATATTACGTTACCTAATACGTTTGTTTCACCATCTTTTAGCCTGACCCTCAATTATTTGGTCCGTAATAGAGGGTCGTGTTAAAGGTTGAATAAAGTGTATTGTATAAATAAGAAAAATTAAGGTAATAATTCATATTTATTAAAAAAAAAAAAAAATACAACCTTTAACTTGGCCGTCTTTTTTGGTCGTTTATTTATATTGTATGCCGTTATAAAACAAATATTTTGTCGTTCACTTACATTTTTAATCGTTAGAACACATATTTGTCGTGCGTTATATTTTCCTGTCGTTAAGAATTCAAATTTAGTCGCGCTGAAAAATGGTACTCGTTTTAAATAACGAGTCTATTAAAATTGTTATCATTTATAATCTTATTACACGAAGTGAGCAAAGTTTTTACTAAAGTAAGTAGGTAACTTTTATTTCTTTACAAAGCCATCTTGATTGGGTAATAACAGTTTTATTACAATTGCTTCTCAATGGCTCCTCCCCATTTGAAAGTCAATTATAGTTAGCTTAAAAAAATAAGAAATGTTATATCGTTTAAACAATACAATATAGGTACAGCGTTATTCAAAAAGTATGCAACAAGTGAAATTTTTTTTTTCGAGAAAATGTTTTCCTGAAAAAAGTTGGTGCATGGTCTAAAACTAATTTTGAGGTAAAAAAGGCGTCAATGAAAATTCATAGCACACTAGCTTTTAGCAATTTTAAAAATATTCGCAAGAGTAAAGTTTTATGAGAAATTGATAACAATAAACTTTTTGGTTTTGAATGACAATTATTAATTCGATGTTTAACAAAAATTTCATATTACATAATATTTTCAAATTTTAAACAACCGTTTTTGTAACTCATAAAATAAGGGCACTTTACTCCTGCGAATATTTTTCTTAAATCGCTAAAATCTATTGTTACATGAATTTGTCTCGATCTTTTGTTTGTCTTAAAATTAGTTCCAAGTCATGCACCAACTTTAATCAGGAATAAAAATTTTTGAGCAATTTATATAATAAAAAACTTCGATTTGTTGCATATTTTTTAAATGACGCTGTATATAAATTTTTGATAATAATTTGTCAGAAATGTTGAGAAAATATTTTTTATTTAAGTTATATTAACAATTTGGCACAAAAGTAAAGTGTCACACTTTGATGTTATTTTATATTTTAAATGCAAGAATTATTCAAAAGAAGAAAAATTTGCTTCATTTCTTAGCTTGTTCTGTTTTTTGTTTTATTATCTCAAGTTGGGAGATACGCAGAGTAACATGTATTCTTTATCTAAATATCCCAAAATCTTCGCGCTAACGCATCCGACTTTGTCTGACGTTAGTAGGTCGATGGATAGATCTCATTTATCTCCACAAATATAGGGTTTTGTACAAGGGTTAACATTCCTAAGCGCCTGTTACTAATCAAAAACTACGCAGTTGCTATGGTAACAATGTTTTCGTAAGTGAATGAGCTGATTGTAGATTGTTTTCATAGTAACAAAAGCATAATAGGGTTCGCTTTTCACTGAGTCAGTTTTTTTTCAGTAATGTTGGATATCTCGTTTGTTATTTGATTTAGAATAATGGCATCGAGGATGTTCCAAAAATGCCTATAAAGCAATTCATAGAGACAGTTTGTGATAAAAACTGAGCACAAAATAATTTGCAAACGTAAAATAAAGTGGTTATCTATAAGAAAACGAGATTGTCATAAAAAGAAAATATGGTTGCAATTTTTTTCTTTGTAAATATATGATTTGACAACAACAAACTTAAGTAAACTTAAACGCAAAATTTATAAATATATTAACAGGCTTATATAAATCTTTTAAAGAGTACATATTACTTGTGACATTTTTTAAGGAATATATTTTTCTACTACATAATTTTCCTATTTATAGACTGTCATGGTAATTGTAATAAAGATGCAGTGAGGTAGGTACAACTTTGAATTGACCAGACGTCCTTTTTGTAGGACGCATCTCACTTTTTAATAATTTTATTTTTAGACCTTCTGCATGTTCAACGTAGTACGTATTTTTGTAGATGTTTGTATTTGCAACGATTCATAACTTTGCTATTGATGAACTTCAACAAGTCCTTTATGAGAAATGATTTTACTTGCTATTAAATATTGAAGGACTAGGACATATCTTAACCTCTCGGGTAAATTTATTACCTTCAAATGTTTCTTACCCTTTCTAACGAAAAAACTATTGTGAAGGACTTTTGAAACAAATTTGTTTTCATTTAACAGTGCAATGAGTGATAGATATTAAACTTAAACGTTTAAGAATATATTTGTGCTTTTTGTTTTAAATGTAAAAAATACAGGTCACTTAAAAATGGTTTTAAATAAATTTAGACACATTTGTAACTAGATTGGTCTATTAATGAGTTAAAATATACAGCGTGGTTCACTTTTTTGTAGCAGGACATTAACGGTTGATACAAAAACTTATTTTAAAGCGAATATTTCATTTCAACATGGGTCCATAAACGCTTCATTTTAAAGATACAGGGTGTTGAAATTTTGGAAAAAATATCGGTAATTTTTAACCGTTTTCCAACCAGTTGATATATTTAAACCACATTTGGTATACAGCACCACCTTACAGGTTATCACATTCGGTGAGAATGTCAAGCCCCACTAGCAACCAGTAGCGGAGTCGAGGGGGTTCAGTTATAATAAATTTTATAAAAAGCTAGTACAGTCCTATTCAAAATCAAACTTAAATTTGTTTTTGGATAGAGCATTTTATTCTAAACAAAAAGTGTCTCGCGACTTTTCTTCGTATATGCCACCGTTTGGCGCAAAATTTGATTTATCTTATTATTCTCGCGAAAAATTTGCTCATAAATTCGATCTATAAATATCGCTAGTATCCGAAATAAAGAAGTAATTACCGATTTTTGCAGGTTTTTAATAACAGAACATGCTAATGATGAAGGGAGAACTTTCGCTACACTAACGATTAATGAGCATTTACTCTGTAATTTGCAATTTTGTTTTTCGCAATATTTTTAGATCGAACTGATGAGCAAATTTTTCTTGTAATTGTAAAATAAATCAAATTTCGCGCCAAACGGTGGCAGATACGAAAAAAGTCTTACCACTTTTTGTTTAGAATAAAATGCTTTATCCATAAACAAGTTCGAGTTTGATTTTAAACAGGGTCGTACTAGTTTTTTTTTATAAAATTTATTGAAACTGAACCCCCACAACTCCGCCACTGGTTGCTCGTGGGGCTTGACATTCTCGTCAAATGTGGTAACCTGTAAGGTGGTGCTGCATACCAAATTTGGTTTAAATATATCTACTGGTTGGGATATCTACTGGTTGGGAAACGGTTAAAAATTATCGATATTTTTTCGAAAATTTCATCCCTGTATCTTGAAAATGAAGCGTTTATGAACCCATGTTGAAATGAAATATTCGCTTTAAAATAAGTTTTTGTATCGACCGTTAAGGTCAAAAAAGTGGACCACCCTGTATGTTCACAATTGGAACAGATAACTAATCTAATTATTGTACTGAAATTATCATTGTATTATACTGTATTCTTAACTGTAAACAAGTTAAAATTAGACACAAAAATGTAATGTAATAAGCGTTGGTGTTTTGAACAAAGAAAAAGTAAATAAACAAAAAATGAATTCCAAGCCCACCCGTAACGAAAATAATGTCATGATCTGCTTTCCAACTACTTTTTGTAAATATTATTGTCATTTATTTGGCCACCTATACAACATCCGGTTAAAATAAAAACGATATTCATTGATTTCAAATTTTTTAAAAGAATCAACATGCCCAAAGACATTAAAAAAACGAACACTACTTTAAATATTCTTGAAATATTATTTATACACAGGGTGACCCAGTAAGAACTCACCAGCTCTGTGTATTTTATGGTTAAAGATATAAAGCTTTCGTTTTTATTTATTTAGACAGTTACAAGTATTTACATTTCCAGGAATTTTGTATGTTTGGTATCAGTGCGCAAAAACAAAACACTGTGTATAGTTGAAAATAATTTTAGGTTATGTAGTAAATGATTACAAACAACTTTTATATTTAACTTTTTTTAATATTATTACTAATAACAGAGCTATCGAATAATTCGTCGTGGCTGGGACACCCTGTATATATTTATAACATAATAAATAAAAAAATAAATATCTCAAAAAGTTGAATGTATATAAAATTTGATAACATATTAAAAATAGCTTAAGACTAAATACTTTTATTAACTCGTTTAACAGAGGATATAGATTTTTTTTAAAATACAATTTCACTAGCCCTTTTATTTGAGTTATCTCTACCGTTGTTTAAAAAAGGTTATTTCATCACTTTTAATAAAAATTCATTGGTAATATTAATCAATATTTAAAACTTCCTAATTTCCGGCCTAGCTGGATGTGCTGTTGAAATAACAATCACAATAACGCAAAAACGTTGTATTTGCACATAAAAATTCATCTCATAAAAACGTTTTAAGGCAGCTGGATCTATATTATTAACGACCTGTATCATGTACTTTAAAAATATTACCGCAGCGCATATACACATTAGGATGCAAATATAAGTTTTACGCTAAAAAGATTCTGTAAGTGCCGAAGCAAATTCTCAACACACCAAATGGCACTGTTTAAGTGCAAGCCGTTAGCTGTAAAATAAATAACCTACAGGTTTATATCTTTAAACAATGTAGCACGTACGTCACTGTTACACATTTTTCCAGATTACCTATTTGTTAATATTAAATAAGATTTAATGGTTTTAAGAAAAAAGTATAAAACGCATAACTTGAAATAATGCAATCGCATGAGTTTAAACGGTAATAATTGCGAATGCGTGAAACAAATGTACTTCTACAACGTCGCTAACTTTTGTAAACATTTTGAATATGTGGATCATGCAATTCTGTTCAGATATTCAGAAAATATTTTCACACCAACTTAACAATGAGGTTACTTGCGAAGTTAGAAAACAATTTTATCGATAGTGTATGAAAACGGTAGGCTTTATAAAGTTCTGAATGCATTTTAAAATTCTATGGGCCAATTTTTGTTGAATAGAGTCCGCTGTATAATTTTGAAAGCTTTAAGTTTGATTGACATTAAATAAAGTTGAAAAGTTCGAACGAAATTAGCATTTTAGAGGTAAATTTAGTTTTTGAAGGGGAACCTTTCATTAATAATCTACCCTCTTTAATAAGTGAGTGTCATTTAAAGGGCTCTTTTGTAACTTATCACATTATACACAAATCACTTTGTTAGCAATCTACCTACTTTTGAATTAACTAATGTGAATACAAATTTTCGCCGAACTGAACGCATATACAGGGTGTATTTTAAATAACTTCATTATTTAACAGTAAAGAGTATACCTACTTATAACAAATAAATCTTGAATGATAAAAGTACTTATATAACTGCATTAAATGTTGCTTCTTATGATTTGCGTATATCGTGCCTTTTATTTTTAGTTTGAACTTAAAAAATACAAAATCGACGTTTTTAAATGTTATGGAACAGTAAATGTTTAACTGGCTTCAATTAATATCCAGGGTGGATATACATATGTAAAATCTCCTATATTGCTAATACAGTAGGTACCCACTTGCGATTTTTAACATCTATAAAGGTACAAATATATGGCCTCTTTTTTCAAAGCACTGATTGGACGATAAAAAATGGTATGTATTAGATTTATACAATAATATGATTAGAATTAACAAGGTAATATTATAGGCGCATAATAATCATCACGTTGGTTATTGGTCATAGATAACTAATCCCTATACAAGGTGTTTCTTCAATATTCCGAAAAAAATTTAAGAGGTGATTTCTTATCGAAAATTAAGGGGGGTCTTTCATATAAATTTTTTTCCTTAGACTTCTCCTTTTCGAGTTACACCCCCCTAAAGGGGAGCGGTAAAATTAGGTTTTTATTTTATTTCTCAAATTTGGATAAATGTAGGAGAATTATATTTGGTAGATGTTTTATACCTACTAAAAGGTTTCCCATAGTAATACAGTAAATTCTCTATAAATGCAACTTCTATAAGTGCATCATACTCTATAAATGCATTACTCCATATATGCAAAAACATTCTATAAACGCAACTTTCAAAAATCAAGCTACCCGTAGTAAAAACTGTCAGTGTCACAGTCAATCAATCAATCATGAAGAAAGTTAATTTAACGATTAAGGATAAGTGTGAAATTTTAAATAAACTTGAAAATACTAAAGTAAAAGACATTTTTTTTTACCTAATGCAACACCCTGTATAATAGAAAGATTTTAAAAATATTTTTAAAAAATGGTTTCCTTTACTCTCTAAATGCATCTTTTTTCTATAAATGCATTTTTTTAAAAACATTTGAATCTAACAATGTTGCATTTAGAGAGAATTTACTGTATTTTTAATCATCTCCCACTATCACAGGGGGCTGAAAAGTGCGACCCCGTGACTTTTTAATCAGAACAAGGTTTGCATATTTATTTCAAAGCTTGATTTATTTAGAAACTTTTTTTATTCTTTAGTTTTTCTCGTAAAACCTACAGTTTTTGAGTAAAAAATAATATAAGTGAACATGCGCCATTAAATATTCCAAAATAAAACAATTCATTTTGGTGGTTACCATGGCTTTTTAAATTCATATTGGGTAAAATTGAAAAAAATTGAAACGGTTCCGGAGAAAAACGCGGGAAACGAGACCTTTGTAAAAACAATTTCCTTTATGTTAAACGATTATGCAAGTCGCATAGCTTTAAATATACATCTTCTCAAATCATAGCGCTAAATGAAGCGGAACATTTTTAAAAGTATTATTTCCCATTTGCGTTCATTTACCTTATTCGATAATAATGGCATCAGGCGCAAACAAAAAACACATTATATTTTCCATTTTTCCTCTACACCCACCATTTTCGAAAAGATTGCCTTCAAAGCTTTTAACGTTCGTCTGCTGTTAGGGTATTTTTATCATGTCACCTTTAAACCCTTAAACACTGTCATAGTTTTTACATCGTAAACAATTCCTTGGCGCCGCTGTGACGCGATTGTGAATTTATTGCGAATATTGTAAAAAATATAATTTTGTTGTTGAATTGATTACAGTATTTTGGTATTAAAATGCATTAATTAAAGAAAATTCGTTTGATTGAAAGTTATGTTTGTGTCTTATTTGCAATTTTATGTTCTGCGTTACAATTATTTTATATTTTAAGTTTTTCTTTAATTTGTAATATATTTTTTATAAAATGGTCGTTCTCAAGATTGTTACTTTGTTTTATTGGTTTTATTTGGTGTTTAACTCTGTTTAATACATCCTCACATTTTTAATTAGGTTGACAAATCGTTCAAGAACATGTTATTTTATAGGAAATATTTCAGTAGGTATTTCAGTTCTTTCAGGTGTTATCAGATCCGAGCACAATTTAGTACTCAAAAATTGCTTTGTCCGCAATGTACGATAAGGGTACCCCAACTTTAAGTACGAACATTGAAGTACTAGACGAAAAAATAGAAAGTCAGTTGGTTTTGCCTTTTTTTTTAAGATATACAGGGTGGTCCGCATAGAAGGGCCACTATTGGAACCTCGTAAACAATAATAGCTACAAAGAAGTTTAAATTAGATAAATTGTTGCCCTTTCTGAGGCCTATTCAGTGATGCTTTAATGTTTTAAAATGTTCCATGACACGCTAGATAATAAACAACAATCAAAATGGGCATTTTTTAAAATCGTTAATAACTCGGTCATACTTGATGGTAAAAAAATATTTTTGGGAAAAAAGTTGTAGATTTCTTTACACACATGTAAAACGTCAATCGAAAATGTAAATGAAACACGAAATCAGTTTGTAAATTTCTCGTAATAAAATATATAAAAATTACTATGTTCTGTGGAACATTTTTTATTTTTTTTTTAGAAATCCTTGTTTATTTACAATCTGTTGCTTGTGAACAATAAGTAAATGTTGTGTTAGCTTAAACTAAACTAAAACTAAACCTAAACTAAACTTGCTGAGAACAGTCCATTGACGGTTCTCTTTCTTGTACGATTATCTACCTAATTATTTAATTACAATGTAGAACAATATTCATATTTGCGTATCAAAGCGTACAACTAATCAAACCTGGTAGGTAAGTCCGATGGTTTAAAACGTTTGAGTCTTCTGATTTCATCGTTGTTTTCTAAGAGTTGTGTGGCTAGGTTGTTTGGATGCACAATAAGTCTGTCTTGGTATTTCACATAGATGCTTTTAATTTCTTCACGCACTGTTTTAATTTTAAGATCACTTTGAATTATGTGATTAGGTACATACCATGGTGCATCCACAATGCTTCTTAGCGCTTTGTTTTGGAATCGTTGGAGGATTTCTATATTAGAATTGCTGGCAGTACCCCAGAGTTGGATGCCGTATGACCACATAGGTTTTACAATGGTTTTGTAAAGCAGGAGCTTGTTTCCAATTTTCAGTTGTAATTTTCTGCCAGTTAGCCAACACAGCTGGCTAAATTTGAGTCCCAGCTGTTTTCTCTTACTAAAAATGTGTTTTCGCCATGTGAGTCTCCTATCAAGATGTATACCAAGATATTTCACGTCTTCAGCTTGTGGTATTGGAGTATTGTTTAGTGTCACTGATGGGCATGTCCCTCTTCTCATGGTGAACGTCACATGTGCAGATTTTAGATTGTTGACCTGTAGTTTCCATTTTCTCAGCCATTTTTCAACCATGTGAAGATTGTTCTGTAGTTTTGCGGATGCATCGGCAGGGTTGGTATCTGATGCTAGTATGGCTGTATCATCAGCAAATGTGGCTACAGTTGTTAAATTAGTTGTAGGTATGTCGGCTGTAAATAGAGTGTAGAGTACTGGCTGTGGAACAAATATCGCGAAAAGATTAAGCCAACTGCTTCGACGGCATTTTAAACACATACTGGTTTCAATAAACTTAACAAAATATGAACATACATTTAAGATCAAGTTATTTGAATTCAAGTCGCTTAAATTCAAGTAGCTTGACTGATGAGAACGAAGCTTTAGGTTCATAAAATTTAATTGATAATCTAGAATTCTTGATTCATGAAGATTGTTTATCCAGAATTCTGGTTTTATTGAACTAAGATCTTTCTTATACCTAATACTTATTTAGCACCCTGTAACAGCTAAACCAGAGTTAATAAAATTTGGACCGGAGGGTTTGTTTGAAACACTTATTCATGTTTTTAGTAAATTTCTACAAGGGAGCGAACTACCACAAAAATGGCAAGCAGCGTATATAACCAATCTGTACAAGAAATGAGATAGCACGAAATGCAAAAACTACAGAGGAATAAGTGTGACGAATTCTCTAAGTAGACTCTACGGGAGAATAATTAAACATAAAATTGAAAGAAATTTGGATGAAGACGAAGAACAATGTGAATTCCGACAAGGACGCTCTTGCATAGACAATATTTTTTGTCTAAAGCAAGTTATTAAAAGAATATTAGCTTATAATTTAGAAACACATGTGGTATTTGTGGATTTGCAGAAGGCCTATGAAACGGTGCCCCTGGTCAGGCTATGGATAGTTATGAAATGTAAAGGCATTAGTTATACACTGATACAGGCAGTAAAGAAATTGTACAGTAATATGACCAGCTACGTGAAGGTAGGAAATATAATATTGAATAAAATTGCAGCAACGAAGGGTCTCCGTCAAGTTTGCTGCACAGCACCCACATTATTTAAGATATAGATAAGCGGAGCCCTAGAAAACTGAAACAAAAAATGAAGGAGTATGGGCATCGACATAGGACATGACAAACTGTACACATTATTTTTTGGTGATGACCAACTAGTACTGGCAGAAGACAGTGACGACATAATACATGCTCAGAATATCAGAAGACTTAAACATCAATAATGAAAAAACAGAAAACCTTGTTATTGGAGGTCATGCTGCCGATTTACAACTTGAAAACCAAATCATCAATAGGTACGAATGAATATAAATATCTTGGTGTTATAAATAGTGATGAAAACTGTCAAACTGAAATCTCATACAGAGTTGGACAAGGACTAGCTGCCATAAGAAAATTAAACTCCCTGCTGTGGAACAAGAGTGTGACAATAACGACAAAACTCAAAATCATTATTAGAGAGTATAACCCTATACGGGGTTGAACTATGGGTAACTAATAAAAGAAAAGAAAGTAAAATTACAGCTCTGGAAGTGGAGTACAGAAGGAAGTGCTGCTGTCTTACTACACTTGATAGAGTACGTAACACGGACATCTGGGAAAGAAAGGACGTAAGTACAACTATAATTGATACAATCACATCAAGAGATTAAAATGTAAAATGGTATGACCATCTAAGACGGATGCCAGAAGAAAAAACTGGAAAAAAGGAGTGGAGGAGGCCATGGAGGACAGAGGACTCCAAGAACAAGATTGGCTCAACAGAAGAAGATGAAGATTAAAAAGCGATAAACGGTTTTCAACTGTAAGAAAATCGCAAATATATATTTTTAACTTATTTATTCAAATTTAAAAAAAAATAATTGCAGAAAGCGATTTGAATCTGAAAAACAAGTTAAAGCCGCTGTTAAGGATTATTTTACAATCCTCTCTAAAGATCTGTTGCTAATGAGATGAGATTGCTGATAAAACGTTGGAGTGTGTAACTGTCGGAGAGTTATGTTAAAAAAATTGAGAAATAAGATTTTGATTTATCTAGCCCCTTTTTTTCATGGCTAGGCAGAACACTTAATAATTTGCCTTCGTACCGTGTATTCGGGCTTAGTGTGGATGACAACGAAAACAGATTAGCATATACTGTGATAGCACGAATAGTCGGAGGAAGTTGAATAGACACGTATACGTGAAATGAATAGATTGTAAATTTATATTTTGAACGCAAATACACGCTTATACACATACATACGCGCGTGATCGATTTATTCGATGGTAAGCGCTGAAATCTGAACGCGGCTTTATATTTAAAAAACATCGTTTGCACTAGTAATAATAAGGCGATAAGATCAGTTTATACTTGGTCGCATAATAAAACCGATCTTTTGGCTTATGATCGTTTTCCAAATATCGAGTGATTTAGTTTGACTGGCACACCTCTATAACTTTGTTTTTAAGAGAAAACCCCTATAAACCTTATATTTTCGTAAATAGAAATAAATTCTTTAGTAAATGACGATAAAACGTTTTTTCTACGATAAAATCATATACATATTATATCAATATAATAGCCTGGCAATAGTCAACTTTTTTGTCTAAATTACACAGTATACTGTGTATATTTATTTTAATTTAGAATTTCATTTTAAATCCTATCATACAACTAAAAAAATTAACGTAGGTACACTGGAAAATTTTTAAGAAAAATGAGTCTTAAAATTTTTTATGACTTTTCTCAAAATCTTAGCGGTCTCTATAGACAAAACATGATCGCTTTAGTAATAAATTGACAGCTTATATCAGAATCAATAAAAAACGTATACTATGTAATTTAAAAAAAAAGTTTACTGCCGCTGCTCTGTCTGACATACTTCACCATTATATTTTAATGTCATTTTATAAAAAAATTTCCCTCGATTTACAAAAATACGAAGTTTATAGGGATTTTATCTTAAAATAACAAACTTATAGGGGAGTGACAGTCACACTGAATCGCCCGGTATATTATAATGTTGTGAACCAACCGATTTTTTAACTTGTGAAGTAAGTAATAACTTCATAGTTCTGGCAAAACCAAACAATGAAGAAATTTTTTGATCCGTTCTGTTTAGCAAAATGTATTTGGATCTTTCTGTGATATGCCCAAGGCCGGTTTTACCATAAAGCTGGGTTTACATTAGTCATGTGAGTGGATAACATGAATTCATGTGAGATGAACGCCAAATGACCGTCTAAACCTTGTAATTCATGTCAGTTGATCATTTGAAAGAAATCTTTTGAATTGAATTACAAAGTTTAGACGGTCATTTGGCGTTCATCTCACATGAATTCATGTGAGTTGATCCACTCACCTGACTAATGTAAACCCAGCTTTAGGCGAGTCTATGGAATTGTTTAGAAACGCCAAATTATAGGCGTCTAGGAACATTCTTCGCCAACAATTCTTCGCCCACAGTTCTTCGCCCACAATTCTTTGCCCACAATTCTTCGCCCACAATTCTTCGCCCACATTTCTTCGCCTACACAATTCTTCGTTGCGACAATTCTTCGCCGCCACAATTTTTCGCCGCATACAAGCATATCACAAATTTTGTTTGTAAATGTGATTGTTTTTATTTATAACAAAATTTTTACAGATCATTTTATATTAGCAATTAGCCTAAAGTTGTTTCTTGTATATTAATACTTTGTCTTTTAATATTATGTTTAAAAATTGCTACATAAATAGCGTATGTTGTGATTTTTAACTTTGTTTATGTTATTATAGTATAAATGTAAAATTATCTGTAAAAGTTACGTTATAAATAAAAATAATCACATTTACAAACAAAATTTGTGATATGCTTGTATGCGGCGAAAAATTGTGGCGGCGAAGAATTGTGGCGGCGAAGAATTGTGTAGGCGAAGAAATGTGGGCGAAGAATTGTGGGCGAAGAACTGTGGGCGAAGAATTGTGGGCGAAGTATGTTCCTAGACCCCTTGTATGCTTGTATGCGGCGAAAAATTGTGGCGGCGAAGAATTGTGGCGGCGAAGAATTGTAGCGGCGAAGAATTGTGTAGGCGAAGAATGTGGCCGAAGAATGTTCCGGACACGAAGTTATAGGGCCCCAGATTTTTTCATAAAAAAGGGTTAAATTTATATGATATAATATGTATACAAATATGTATTAACGTTATTTAATGGAAAAAAAAATTATAATGGTGTAATATTTTTGTAAATATGCCCGTGATTAATAAATATTGCGAAAAACTTCAGGAAGTAATTCCCATCATATCGAATATTAAGGTCTTTAATGTAAAATGTTTTTAGAATACGTCTTGTTTCGGAGTTACACCACCTAAAGAGAAAGGTAAAAGTAAGTTTTCATTTTATTTCTCAAATTTGGAAAAATGTAGAAGAATGACATTTGGTAAATGTATTCCACTTATTAAAAGGTTTTTATAGTAATATTTTTATTCACCTCCTACATTTACAAGGTGCTAAAAAGTGCAACGCCAGTTGGGTGTTGGTTTCTCTATCAGAACTTTTGGAGGGTTAAAATTTTGCAATTTATAATATTTTTTTTAGTTTGTTTTATTTAGAAACATTTTTTATTTTTATATTGTTCCCGCAAAAGCTACAGTTTTTGAGTAAAAAATAAAATAATTGAACGCACCAAATAAACACGAAAACACTTGTCACTTTTACTTAATATATACAAACCATAGTAACAATTACTAACTACCAAAATGAATCATTTTATTTTAGAATATTTTTGATGGTGCATGTTCACTTATTTTGTTAAAAAGTGTAGGTTTTGCGGGAAAATTTAAAGAATTAAGAAAGGTTCTAAATAAATTGACCTTTCAAAAAAGTCTTCAAATTGCCAAATTTCTACCCTCCAAAAAGTTTTGATAAAAAAAGCAACAGGGGTCGCACATTTCAGCCCCTTGTGAAGGTAGTAGATCATTGAAAATATTACTGTGGAAAACCTTTTAATAAGCAAAAAACATCTAACAAAAGTCATTTTTCTAAATTTCTCCAAATTTGAGAAATAAAATGAAAACCTACTTTCACCGTTCTCTTTTAGGGGTTGTAACTCCGAAAGAAGACGTTTTGGGAAGAAAAATCGGGTCTAGGAAGATTCACCGAAAAGCAATTCACCGACAGCAATTCACCGAATATCAATTCACCGCATTAGCAATTCACCGCATCGTTGAAAAATAAATGGATATAAATTACATGAAATATATTAATCAAAGATCAGAAAGTAATATATTTATTGAAAAACTATTGTCAAACAATTATAATATAACAACAATAAATCTTTAATTTTTTCTTAATATCTGAATATGAATGAATTTTAATTCAAATTATTTTAAAATAGTGCACCTAGTTTGACAAAAGTAACAATATTCGATAAAAGCAACTATTACAACCAAAATCGACTCAGAAAAGTTGCTTTTATCGAGTATTTACCGTATTTGGGTTGTCTATCAACAAGTTTTATTTGTTTCTTACAGTGTAATAATTGCTCTAGACTCGTGGATATTCATACGTAAAACAACGTTTGAGGGTCCAACCACCTTATAAAGCCATAATTAAAAACAATAAAAATATGAGTAATAAGTACTTAACCCCAAAAAGTGCAACCAATGTACAGGATAGGATGGTCAGTCACAATATATTACTTTCTGATCTTTGATTAATATATTTCCTGTAATTTATATTCATTCATTTTTCGATGATGCGGTGTATTGCGTATGCGGTGAATTGCTTATGCGGTGAATTGATATTCGGTGAATTGCTGTCGGTGAATTGCTGTCGGTGAATTGCTTTTCGGTGAATCTTCCGGATACCGACAAATCATATGAAAGTTTTCCTTTATTTTTGATAAGGAATAACCAGCCGAAGTTTTTCGCAATATTTATGAATCACCCTGTATATAGACACATACGCACATTTAGACAACATATGGGGGCGCTCAATTTTTTTTGCCTAGGAGCGACAGATGCCCTTGCGCCAGGCCTGGATACGTCTTAAGTTGTTGATACCTATGCATCCGTTGTGATGCAAAAATGAAAAGGTTAACTTTATTGGTGCTTAAATTTTTTTAAAAGATGTATATGGTTTTTTTAAAATTCGTTTATTGATAAACGCTTAATGAAGATAAACTCTAACGTAATGTAAAAAGCGATTAACGCTACTAATAAGCGCAACGGCCCCGTAACAGTGTTTGAGGGTCAAGGTTTCGTGACATTCATAAATAAATAATATGAGTACACTTTCTACGTTCATTTATTTAATATTATTTAAATTAAATTTTAATTTTAAAAATATGTAAACTAATTTGCGTCTGTTTTTATTTATTTTGGTTAGGTACATTTTACTGACAAGTTCCACTCGTTCTACAATCACCAATAAAGGGTTTGTGTTCGAAAGGGATCTAGTGAAGTAGGTTAGGAAACTTGTTTTAATAATTAATAAACAGGACCAATTCATATATCAATTTTAATGAGTTATTGCTTGTTAATTATTGCGTTTCTTAACAAAGAAAACTATAAAACAATGTGTTTATCGTTTAAAATAATACACAGGTTGTTGCCATAAACAACAGTTATTTTTAATGGTTGACGCGACGAAATCTTTACTTTCAAGCTTTCAAGGGTGTCATGATAAAAATATCTGCCTTCATACATACAGTTGAAATACTGTACACCAGTGATTCTTAACAAAAGGTCCGCGAAATTCTTGAAGTAGGTATAAGTACACTAAATACAAAAGATAAAATAAACAATTGATACATGTGATAGATACAACAATTGGGAATTTGTGTTGCAATTGACAAATTTTACAAAGTTATAAATATCTACACGCTGTAAAATGTGCACTTCTGTCTTTAATTTTTTGGCAAGTTTACTACGAAGTCGATTAGCAAAATTCCTTGTAAACTGCTAAATAAAAAATAACAAAAAATCTAATTAGTCTAGGCATCGCAAATGCATTTCCAGTGGTTAAACAAATAACGTCAAATTTTAAGATGTATTTCAATAACTCAGTAAACATACAACTTTGTGCATTACAAAGAATGAATTTTAAATATACATTCTTTATTCCTGCAGCAGTCCTTAAATGAAAACGTTTGAGAAGCGCTGCCTGAAAGTGGGCAGGTATTTCAAATATTGGAGTAATTTTTTTTAACCGATTTATTAATTTTTTAAAATAGCTTACATGGCGTTTACAAACTTTTGCTCTAGAGTTTTGTTACTAAAAGCGAAAATAATTTAAAACTTTGTTTGACACAAAGAGTATCCTTAACCTAAATTACTAAATAATTAAATTAAAATTTGAGATATAGTTAATAAAAACTAAAAATTAGTGAAGATTTTGTTATAATATTGGCATTTCTGACAGTTCTGTTTATGTAGTATTAATTAAATAAAAGAATAAATTTTATAAAACGACAAAAATTTATAATTTTTGTACGCGCGTATTTATTTTTTCTAATATAGGTACCTATCGAATTGTCCGTTTTTATAAAAACAATAAGGTTAGAGACGACAATAATATATTATCCATAATCAAAGGAATTCAATAAGGGACCTCCTTAAGTCCTTTGCTTTTTAACGTTAAAATAGATAAACTTAGACAATGAGAGCACTGCTTTAATATACGTTTGTTGGACCCAGGAGTAAGTACTAAGGTATATCATAACATTTACGGCTAAAAAAAAAACAAGAGATAGCAAGTAGTAGACAACACACAGAGGTAACATAAATAAAAATACTATAAGAATCGTCGGAAAAACAAGATGAGAGAGAGAAAATTACGAAAACATTAGAAAAATATTCAAAGTGGACAATATCAGCAGTTGAACGCCAAACAGAAGATAAGGATTAAATAACCACTGAAGAAAAAAAATAAAAGACGACCGAGTGGTAAGAAGAATAAACTTTTGCGATATCGTTTTTATGGCATTGATTGTTTTTGCCCCTCCCCGCGTTTTCGAGATTAAATTTGCTTAAAGGTTGCCAGTAATTTATTGGATTTGCATAAGAAAATCACGTTTAAAAAATGTACCCTAACTTACGCTGTTCAACTTAAAATAACGGTGTCGAAACCACCCATAGTGTAATTTAGAGGTATTACCTGTAGACTGTACTTATTTTCGATGCCTATACAGGGTATTTCGGTTATTATCCAAGATTTAAAAAAAAACTAAGTACGTAGTCTCGATTTCTTTTTTCGAGAGAAATTTATTGCCGTAAACAGATTTTTGATATCTTTTTTAATTTTCGAAATATGTATAGCCAAAAACCGATTTTTGGCACTTTTCAAAAATGTTAAATATCTCGCTTAAACGAGAAGATAAAGAAAAACTTTAGACATTTTTGCATCGTTTTTTGTCCTTAATAAGATAGCTATATTAAATTTTTTTTACTCATACGAATATTGATATATTACACCTAACGTTCTTATTTTAAATAGCAACCATAGGCAAATTATATATTTTTGAAAAATGCAAAACATTAACTTTTGATTGATGTCAAAGCCAACTATGGTTGCCATTTAAAATAAGAAAGTTAGGTGTAATATAGCAAAATTTATATGGGTAAATAAATTGAACATTCCTATTTTATTAACGATAATAAACTATGCAAAAACTATCTTTTAAGTTTTTCTCTATCTTTTTGTTTAAGCGAGGTATTTAACATTTATGATATCTTTTTTCATACTCGAAATATAGCTAACACCATTTTTGGTATTTTCAAAAATGTTAAATATCTCGCTTAAACGACAAGATAGAGTAAAACTTTAAGGATATTTTTTGCATGGTTTTTTGTCCTTAATAAGATAGCGATGTTAATTTTTTTGTTCATACAAATATTGATATATTTACGCCTAACTTCCTTATATTAAATGGCAACCATAGTTGGCTTTGACATCAATCGAAAGTTTATTATTTGCGCTTTTCAAAAATATATAATTTGCTTATGGTTGCTATTTAAAATAAGAAAGTTGGGTGTAATATATCGGTATTTATATTATTAAAAACAAATTGAATATCGCCATCTTATTAAGAACAAAAAACCATGCCAAAAATGTCTTTAAAGTTTTTCTCTATCTTTTTGTTTAAGCAAGATATTTAACATTTTTGAAAATTGCCAAAAATCGTTTTTTGGCTATATTTCGAAAATTAAAAATGATATCAAAAACCTGTTTACGGTAATGAATTTCTCTCGAAAAAGAAATCGAGACTACGTACTTAGTTTTTTTCTATCTTGGATAATAACCGATGCCCATACAGAGTATGGGCATCGAAAATAGGCCACCCTGTACGTATTGAAATTGGTATCCAAACAAATGTATTTAATATTTAATTATAAATAAATAGAAGATTAAAAATAGACAAGTAAATATATGTATATTCACAGTCATTTAATTTATTAGGTACATAGGTATTAATAATACAAATTTTGGATAATATAATAATAATGCAGTTTATGCTGCATGCGTATAATGTCCAAAATTTATTCCACACAATAATCTTTAAAAAATTTAGTGATACGTGTCCAGTCTAACTTCAGCTTATATCACATAATTTAACAACGAAACTTACTTGGTTAATTAATTCAATTTTCACACTGAACAAAAAATAAAGAAACTTGTATTGGTAGCCTGTAGCCTCCCCAAATGCTGTCAACAGTCTCAGCAGACATCGACCGTACACCTTAGGGTTTTTTTTTTTTTTATGCGCTGCCGTAAACAGTCACTAAAAGTAACACTAACACCCAGCATTTTTTATTAAGTTGGTAAAATAAAGCTGATTATATAGTAGTAGAACAATTCATTTAGATTTGGAAATGATTTGGTGTTAACGCCACCGACATCGGCCCTTGGACCCATCGGCCCACCGGGCATTTGCCCGGTTGCCCGGCGGGCCAATCCGCCCCTGGGTAGCACTAGGAGTGTGGGACGACCTGGCAAGCGCTGAAAGAAACAAAAACAGGCTGCAGGCCAACGAAGAAGAAAAAGAAGAAGAAGAAGAGAACCGATAAACAATTGAAACCGAACTAAATTCATTGGCACCTGGTATAGGGACTTACGTTTTTTTTTCAAATGTAGTTATAAATCTAGATATTATCAAATTGAACATCACTAATAGCTAAAGAAGTTCTTTGATAAAACAGAGTTTCCCCTTAAGCAGTAAACAAGTTTAAAAAACATTTTAATTGGTAAAGATTTTTTTTTATTAATTAATATAAATGAATATTACACATTACAACAGTAAGCCGATGTGAAGTAAAAATATATGGGATGTAGACTGGCTTCAACGTACACCTTATCTTTACTGCTAATTTTGGTAATTTTACATTCTAGTTTATTACAAATTCTACTTCCGGACTTAAAAATACTCATTACACCATGCTTATAAATTCGTGTAAGTGTAAAACTTATTTATATTTAAGTTTATGGAATCTATTTTTGAATCTTCTTTAATTAATAAATCTGAGACTGTAATCAAGGTATTTTTTGCATACAGTGGCTATGTAGCTATTAAAAATTGTAAAGTAATTTGCATTTTATAATGTATTAATTATGTATATGCCATCACAAATTGTATTTGCTTTAAAAGGTCCATGACTTAACAAATAAGTCTCATGATTTACTAAGAAAGACAATATTTTTAAATTACGATCTTTCTAATACTCTTTAAACTTTTTTTGCATTTTTTCATGAATTTTATTACAAAGTAATTAATTGAAAAAACCAACATCATTTTTTTTCCAATTACTTGTTGCAAATTATATAATACGTAATAATATAACATATGCAATACAATCAGTAATATGGTACAAATTGTATTCTGCTGTGCTGTTTGATAACACAAATACAAACCTAAATAACCGGATATGATTTACTGGCAAATTTTCATCTGAGTTTTTTACTTTATACGTAACAGCAAACAATACGCGATTCATATTCACAACCTGTTAATAACAGCACATCTGTACTTTTATATGTAGGCAAATTTAAATGGAATTAAACTCGTATGAAAGCCGGATATTTATTTTCAAGTATAAATTTTGTATTTTCAGAAGAGCGCTAGTTCTGCCAAAGGGCAAAGTCCACTTATTGCAGCTGGCATACTCTCAATGTGCAAGTATTTATAGTTTGATATGGAAATATTTAACTCGATGATCATCTGTGTACATTCAATTTTTAATTAAGTGCTGAAAAAATATTCGTACCCAAATTACTTTGAAAATGATTAGTGTTATATTCGTAATTAGCAAGTTGAACTACAAATATCAGTAAATAATTGTCAAACCTTAAAAGAGAAAAATATTGCTTTTAATACATTTTTATATTTGTTCAACTATAGCCAATACATTAGCTAATACAGTGAAACCTCCATCGTCCGGACCTCGAGTATCTGTATGTTCGATTATCCGGATTATAAGAACAAATATTTTATTCAGAAAATATTGCAAATTATACGAATTTGTTGCTTAACTAACACGTGACAAAGTGTAATCGATCAAATTTGTCTCAAACAAATAATTTTTTGTTCATGTTGGGTAGAATTGACGAGCGTTATAGCGTTGTCGCCGCGTTAACCTTAAAATGCATTACACCCGTCCATTCTATCCAACATGAACATAAACAAACCATGGCAACCACCAAAATGAACGTTTTAAATTGGAATATTTGATGGTTCATGTTTACTTATTTTATTTTTTACTCAAAAACGGTAGGTTTTACGAGATAAACTAGAGAATAAATAAAGTTTCTAAATAAATCAAGCTTTAAAGAAAAATATTTTTAATTAAAAAATTTTAACTCACTAAAAAGTTCTGATAAGAAAACCAACAGGAGTCGCACTTTTCAGCCCCCTGTGGAGGTGGAAGATGATTAAAAATATTACTATGGGAAACCTTTTAATAAATATAAAACATCTACCAAGTATCATTCTCCTACACATATCCAAATTTGAGAAATAAATTAAAAACCTAATTTTACCGCACCCCTTTAGGGGGGTGTAACTTCGAAAGGAGACGTCTAAGGAATTTTTTTTTTATGAAAGATCCCCCTTAATTTTTGATAAGGAATCACCTCCTGAATTTTTTTGCAATAATTAAGAAACACCCTGTATATTATTCATAATAAATACTTTTTTGTGCGATCGTACTAGAAACAGCTGTTTGACGGACGCGTTAGCAACCATAAAGTACTGCATTACAACCCTATCCTTAGCAACGGCCGTAAAAGTTACTTTTCAGGCCGTTATCCTTAGCAACGGCCGAAAAAGTAACTTTTACGACCGTTGCTAAGGAGAGGGCCGGTAATGCAGTACATACGCCGTCATCTGTCAGTGACAGAATGTCACGTAGTTTCTAACCTACATTTTTGCAAATACTAAAAATTTAAATTGTTTTTAATTCGATCGCACAAAAAATGTAATATGCACCTCGGCCAAAACGTACTTTTTCGGCCTTGCCTGTTTGCTGGCCTCGACTACGTCTCGGCCAGCAAACCAGACGCGGCCGAAAAAGTTACACTTTTTGGCCTTGATATATAAATAACTATTTTCTCTTTCGATTTTTCGAGTTTTTCATTATCTGGCCGATCTTAATCCTTACTTCGAATAGTGGATGTTCTACTGTATTTTAGTACATTACAATTTCTACTTTCTAATTTTATAAAATTTGTGTAACATTTAAAAAACTTGTGATTTTTACGACACAGAGATATTCTGAAATTACCTGAGGTTCTCAAAAAAGGTTATAAATCTGTGAAACTAATATTTAAGTCTAATATTAGAATAGTTTGAAACAGAGATAAATGCAAAACAGTAATAAGTCGCATTAACTTACAGAGGAGTTATACAAACAGAAGGTCCCAAATTTGGCGCTTAACGAGAAGATCTCGTTTATTATAAAAGCTACGAAGTCGATTAAATTATGGCAAAATTGCTGGATTAAAAGCTGGAGATGAAATAACCATGGTCCCATTAGTTTATAAGTTATTTAGGAAAAACGATTTTTTTATTATTTCCTTTAATTTTGGAAATATTAAAAACTGTAAACACTTGCTCTAAAACTTCTGAATGCTATTTATGTATATAATATGAAAGATAACTGCATTATACAAATCGTGGTAAAATAATTTAAAAAAATAAGTACTATTAAAACATAAAGTAATGGTCACTTTTATTTGTAAATGTCTTTTCTTAAGCCACAACTCTGCGTACAGTTTTCTTGCATTATTTAAAAGATTAAAAGTGTAATGCCGAGGACTACTTTGTTCAAAAATGATTAAAATTGACAAAAAAAATTGATATTTGTTGTAATCTGAATCAGTTTATTTTTTTTTATTCGTATGAGAAAACTGTTTAATAAATTTGCTTGTAAAAACATGTCTTATAAAGAAAGTATAACTCGTTGATTTTAATTTTTAATACTTAAATAAAATACTAAATAAGATTGTAATTTTTAGTTACTGACAAAATATTAAACTACTAAACGACTTCTAAAAATTTTTAAATTGTAAATGTGTACCAAATTTGGATGTTTTACGGGATATCTCGGTTACCATAATAGTTAGTCATTTGGATATTTTTCTAAGATAACGCCTGTGTTATCAGATTTTTTATATCACTTTATATTTTAGCACTACAGACAAAAAATGAGTTTTTCATTGTTTTTAAAAATTTACTGTCACTTCGTTATTAACTAATAAAAATAAAACTTATAATATGTAGGCTTTGAATAAACATTTTATTGCTTAATTTAAAAAAAATATGAACAACGGTTAGTTGTTTTTTAATGGCTACCAATTGTTTACAAAATCGTGGCAAAATGAGGTAATAACATTTTCACAAAATTAGCCAAATCTCGGTTATTTTTTGAAACACTTATATAAAAGTACATAATACAAAATGTAAAAATTGAAAAGCTAAAAAAATCTCGTTTATATGGTCATGGCTCACTTAAATTTCCATTTAGAAAACTATAAGTTCAATCTCCAAACTTAGGTTGAAGTGTCTTTTAAATGAGGCATAAAAATGTTTATAAGAAACCTATATAACATTCACTTTTATTTTCATTAATTAAGAATTTTAATATATTTTTAAAAACGGTTGTTTTTCATTTAACGACTGTAGCACCAGAATTTTAAGAAAAAATTCTTACCCTGGCGTGTTTATCTTAAAAAATAATCCAAGAAACCGATACCATATTTTCGCTAACAATTATGGTAACCAATAAAACATTCGAAATGGGTCCACCCTGTACACGCTACCCTAAGGCATTAAGTAGGTAATCTATATAATATCGACAGCACATGAACCACCGACACAACCTTTAAGTAACTAAATTCTGCCCAACTGCTCATTTTAACGACTCTCTAACTCTCATAATAAAATAGTTTCTCCTACAACGCGATAGACTGTTGTCACCTTGCTTAACTTGTGATACGGTTATTTAAAAGAAACTTATAAGATTATCTGGGTGGTAATGATCCTGTAGGCTTAATGTTTTCCTTATGTAAAAATAAATAATTTTCAAATAACTTGTGGATGATAAACGTTATATTGCACTAATACGTGTAGTGTGGCCATGTTGTAAGCTTAAAACAATAGCAAATTACTGAATAGTGTGTATTATAATGTTAGAAAACATAAAACATCCAAATTATCCATGTTACTGACTCCGTGCTTCTTTCGGTTGGTCACTCAAAAAGATTGCAGAATATAAAACCCGGCTACACCATGATAATGACTTGTATGTTTCATACTGTTTATTATAGGTTATAAAAAAGAAAAACACATGTCACGATGGCGTAAAAATATATTGGCGAATATAATGGTTAGTAGGAGAGCTCGAGTAAATAAACCGACATGGCGGGTTTTCAGAGCGGCTGGGTTGTCCTCAAAATTAAATTAAAAACTAGTGGAGTATGATCACGTAAAGCACTACCCAAGCTGATTCATTAATCTTTTAGAACATTGAGCTCTCGCTAAATTAGAAGATAAAAATTCAGTTAAACTGAAGAACAAACGCACATTTACATAAAAGTTGAAGTGGTTGCTAAATATAACAATGATTTTTTAATTAACTGAAAAACTATGTTTTTTTATTACACTTTTTTATATGGTTTTCTAACTGTTGTCTACTACCATACCATATTTATATTATAATTTAAATACATAAAATTTTTGACATTTGATGCTAAATTGATTAAAATTGATTGTATGAACATATTTGCTTTTTTACATAATTTCCGGTTTCGACGGAAATGATTAACTTCAGTGATGTCCAACCGGTAGCTCGCGGACTCCTGGTAGTCCGCGAGGCTATTTTAAGGCGCCCGCGAGCAGAAATAATTGCATTTATAGATTTTTCATTTTAATATCCTTAAAATTAGAGATGTACCGAGTACCCGGAAATTACCCGGTACCCGGCATACCCGGCGACATTTTCGGTACCCGGAAATTACCCGGAACCGGCAAAAATTTTTGGGATCCGGTGCCGGGTAATGAAGTTTTTGATGCGTAAAAAAATAAAAAAAATATTGTTTTATTATTACAACTCAAAAAAATACAACAAATACACTTAATTTTAAGGCATAACAAAATATAAAAAATAAAATTCTGTGTATTATAAACATTTAACTAAAATACATAATATATAGCAAAAATTAAAAATAACTCTTTATTAAAAAACATCCAAAAATTATATTTAATAATTAAATTTTAATAATTGCAGATTATAATGCAGAAATAATAATTTTTCTGCGTTTCGCGGGAGAAGTTTATTTCTTCTTTCTTCATAAATAATACCTGCCTCGCTGAACATTCTTTCACTGGGTATGCTACTGGGGGGTGGTGATAAGTATTTTCTAGTCAATTTTGATAATTTTGGATATACACCTGCATTTTTTGACCACCAAACCAACGGATTTTCTGTGCGAGGAACGTTAGGATATTTAAGAAAATTTAAAAGTTCAATCTGATCCTTATCTGTTGAATTTTCCACATTATAGGACTCTTCTTCGTTGGAATTATTTTCACATAAAATTTCATCTATACAACTCCACACATCTTCATTTTTATCATTACTTTTTTCTTGTTCTGCGAGTTGTTTATTATCATTATTTTCATCAATATCAATACTTACTGGTGAAATGTTTTTCATATCTTCTATAATCCAATTTTTAGCAATAACTTGGGTATTCGACTCTAAAAATCTAAGTTTGTAACGGGGGTCTAATACTGTGGCTATTACATACAACTTATTTTTTTTCACATTTTCAAATCGGGCTTTTAAAGATTTTAGCATATCTTTTTTAACGGTTACCGTTCCTTCTTCGGATAGTTTTTTGCTGAGAAAGCGTTCTAAAGCGGCTACATTCGGTATCACCATGGAAATAAGAGCTTCCTCTGAACTGGCTTCCACCGTGACATTGTAAAATTGCTCCAATAAAAAAACTATGTTTTCAATTAACTTAAAATTGGCTGCACTCAAGTTTGGTATGTTATGATCTGTTGAATATAGTGTGATGGCTTGTTTTTGTTCTAATATCCTCTTTAACATATGATAGGTCGAATTCCACCTCGTGACTACGTCTTGTACTAATTTGTGTTGTGGAAGCAAAAATTTGGTTTGAATTTCTTTTAACTTCGTACAAGCTACTTGCGAGTGATTGAAATGAGTTACTATATTGCGACACTTTGTAATAATGTCGGAAATAGATTTTTGTGAATATATGCTGTCATGAATTACCAACTGAATACTATGGATGAAACAGGACTCATTTCTTAAATGGGCAATGTTTGATCCACTGATCATATTACGCGCATTGTCCCGAAGCAATACGTGTATGTTGTTTTCAGCATCTAATTCCCAAGACTGTAGCATTTCGCCTAATGAATCACTAATGGCTGTACCCGTATGGCTTCCAGGAAAATGACGAGCATTTAAAACCACGCACTTTTTTTCAAATTTTTCATTAAGCCAATGTCCACTGAGGCTTATAAAGCTTTCGTTGGTTTCAGAACAGGTCCATATATCAGATGTCAAGGAAATCAAATTCAGTTGTGACTTTTCAATATTAATTAAATCACGAATTTTTAAACAACATTTATCGTATATAGTAGGAATAACATTTTCTGAAAAATATTTTCGTGAAGGTATTTTATATCGTTGCTCTAAGGATTTCAAAAGACTAATAAATCCAACATTCTCGACTATTGAAAATGGCTGGTTATCCACAGCTATCATTTCGCCAATTTTGTAATGAATTTTTTTTGCTTTTATATTGTTAATGTCCCATAAGTTAATTTTGTCTAAACATTGCGCCAATGTTTGCTGTTTAATTGGACGCGAAGGTCCCGGAGTATGATCGTCTATTTTTTGTTTCTTAACAATAACATTGTCACTATCTGTAGATACGTTACTTTCACTATGCTCAGAATGTTTTAATCGTAAATGTTTTAGCAAAGTCGATGTTCCAAATGTCTTTAAATTTTTTCCACCTCGAGATAACATTGCGCCACATAAACTGCATTCTGCTTTTGAATTATTTTCAGCAGATATCTTAAAATAGTTCCAAACCGCACTCATTTTTTATTAAATAATTTAACCTGACTTGATAGTTGTACATGAACGAAACAACAGCAACTAGCAGCAAGAACACAACTCGGGGAACTCCCCGATTGTACTTTTCGATGATCTCCGACGTATGACGAACACCTGCACAAAATCTACCGATTACCCAGTACCCGGCCGGGTACCCGGCCGGGTAAATATTTTGAATTGCCCCAATACTCGGTACCCGGTACCCGGCAATTTTTGGACTCGGTACATCACTACTTAAAATACGAACATTTCTTATCAATAAAAAAGATGACCAAAGACAATGACAAAATCAGCCGCAAAGAAACATGGATGACCTTCAATTGCTTAAAGATGAATTTGATAAACGTTTTCAGGATCTAAAGGGAATAGAACCACTATTATTATTTCTGGCGCTTTTATTTAAGCTACACTTATGCAAAAACTTACGTTCGTCGACAATCCAGAAATGCAAATTAAATTTTTCGAAATTGACATCAATGTAAAAGCTATTGAAAATAATGGTTTTTGGCAAGCAACAGATCCTATCACATGTCAGAATCATATAAAATTCTTTATACCTCTGCGCATTTTCGCAGAGGTCTTACCGATAAAAATATCTGGATTGTTTGAAAATAACAATTACTCCGGATTTTCAAAACACTAACAGAAAATATGCAGTAGCAAGTTTCACATAAATTAAAAATATATTGTGTCTTTAAAGTTTTCATGGTTCAAATGCCTACTTCTTGAGTTTTGTTGTTTTTTCCTTGCTTCCTCTTCGATTAAGTAGCCTGCCAATGTTAAGAAATAAATAAAATAGCCCCCAGCCTCAAAAAAGCTGGACATCACTGACTTAGTTATTTTAGTTGCCATACCGAGTATATTTTTTACAATTGGATAAAAATCAATGTTTAATAGGTACAGGGAGTCCCACAAGGTATGCCTTCGCTAATTTTTGCATAAATCGAATGTATAGGACCTAGATAAGATGTTTTTACCGATAATAATTTTTTTCGTGTGTCCCTTCATATACAGAGTGTTCCAAATATAGTGAACAGCATGAGGATCTCTTAAACGGTAAAAGATACAGAGTTGGTTAAATGGGTCAAAATGATCTATGATTTAAAAGCAACTGTTTTTTGAAAAAAAAAACTTGAAAATATCAATAGTTTTTGCGCTATTGATAAAAAACAAAACACATCAGGTTTTTAATTTCTGCTTATAACTTGGTTAATTGAAATCACACACTCAAAATATTATTCGACATTATCTGGGCACTTTTTTGCGTAGATTTGAAATTTGTCAACAAATTTCACCTACCTTCATTTGTTTTTGTTTTTTTAACATTAACTTTCTTATTTTAAATACGAATTTTTTTTTATAAAACAGTTGCTGTTGAATCATAGATCATTTTGACCCATTTAACCAACTCTGTATCTCTTACCGTTTAAGAGATCCCCATGCTGTTCACTATATTTGGGACACTCTGTATGTGAAGGGACACGTGAAAATAATTATTATCGGTAAGAACGTTTTACATATTTAGGTCCTAAACACTCGATTTATGCAAAAATTAACAAAGGCATACCTTGTGGGACACCCTGTACATATATGTCATTTTAACTACCCTTTAACAACACGAATAATATTTCAAAGAAAATTTACTTTTTTATTCTTCCTTTACTTAACTCAGTGGTTTCCAACCTTTTTATACCTCCGCCTCCCTTTTTCATAAAAAAAATTGCGCCCCCCTCACTTTTCGTAACAATCTAATTTCATAAATACTGTCCTGATATAATAATTATTTAATGGGCTACAAAACAATAATATTCTGTATAAATAAAGTTATTATTGTTTGTTTTTATTCAAAAATGATATTTTGGTAACAGCTGCGCGCCCTCCTTACAATAATCTCGCGCCCCCCTAGGGGTGCGCGCCCCACTGATTGAAAACCACTGAACTTAACTAATAACATAATTTTCCACATTTTTAACAAAATCCTAAATTTATTTTATTTAATAATTATTTACGCTGACACTTACAAGAAAAGTTACTGATAAAATTATGTCGTGATGATATATGTTAAGAAAAGCATTAATTTGATTTCAGTTTCAGTATATTATAACAATTCTTTACAATGCGTTTTTTGTAGCATCCTGTTAATAAAAAGCTTAAAAGTTGTTGGATTATTACCATCGTTCCATTCAAAGATAACTGCCTTTTTGTTTAAAAAGTTGAATTCGAAGCAGTAAAATACAATTAAACTAGTCTCTCTTAAAAATCAAAAAATGAGTTTCTGAGGTTTCTTATAATTACGTTATTCTGTTTAGGCAGGTTACAAAACACTTTAAAAAATTGCAAACTAACGTAATTATGCTTTTAACAAGTATTTAAAATATTAAAATTATGTTATTGTGTTACAAATTGTTTTCTTTTAACAAGAAATAAAAGTATAAACAGAGATTTCCTTTTGGTTGTCCAAATGAAATTAATACTCTGAAGACGCACAGTTTAACCGACATTTGATGTAATTAAGCTAAAAAGGCGTTTGAAATTTCCAAACAGAATCAATGTTTTATTTTGAAGATTGAATAACACAGTTAACAAAATGTAAAGTTATAAACATACGTTCATTTTTGTGCAAAAGTTGAACGTATTTATTGGAGGTTCTAATACATAGCCACAGTATTTTATTATACAACTGTTGCGATCAGCGCAAAAGGGATTATCAAAAATGGCTATAAATAATAAGCCTTTTATGTACAAAACAGTAAAATTGATGTTTACTTACGTGCATTGAAGCCTGGTTAATAATTTGTATTTTCGAGAGCTTACACAGTTGTTACGAAACATATTTACAAATTTAGAATTCAATATTATTATTGTGATTTTAGGAAAAATACAAACCTTTAACATTTTTAACATAACTGTCAAATAGTTTGATTTGTGTCAAATTTAATTTCGTCTTAGTATCTTTAATGCAAGGAGCAACTTTACGTTAATTTAAGACTTTCTATCTCCTAAAACAAGCTAGATCACTTGTTGAAAATCTTGTAGAAATCAGTTTCCATACTGGGTTAAAGTTTTTTCAAATCAGCTCGTGTAATATAGGAGATACCAATTTAGTTAAGTGGACACACCATTGTACGTAATAGAGCTCAATTTCTAACCATTTTCAGTTGTATGAAAAATGTATGGATAAAAAAGTTTTTTACGATATTGTGGAGTATATTTTCGTGTCAATTATTATTATATCACATTATATCGTCGTAAAAGGTTGGTAACCAAGGCACGTGTTATTGGCTGCCGATCGGATGTAAATTATTAACTAAATTACATACATACTTCCTAATAATTCACTACAAAAAAAAATTGTAAGGTAGAGGTAAAATTTTAACTTTCTTGATTTTTGTTTCAGATGTTTTAAAACTACCGCTGTCTACCCTCATAGCTTACTTGAAAACTTGTTGCCAGAATAATTAAGAGCTTAATGTTTTTATAGACTAGTAAATTTTTTATATGATAGTGTAAAAAAACATATAGTGCTGTATTTAAGAAAAACGAGTTATCGATGTTTAAAGTTTCACTAGTTTGACCAAGCGTTAAAAACCCCTTGTATAATTTTTTTTTTAAATTTAGCTAGAGCAAAGTGTTAACTGATCTATTGTAAATTTAACTTTTAAACCAATTTCTGCTCTTCTTCAAGTTTTTGAACGTTGAAAAATTTTGAAAGTGTTATTTGGCTCAAAATTTTTATGTCAATGTTATTTTCACGAAAACGAGTAACTTGAAGCCTATATAACCTCATACATTTGAAGAAAGTTCAAAAATATACAGGTTGTTTTATTTTGGGTTCGTTTCCGGTTGAACCGGAAGTCGTTTTGCAACGATAATACTTGCGAATCGGGTACAATGTATCAAATTGATCACACTTGACTTGACTTAAAATAACGGCGATGGTATTGGAGTTTTTGTATAATTTTTATTTTCAAATAACGACTTATTGAGTTTTTCAATTTTATTTATTTTTTTAAATTTGTACCCTGGTAGAGTTTATGACAATGCAACTAGTCTTTTAGACCAATAAGCAGTTTAATTCTACCCTAAATTAATAATGTTCAAACTTAGTTTAAGGTTTACCCAATAGTGGTTAGTCCTTAGTTTGCTAATATAAGTACACTAATTATTACCGTGCCATTAATTATTTGACAACTTTTTTATTAAAATGTAATGAATTTAGGCTTTCTAAAAATTTTGACGAAACATAGAAAACATTAGGGACGGCATCGGACTCAAAACCTGACTGACGCGAAGCCCGATATGTATATGTGTCTCTTTAGTTGCTGCTAATTCTCTTTTGGTGTTTTGAACCTTTTTAGCGCTTCAGTAAGAGTAATTGGAAGACAATGTATTTGAAGCATCCCATTAAACAAACTGTAATAATTATTTACGTAACAATACCGGAAAGTGGTACTTTACTGGACTAGCAGACAGTTTTTGGACGAGCCGTAGCGTAGGCGAGTTCTAAAAGCGTACGAGTCCAGTAAAGAAAGACACTTTACGGGTATGTTACGTACAATATATTTTCTGCTTCCGCCACTGACACAAAAATCACTATCGTCACCATCCATAATTAAACAATAACTTAACAAGCTATATGTATAATGACGCTTGTTTGACAGCACATATTAACAAACCAGCTCATAACCATGGCAACCAGCTACTTTCCGGCCTAGGACGGTAAAGACAACCATTACCATGGCAACCAGTTACTTTCTGCCCTAGGCCAGTAAAGTTATATTTTCCAGCCTAAAAATTGATCGGAAACAACTGATTCTCTGGACGGACACAGTAAAAAAACTTACGCGTTCGGGCACAATGTACCGATTTGATAAAAGATGCTTTTTTTCTTAACACACTGTAACAATAACAGCATGTAATTGTCATTGGACGATAGCTAAAAGGGGTCAGAAAGGTACTGTACGGGGTGAACCAAACTCTAATGTTTTATGGGGTACTTATCTCGGTTATCCTAATAATTAGCGAAAATCTGATATCGCTCTCTTGGGCTAGTTTTTTGAAAAAAGAACGCTTGTGTAATCAGATTTCTTAAATCGCTTTTTATTTTGGCACTATAGACGAAAAATTAAATTTCATCATTTTTTAAAATTTGCTATAACTTCTTTATTTATTAAAATAGAACAAAATGTTGGATAAATTTTTTATGGACATTTCAATGCTTAATTTAAAAACATTTTTTTTTTTTTTAGTGACCATTAGTTTTGAGATATGAAGTAAACTTCAATTTTTTTAATAGAACCCTTGTTGGCCATGACTTATATGAAAGAGAGTTTTTTTAGCTTTTCAAAAATTGGTCAAATATCTCACACTAATTTATAAATAAAAATTTGACTATCGCTATTTTATAGCAAACCAAATCCACTAAATTTTTTTTCTTTGGCATTTTTGGGTATTAGCAATGATAATCGAGATATTTGAGTTTAAAAATATTTGCAAATTCGATGAAATAATAAAACTCTAGTATTACTGGATGGTATCTTTATTTATTTACGTTTATTGAAATCCTACGTTTCGCTCATGTTTTTTATGAGCTTCTTCAGGGATTAAGAACGTGGTTAAATTTAACAAAGATACATGTTGGAAATGTTGCATACAAAATTTGGCGTCGATTTCTGGAAACCATGAAAAATATTGTATGTGATGAATAAATATATACTTAAAAGGTCTTGATTTTACGTTTTTAGATACTAGGATTACATGTTACATCAAAATTTAATTTAAAAATTTAAAAATGTTGATCGATTTCGGTTTTTTCGTTATATCACGCAAGCCATGGAATTTTTAAACAAAACAATATCTTGTTTAAAACACACTCTTACATAGCAAAGTTTTGTCCCAGAGATGTGACCTTGTATTTTTATTACTTACGGAGATGGCAATTGTGCTACATGGAAAGCTAAAACACCCTGTATTTCTAACTCTTGTGTCAAGCAAGATCCGATAGGAGCTAAAATTTAATCTTACACTCTGTAATGGTATAAATTCGAGACATTACCAAAGTATGTGGTAAAAAAGAATATCTGCTAATACTGTTACAACAGGTTCTTGTATCACATTTATGAAATAATTTTAAAAAACACAATTGCGAAATAATATTTCTTCGAATTATGACGCCAGCAAACTTCCCAGAAATGATTAACATAAATTAGCCTCAACTCGTCCACAGAGAAGTAATATCCTTTAACTAAAAGTCGGTTTTTGATTTTAAGAAAGTAATACAATCTTATTATACCTATATAGGTACTATATACATATATTTTTAATTAAAATTAAAGTAAATTTCATATTTAACCCAGATTTAATAGCATTCTGGAGCTTGCTATTTACAGAATTTCATCAAATTTACTGCCGTTGGTTGTTAGTTTTGTGGTACCTAATATAATTACAACTATGATTGTATTATATAATCATTCGCGGTAAGTGATAAAGCATTATTAACCTTTAGACTCTAATTTTTGACTCTTATGATAATTTTATAATTTTTTTTAATACGCTTTTAATTCCCCGAATCCAATTTAGAGAGAAACCGTTACGAAGAAGCACATAAATTATAATAACTATTTATGAGGGCCATATCATTTATCTTTGAGCAAATACTCCGTTTTCGACATCTATGTCGTCAAGTAAGAGCAATTTAATTAAAATCCAAATAATTTAGTTAGTTTTAGTGGAGAAATTCGAGAAATTACACAGCAAACGTCTCCCTCATTGTGTGTTGTTTCACCTATATACTGGGGCGCGTGGATCGGAGGTAACCAAGTCCCTAATTCCCAATCGACCTAACTTGCCGAAAGCAACCCACATGCATGTTCAAATTCAATTGCGACTAATTTTCTGTATTATAACGTCAAACAAACATATTGCTACTACATAAATGCTAGGTTTAGCTAAAAATAACTTGGAGATCTTTTAATTAAAACGCGCTTTCAACGTGTAATAAATTCTTCGTAAATTCACACATTCGAAGCATCTATCTGTTTTTAATATTTTGTGCTATTTTTATTTCATTTATTGTTTTAACTGTTGATTAAGCAAGATCCATTTTCGTCCTAATGTTGTGAGTGTGCAAATTTTTACCACTATTAATTGTAACATAAATACTAAATGAGGGTATGTTAAATGCAATTTAAAACATTTTACCTACGTTTAAAATATTAAAAGTCAAATACAGTCGATTTCGCTTAATCGGTGCGCCGCTTAATCGAAGTTGGGCCAAGTCTTATAGAACATAAACCAAATTAAAGAGATATCAGTAATGTACTTCGCTTAATTGCGACACCACGCCGTTTAATCGGGACAGTAAATTAAAAATCAAAATATATAATTCAATTGCCTAGTTTTATAAATCACAAGTAAAAAATGTCAAACAAATCAATATGTGTTGTTTACGAAATGCAATGGATATCAGCATTTAAAGCATTTTTAAAAAATATTGTTTGTAAAATAATAGAAGCGGTTTATTATTAGAAAAAAAATCGGTTGTTGTTAATAACATTAAAAAATAAATTTGTCATTCAATGAAATTACATCAAAAACTAAGTATTGTCAAAGTCAAATCGATTTGTTGGTTCTTTTATAAAATCTTCTTTATCGTTTATTTATGTTTTTAGTACTCTTTACATTGCTAAGTTTTTACATAATTACATTTTTGGGACATTTTATATAAACCTTTGTTGTTTCTTTCAAAAAAACAAATACGTATATAAAATTTATTGTGTCCCAGTGTGGGGAAAGCGAAGGTTAATACAAATATTAATAATGCAACAGCTACGGTGCACCCATGTAGGAAACAAACAAAACTTTATACTATCAAGTCAATGGCCAATATTTTCCAGTCGATTTTATCATGGATACATTATACTCCTAAAATATTTGTACATATAATAAGGATGCTATGTATAAATACTTCATATAAAGTTGTGCATAAAATGTTTGTTTATGTTCATATTGTGTAGAATTGACGGGTGTAACTAATTTTGACATTTACGCAGCGACAGCGCTAATACGCCCGTCAATTATACCCAATATAAACATAAACAAACCATGGCAACCACCAAAATGAATCGTTTTATATTGGAATATTTGATGGTTCGTGTTTACTTATTTTATTTTTTACTCAAAAACGGTAGGTTTTACGAGAAAAACTAAAAAATGAAAAAAATTCTAAATAAAGTAAGCTTAATTTTTTTTTAATTGCAAAATTTCAACCCATCAAAAAGTTCTGATAAAAAAAACAACAGGGGTTGCACTTTTCAGCCTCCTGTCAAGGTGGGAGATGATTGAAAATATTACTATGGGAAACCTTTTAATAAATATAAAACATCTACCAAATATCATTCTCCTACATTTATCCAAATTTGAGAAATAAAATAAAAACCTAATTTTATCGCTCCCCTTTAGGGGAATGTAACTCCAAAAGGAGGCATCTAAAGCCGCGTACTGACCAAAATGAGTTCGCTAACTCGGTTCGCGCACTCGGTTCGCGAACTCGGTTCGCGAACACGGTTCGGGAACTCGGTTCACGCACTCAGTTTGCGAACTCTCGTCCATACCAGGTTCGCAAACACATCCACATCAAAACATTATTGTGCTCGTAACAGCTCCAAAACAGTTGGTAAAGGGTTTGCGTTTTGTAAATAATTATGTCTTCAAGCTTAGGGCTTATCGATGATAAACACCAACCACAAATAACGTGTGCAGTCAGTAATTGAGGTTATGGCAGGCACGAGTTCGCGAACAGCCCCTTTGATGTACCGCCTCAAGAGCGAACTCTGCCCGAACTGGCGAGCTACTCGCGAGCTGTTCGCGAACTGTTTGCATACTCCAGGTACACACCGGGTTCGCGAACAGTTCGCGAACCCGGTGTGTACGCGGCTTAAGAAAACATTTTATATAAAAGACCCCCCTTCATTTTCGATAAGGAATCACCTCCCGATTTTTTTTACAATACTTAAGAAACGCCCTGTATATGCAAAACAATAACACATGTATTTATAAACGAGTTATGTATTTCACTAACACACAACTGAATTACATGTCATGTTCCAAGACATATTCTAATTCTCTCACGTAAATGTTGACATGTGCAGTTGACAATGAAGCTCACGATATTTAAATTACATTGCACTTGCCTCGGGGTTATGATTTCTAGTAATTTCAACATATCCTCAAATAATTCATAGAAATGTTCGAACGTTCCATACAATAGGTATCACTGATTCACAACAAATTGCTACGTTTTCATTATTTTCTTTTACTTATATTATTTAAATTGCGTTATTATTTCGCTAGTATTTGAGGAAACGATATTTTAAATACCCAAACGTTAAAACAAAATACTTTATATTGGTTACTAATTCAGTATAATTTGTAAACAAATGTGTATAATATAATGTTCGATAAATAAGCCTTATTATAAATAGAATAATACGTATGTACCATGTTAACATACTTCTAGCTATTTAGAGGAGTTATTTTACAACAACAAAAACTACGTAATACAGTTCCAATTAATTTAACTTAAAAAATTATGCTAATACTTAAAGCGCTTTGGAAGCTAAATTTCTGATCTAAATCTTTTTGAAAACGAACTGGAATAAATCAAATATAAAAACAAAATTTCCTTCTTATCTGAATAAAGAAAAACTAAAGATCTGCCTGCCTGCCTTGTCAGACCATCTACAGTCGTAAAACTTTCGTATTTTAACCATCAACCATGTACAACCCGGCTTAAATCTTTCAACTGTCGACTATAAAAACAATGTAAACAAAATGTCATTGTTGACGAAAAGGGAAGTTAGTCGAATAACTCACCGTATTTACATGAACGACAGAGTCTTTGCAAAACTTTTAATTTTTTCGGCGATTTGTTTCGCAATGTTTACTCCAGATGTTAAAATAGACATGATTTAATTTTGATGTTGATAAACATAAATTTGCGCGTTAGGAAATAAAAATAGAAATAAAAAAAAACATTTGCTTACCTTTACTTGAAGTGTGGTAAATGATTTAATGTAGCTTCTTCCAGTTTGTTGAGTTTTCGCTTAAAGAACATGGAAGCTCATATTGCGATTAAATAAACCCTTAAAAATTACAAATTTGCGCTCTAGCCATGAGCTGTTTACACTGGTTAGTATTCTGCCATACGTGGTAACAGATCCGCTATGTAGAGATAATGATAAAACTACAAGTAAACAAACAAACATTGGGCTTTCTACCCTACGGCTATTCTGTAACATACCACGAGAAATCACACACAAGTTGGCTGTGATTTGCTACTTCAACTGTTCTTTATATAGTTAGCTACATTTTGTTAAAAATAGATGGCCGCGATAAAAACAACATTTTGAAAATGGTTTGCGTTTGGTATGGGCGACGCTTTTTGTTTTGTGCTCTATTGTTTTATTAACACATTTTGAGTGTCAATAAGATGATCGATATATAGTAATGGATATGGCGCCAAATATTTTTAGCGTGTTATTTTTGTACCGATAAATCAAAAATTAAAACGATAGCTTACTCTCTGTGCGACTCAGCTTATAACGGTTGTATTGATAGCGTTTTGTGAAATAAATTTGTGCTGTGGATTGTTTTGATGGTTTTGATGTAAACATGGGAAATTTCGACTCTATGCGTATCGAAAAGAAACTTCCACTCAAAAGATTTAACATTTGTATTCTGTTTCCGTAGTCAAATTCTAATAACATTACGTCTTTTTACGCATCAGTGATTGTAAAATTACTTTACACTTTCGTAAATTTGCACAATACGTCGCCGTCGGTAGCGGAATCCCGGTTTTTATTTTCTAAATCAATATAATGCATGATTAAATTAGGCAACCCAAAATGCTTATCAAATATTTTTTTAAACAAAAGTTTCATTGATCAATCATTAAGATATTGGATGACGCATAGTATAGAGTTTTTAAGCAATAGGTGTTGGATTTGAAGGGCAGAACATTTTTCAATTGTCAAACTTTTTAAAGTTTTTATTTGACAGTTGTCATCTATATCCTAGCAGAATTTATCATGGATCGGTACACAATCGCTGAACGCATACAAATCGATGAATTTTGTGACGAAAATTCACGTTTTTTTACAAATACACTTCGCAAAATTTGTACACTTTTACAAGATAATCGTGTACGTGAAACCGCCATACGGAACCTAAGAAAAAATTGAAAGAGACCGATTTACTACAACTTCTAAAGACGCTAAGACGCACTCTGGTTTGCCATTCAATCGAAAATATTGCCGCAGTGAGTAAAAGTGTCGAAGAAAGCCCAAACACATCAATTCTTTGAAAACGATGCTGGAAGGACTGACTCGGTCAATGGAGTGCGCTATAAGGACATGTTGACCAACTTTTTGTGGTCTGTTGAAAAATAAGGATATAGCAGATCTCTACTTCCAGCAGGATAATGTCACGTGCCATACAAGTGGCAAAACAATCACTTTATTGCGTTCCAAATTCCCAGGTCGTTTGATTTCGAGAAATGGCGACATCAATTATTGTCAACCAATTTAATGCGATTTGAGACCATTGGACTTTTTATTTGGGTCTTTAATAAATGAAAAGTCTATTATCAACAGTCCATTCACGCTGTCAAAGCCAACATCGAAGCCGCTATTGCTGAGATAGGGGCGAATCTTTGAGAAAAAATGACCCAAAACTTCAAGAAAAGGGTGGCAGTCCATAAAAGAACCGAGGCGACCATTTGGATGATGTGCTATTTTATAATCTTTGTCTCTACTCCACAACAAAATTTAAAAAATTTGGTATCGCAATACTTTGAAAATTACAATTTAAAAAAATTATTCATCTGTTGTTCAAACACCCTTTAGTTTACTTATTAATAATTTAGTTAGTCTGCTAAACAGTAACAAGTATTCATGTATGGAGGTTTGCAAACTAATTAAGATAACAATGCTATTTACTTTAACAAATACAGAACATGCGTTTACTAAATTTAAAATAAATAGGGTTAGATGCTAATATTTTCTGGACAAAGGAGTAAAAACTATGGTTGTAACTACGTTGTATGACAACTATATGTATATTATTTTATTTAAACATGAAAATTTACACTGTTATAAACTTATATGACTCGCAAAATTAAAAACTTAAAATATGAGCTTTTGCCATCTTCATCAAATTGTCGGAAAATATTACGTAATTACAAACTAATAAACAGAAACTAAATGTTTAGTAAACGTATTAACAATTAAGTACTTGTTTCTTTTTTAATGTCAGTATTTTTCCACACAAATTTCATATTTAGAACAGCATTCATGGGACCATTTATTGCAGTGCATGCACTGAACCCACTCATCATTCCATTTTGTGTTTGGTTACATTTTCCCACACCCCACATGTAGGGCATCTTCCCCGATCGTCCGGTATAGATGCCCCAGCTAAATATCAAATTTAAATTTTGCGCCAGAATATGTACTTTGGCACGAACACTAACCTATTGTATGCCTAAATGTATTGCACTACAAAAACAATGATAAAAGTACTTTTTGTGCGATCGTACTAGAAACAGCTGTTTAACGGACGCGTTAGCAACCATAAAGTACTGCATTACCGGCCCTATCCTTAGCAACGGCCGTAAAAGTTACTTTTCTGCATTTCTTTTATCGATAGAAATCCATTGCCGTAAATAGATTTTTGATATCTTTTTTAATTTTCGAAATATAGCCAAAAACCGATTTTTGGCACTTTTCAAAAATGTTAAATATCTCGCTTAAAAGAAAAGATAGAGAAAAACTTTGAGAGCATGGATTTTTGTCCTTAATAAGATAGCGATGTTCAACTTTATTTACTCATACAAATATTGATATATTACACCTAACTTTCTTATTTTAGATGGCAACCATAGTTGGCTGACATGAATTGAAAGCTTATTTTTTGCGCTTTTCAAAAATATATAATTTGCTTATGGTTGCCATTTAAAATAAGAAAGTTAGGTGTAATAAATCAATATTCGTATGAGTAAAAAAAAATTGAACATCGCTATCTTATTGAGGACAGAAAATCATGCCAAAAACGTCTTTAAAGTTTTTCTCTATCTTTTCTTTTAAGCGAGATATTTAACATTTTTGAAAAGTGCCAAAACTGGGTTTTTGGCTATATTTAGAAAATTAAAAAAGATATCAAAAATCTGTTTAGGGCAATGAATTTCTCTAGAAAAAAGAAATGCAGAATACGTACTTGGTTTTTTTCTATCTCTGATAATAACCAAGATACCCTGTATGGGCATCGAAAATAGACCACCCTGTACAGTATAGATAGGTAATTTTCGTTCAACACGGTAATTACAAAATTTTGCTAACAAAAGCAAACTAAAATGTTATTCAATTTGGATCGTCTTTCAAAATACTTGTAAAATATTCATGAATAATTTTTCTTCCTCAGATAAGAACTTTCAACCTCGGAAATACTTTTTAATTCCAGAAAATAATCAGGTTATATATTGCTAAGGAAGATCAGTACGAGCTTTATCACTTAAATCAATTATTTTATAGATAACTAGAGAGTAGAAGCTGCTTAATTCATTAAATTTTTACCTTTGTTATACGTAGTAACTTAGGGTTGAAATTTAATTTTCACCTTGTAAACTATATCAGTATTGTTCTTAACAATGCGTTGTAATACATAGGTACTTAGATAATCGGCAAACATATCAACTGGAAGAATTATGAAAAAACAAAAGTATGATTTTCCCCTAATAAAAACTTTTTAAAAATAAATAAATTTAACCTGTCCAAACATTAGTCTCATATTTTATTTTACTTTCTATTATATGAAGGGTTGCATCAGGTGTAAGTATTGGATAACCGGTCAACCGATAACCGGTTACCTGGTCAACCGGAGACTTTTAACGATAACCGGTTATCATCGGTTAACCGGTTATTAAAGTATTATGCAATTTATATTTAAATTTTGCGCCAACGCTTCAATTTGCCAAGTTCATTTACCCAGTAAGCATTAGCTTTTTACTTCAGTTACTTAATTTTTTCAATGTTTTTGTATATTTCGTACAAACAGGTTGGTACAGCTTAGTGATTGCAATACCGGACCAAAATTCAATACCGGTATTCGGTATTTATTCGCAAGTAATACCGGTATACCGGTATTAATACCGGTATTGCTTTTTTAAAAAAAAGTATTAATTTTGAAAATACAATATATGCATTTTACACATATGTACATATAGCAAGTATAATGTCAAAACACAAATTTACATAAAATAAAGAAACTTAAAAAATTACATAATCTGTAAAAAAATATGGACACAAAAAACTGAAGATATACAGGGTACCTAATTAATTGGGACCGGGCATTAAAAATATATGAAGAATGAAAAAGGGTATTGATCTGAAATTTTGATTATGACCATAATGCCATCGAAGCTGTTTAATGAAAATATTTTCAAGATGGCGACCCTGCCGGAAATACCGGAAGTTGACGTCTACTTTCTTATTTCAAATACAATGGTCTATTTTTTATTGCATTTATGGATTTAACACGTTATTTTAGAGAGACTATTAATAGCATACCCTATACCTAAGTGCAGTCGTTTTTTAGATTTTTGGACTTTTTTGAAATTTTTTGATTTTCATCGTGATGCTTAATATTATCTATCGCCGCCATTTTTGAAAAGAAAACGCTTAAATTTAAACTATGCATAGAAGAATTTTTGCAATCGATGCATTACTTACAGGGTGTCCAAAATTTAATTTTCTTTTAATACAATTTCAGACCAATAAAACTCGTTTTTTTCAAATACAATGCCCAATTTTTTTTTCCCTTTTCTAATTCAAAAGTAAATTCTACATCAATCTGTATTAGCGTTTCCTATACCTATCTACAACAATTTTCGAATTATTAAGAATTTTTGATAAAGTTAAGAGAAATTGCAACATTTTTTAATAGTAAGCCTTGGAAATTACAACAAATATTCCAATGTTGCAATATTCTTTCGTCTTCTAATAATATCATCTCTCTTTTAATTAACTTAAATACATTATTTTGTGGCACAATTTTGTGTTTTGCATTTATTGCTATTTTTTTTAATTTATGGCGGACTGCAATAATTATAAAATAATAAAAATCAAATTTAAAAAAAATTATATTAATACCGAATACCGGTATTAGACCATCAAATGAGACGGTATTTCGGTATTGTAAAATGGCACGGTATACCGGTATTCGGTATACCGGTATACCGGTATTGCAATCACTAGTACAGCTTGTACAATGGTCAAGTCTGTACCTAGTTAAAATGCAATTCTATTTTGTAAATATACAATAAAAATGAAGCAAGTTTTAAACTTGTGTATCATAAACAAATTATTTTTTCATACTTAATGTTTAGGTAATATTTTGTATCGTTGTATTTCGTGCTCTTAAAGGGTAGAGAGTAAAATTTTTTGTTGTTTTTGTTATTCGTAAAGAATATTTTGTTGTTATTCGTAAAATATATTTCGATTAAAATTAAATAACTGTTTTAAGTAAAATGCATAAAAAAGTATTATTTGCAAGCAAGTCCCTTAATTTTATCATAATTAAAAATAACCGCTTAATAAAGGTTAACCGGTTACTTGAGAAAAATTTTCTCCGATATCCGATTATTGAAATTACCATCCGGTTTTCCAATCCTTAGTCGGGTGTACTAGGATTCTAATAAAAATTGTTACGTTCATTACACAAAAAAAATATCCAAAAATTGCCATTTGAACGGAAATTTCAAAATATTGGATTTAAAGTTTTTACTATTTTTATTTAATTTTAAAATTTTGCCGTTAATTATGTTGCAGTTCTAGAAATTCATGTCTATAAATCGTGGACTAAGCCACCGTAATTACAAATTTTGTTTTTGTCTTACGCTTGCTTTACAAATTTTACTTTTGATCAGTTCCCCTTTGTCCATGCGTTTCATAGTTTTCCACTCTTGGTAAACATTTTATTAATTTTCGGTTTGTCTTAAGTTTTTTTGGCTATTAAATGGAATTTTGATCTCTTAGATACAACACGCTTTCTACAGCAACTAGAAATTGAGCTGATATCGTCTGGTGTGAACAAATTTTATGTAAATTGAATTTTTAGTTACAATATTCAAAAAGTGGAATTCTTAAAAAAAAAATCCTTTTAATAAAGAGAAAGAGCTCTTATTAACTTTAAGTGTATGAGAATGAAATACCAGTAAAATAAAAAATTATGTACCTATATTTTCAGCCAAGTGTTATTTTTCAAACGGAATAGTTTAATTTGACTTACAAAAAAAACTAAAGTAACATCAACTAAAAAAGAAAATTTCCAAGCACACTATCTAAATCAAATTAACTTAATAATCATCAACAACATTTTCAGGAACCTATGTTACGGTTAACCAAAAAGGAATTCCCTCCAGGATTTGCGCATGTTTGCATAACGATTAAAACATCCCAATACAGAAGGGTTGACCTGGGTTCGAAGTAAACTCAAACTAAAAAGGCAAACAATAATTACATCAACAACATAAGTTTATACAGAGTGACTCCCTCCATGTTTATAAAGCAACTCAGATAGTTGAATCTGAGCTTAAATACGATAGTTGACGAAGTGATTTAAAAATAAAGCATAGTTGGAATTGGAATAACTACGCATCAAGTTGATTATCTTGTGATTTTGTCCAATAAATATTTTTTGGCTTGCAGTTTTTGCTTAAATTGTATGAACACCCTCTGTATTTGCTTGTTTGACATATTAATTTAGCAGGCTTCCATATAGAACTAATTAGTTTGGATGCTAATTATTGCTAACGCATTATGCTATAGCATTAAGTGTGTATTCAATTTAATATCTGCATTCTTGTAAGTACCACTTTGTTACGAACAGAGATATGTATGTTATTCAGAAACAAAACACAACCACGTGGAGCTGTCTCTAACGTAAATGTTAGATAACAGCTGTCTCTTCAATTTCCACAAACGAGCCCCAAACGACTACTATGTTTATTAGTTTTTTTTTTGCAATATGCAGTAGTTATCCAAAGAATCTAAAAGGTATGCCTTTGCTAAAAATTTTATCCAGATAGAAAATAGCGTCCTGTTCATAAATTTAAAAACTGTTGGTCAAAGACACGATAATTATTCGATTTCCTTTTTAATGTTTGCTCTTTCGTAAGATTTTTAGCAAAATTTTAACCACACCATGAATCTATTATATACAGGATGGTCCACATAGAACGGTCGCTATTGGAATCTCGTAAACGGTAAGTCGGTAAGAGCTACAAAAAAGTTTAAATTAGACAAGTTGTTCCCCTTTCTGGGACCAGTCCAGTGATGCTTTTATGTTTTAAAAAAGTTTCATGGCACGCAAGGTAAAAAAACCAATATCAAGATGGGCATTTCTTATAAATCGTTAATAATTCGGTTATATTTGATTATACAAAAATATTCCTCGGAAAAAAGGGTAATAAACGGCTAAAAAACGAGGAGTTTCTAGGTCACAAATCTCTTTTTTTTGTTAAATTTTGTTGTACAAAATTACTTCGGCCCTATATCGATTTATTGCGACCCTATGGAAGGGGTTTTAGATCCCCCTTATCCACCCCCCTGCGTACGCCGCTGGTTTTAACATAACGAACTTGCGCATGTCAAAGACCGTTGGAAATAGAAAAACAGTTGAATCAGCAAAGAAGTGTGTTTTTACATGTTCGTAAGAATCTAAATTAAAAATATGCATAATATTGTAGTTCCTATAACATTTTGAAAAAAACTGAAACACTTCGAGTTTGAATTTAGACGATCACTTTTTATTAGTAGCAACAGAAATTATTGTAGTTTAGCTAAAGATCCTAATCGAAGCCGTTGTTAAAATTTACCGAGCCTGCTTAGTTTTTAAGATGCTATAGTCAACTTTTCTATTTCTTAAGGGCGTCATGTTGGATTTTTATCCTGATAGGTAATAAAAAATGTTAAACGTCGGAAATTCCCATAATTTTTGATTATTTAACTAATGGCCACAAACTACTTTCATTTTGAACTTCTTTCTGTGTATTACTAAATAGCAAACCTATCGAATAACTAGACTAAGCTAAAACACCCTGTATTTGTCTTGTTAGTTTGTGTATATGTTACGGCTAAAGTCCGAAGTTTGGTCAATTCCCGAATTGGCCGGCCATTTCGCACTTTGGCCGTGGCGTGTGGCCAATGTCCGATGTACTGGAAATGACCTTACTTTGGCCGGTCACTTCCCGAAGTGCCTGGATATCCCTGGCCAATATTCGATGTACTGTTGTATTCTGTATTTCAGAAAAGCGTTTTCCATTCTGCACGAGAAACTGCTCACACTGGAATCCGTGGGCACAAATACAGTTTGTCTTCTTGAAAAAAAAAAACTTTAAACAACCTCAAACCTGACCGTCATTTATTTAATCAGGGAAAGAGGGTCAGGTTAAAGGTTGGTTAAAGCTTTTTTTTAAATAAGTAATAAAGCAAAAAGTGACAATAAACACTACTGGCTCTCACGAAACACACAAGTACCAGTATGAAATTATACAAACGCACCAAAATCTGCTCTTAAATTTTTTCTTCCGACTTTGGCCGATCGCTCCATGCCATTTCGCAAACTGGCCGGCCAAATCGGCAATTGACCAAACATATCGGACATTGGCCCGTCAATTAACAACGACATTGGCCATTTCTCGAATTGGCCGGACACTTTCCACTCTGGCCGGTTTCGGGCTTTGGCCGTAACCCGTAACATATAGATACATATCGTACTTAGTGTGTGAGCATACGTGCATAATACAGGTACGACAGTATTTTTCAACCTAATTGCATTTGCGTTCCCCTTTTCTATATCAAACTTTATGCCGCCTCCACTTTCCATATCAATATTTATTTCGCCCCCCTTTCAATCCTATAGTCCTGCCAAAGAACTCTATTTGTTTTTATAAATTAACTGTTTTTGGACTAAGGGTATTATTTTTAAAATATGTATTATTTTTACTAACTTTTTTTTTGTTAATGTAAACTTAAATCACATTAAAATCCGAAACACTATTTATTATCGTGTGTGTGACTTATGTCATCATTAGTGTGTATTCTATGGTATTGTTTTTTTGTTGTTTCAATAACTAAATTTGCTTTTGATTTAAATTTTTTTTCGCGCCCCTCTTTAGATATTTCGGACCCACCCTAGGGAGCGCGCCACACAGGTTGGTAATCACTAAGTTATTACTACTAGGAATACCATGTCGCATACATATGCATTTGTGTATGACTCTTGTAAATTTGTATTTATTTAACAAAAGTGTATTTATGTTAAAGCAAATAAACGTTTTTAAAAATTATTGTTTTAACTTAATTATAACACAAAGCAGAAGTCGTAGATAGGTTATACAAATAAATAAAACCAGGGGTTTGGAGTAGTCCAATTTTTTAATTGCTCCGCTCCAACTCCGCTCCGGCATCAATCTACCTGCTCCAGCTCCAGCTCCAGCTCCGCTCCATGCTCAAAATATTGATAAAAATTTTAAAATAAGTTTTTTAATTAAAAGCAAAGCTTTGTATTAATTGGATATGGGTCAAAAAATACAATATTTGATCCTGACAAACAAGTTAAGTTAAATAAATGTTTGTAAGAACAAATTATTGATCATCAACTGTTGAAAAAACAAAAAAAGAGTTTTTTTTTTTAAAATTGTAGGTACATATATTAAACTGGAGCAGTAGGGCAATCAAGATTATTTGCTTCATGCTCCAATTCCGTGCCCGCTCCAAACCCTAGATAAAACACTTATGTAAATATTAATAACCAAAATGTAATTATTATTATTATTATTACGTATTAAAATAAAATATTTGCGCAAATTTCTGCTATTTAGTAGTAGTTAGTCCCTGTTTTAAATTAGCGAATAGTATTGGAAGCAAATAATATCAAAGTACGCGTTCGATACGTAATATCGTTAAATAATAACCTCACTTAATATTAAATTGACAGTAATTATTACTTGATGAATAGTACAAACAAAATTTTACCGGTACAATACGATACAAACGGTTAAAGAATTTAATAATTATTCGTATGTTCGATTTTAGGGCTACCGTGAAGTAAGCCCCCTCAGTTTAAAGCTAAAACTAATTAACAGGAACTGCACCTACAAACGATAGTTATTTACGTAACAAGACCGGAAAGTGGTATTTTACTGGACGAGTAGGCAGTTCTGGAACGAGCTGTAGGCGAGTCCTGAAAGCATATGAGTCAATATTTTTTCTGCGTCCGCCACTGCCACTAAAATCACCATCGTCACCATCTATAATTAAACAATAACAACAAACTACAGGTAAAAACTGGCTTGGTGGTATAATGAGGCTTGTTTGGCAGCGAAAATCAACAAAATCACCATGGCAACCACGTACTTTCCGCCCTAGGTCGGTAAAGATGTAATTTCCAGCCTAAAAATTGATCGGAAACAACTGATTTTTTGGACAGACGCAGAAATAAACTATAACTAATGTATCGGTTGGGTACAAACGAAATTTTTTACTGCACAGTCCTATGCTTATGTTTTTGTTGTGTTTTCCTAAAATGAGAGGTCTAACTTCACGAACTTCGATTCGTTGCGTTACTGTACCAAACCACTTGCTACTCCCAAAGTTATATATTTATTTGACATTAAAGTCTAAATAACTTTTTAATGTACCTACTCAAACTAATGAAATCTAAATTTTAAGTTTTATTATTGAATGAAGAGTAGAATTTTATCTGATATGTAAATTTTTAGTACTTCGGAAGTTCTCAAGTAGTTTCATCAGCTGTCAATCGCTCCTGAAATCAGGCTTTCGATCATAAAATATTTGATTTTCATAACATTAAAAAAGCATTCGTTTGCCGTTTTTTGCTGCTTCCTTGAAAACCTTTACGGTTTGTTTGTATAAATATAATTAAATTAAAATCACTTAAAAATAATATTACTAAATTCCTTTAAATTTATGAAACTTTAAACGTTTCTAAATTAAGAAAAATTTCCTATAAAATTTAAAGAACATTTAAGAACAGGAAAATTACACTAAACGGACGTAAATTCTCTACAATTAATTAATTCATTATCTCAGCGTTTACAGTATTTGCGTGGTTATTACACCTTCACTACACTTTTTATACAGAATTTAACGCAAGGATAATTTTGGTGCCAACCGTTTACAAACTAATGAGTTTAACGCATTTAAAATTAAAAACTAATTGGGCATTGCTACGTAGGGTGTAGTGATTGCAATACCGGTATACCGGTATACCGAATACCGGTATACCGTGCCATTTTACAGTACCGAAATACCGTCTCATTTGATGGTCTAATACCGGTATTCGGTATTAATTTTTTTTTAATTTGTGTTTTATTCTTTAATAGTCTCTTTTACAATTCATAGTTGTAATAACATGAAAGGACGTTAATTGTACAACTGCAACTAAAGAACTTAAACAAATAACACTAACGATGGAGCAAAAATTGCAGTCTGCCATAAATAAAAAAATAGCAATAAATGCAAAACACAAAATCGTGCCACAAAATGATGTATTTAAGTTAATTAAAAGAGATATGAGATTATTAGAAGACGAAGGACTTAAAGTGAAATACCTAGAAATAATATATGCCTATCTCCTAACAATTCCACCAAGTGTTAAATTGGAGCGAGCGGTTTTCTGGGGCAGGAAAAATTTGTACCAAAGTTCGCTCATGGCTTAGCGATGAAACAAATGATGCCTTATGGTTTTTAAAGTCTCACTTTAAAAATAGTTGAAATGGCAATATAAATATATTTAAATTCATATGTCGGTTTGTTTATTTTTTGGGTCTATATTTTTTACATATGTATTATTTTAAGTTTCTTTATTTTGTGCAAATTTGTGTTTTTACATTATACCTACATATATGTATGTGTAAAATATTTGTGTTTTCAAAATCAATACTTTTTTTAAACAGCAATACCGGTATTATACCGGTATACCGGTATTACTTGCGAATAAATACCGAATATCGGTATCGTAATTTTGGTCCGGTATTGCAATCACTAGTAGGGTGTATGTTTCTATGAAGATCATGTGGATCTCGGACACCGTTTGAGATAAAATTATAATTGAATAAACAATGAAGTGTGTTTTTACACGCTTAATAATATCTTAAACTGAAAATGTGCATATGGTACCCAGTTCCTGAAATACGCTAATAAACCTGCATTTTTTAAAACTATTTTCAGGTAAAATAGCAGACGTGCAAAAGTTGCTATTTAAATTTAACACAAAAACCATGGTGCTGTTAACGTTGACACATCCTGCTTAGGTTTTGAGATGCGATAGCCAACTTATTTATTTTATATGAGCACGATATTGGATTTTTTGCTATTTGACAAACTTTATTGTAACGGGTGGCGAACTTAAAGGTATACAACTTTTTTTGCCGCCATTTTGTTTTGGCGCCAAATTTGACAGTCGTTTGATAACAATTAACTGGTGTAGATGCGGCAAATTCGTTATGGAGCGTTTTTTGCTTGAGCAACGTGTTTTAATTATCAAAAGGTTCTACGCAAATCAGTTTTCTGTTGCGGCAACACCTAGAAAATTGCGTCCCATTTTCGGAAGAAACAACTTACCTTCGCGACTAACAATAACTCGTTTAGTGGATAAATTTGAGCAGCATGTAACAGATAAACCAGTTCGAAGCAGAATATTGGAAGTGTCCTTGAAAATGTAGCCGACGATCCAACATTGTGTACCAGGCGGCGTTTTCAACAACTGGGAATTAAGAGGACCTCTACAGAATATTATAAAGAGAGATCTGGGTCTTTTTCCCTATAAGATTCGGTTAACTCAAAAACCTGACAGGACCTTGAACGCCGTCGTAACTTCCGTAATTTTGTCCTAATCAGATTGAAAGGCTACCCAGCTTTTCATCAAAAAATTATTACTATTGACGAAACCCATATCGACCTGGATTTGTAAACAAACAAAAATTTCGATATTAGATGAGGAGCAACCTTCGTTAATCCATGAACGACTACTGCATCATCATCGTGTGACAGTTTGATGTAGAATCTGATCAGGAGGGGTAATTGGGCCCTACTTCTTTGAAGACGCCAGAGGTGCTGCTGTAACAGTGATAGGCGATCGCTATCATTTTTTGTTTCATCAAATGAATCAATTGGGCCTGGAAAACATGTGGTTTCAACAAGACGGAGCCACAAGTCATAGGGCACGAGACACTTGAAACATTGAGAATGATGTTTCCAGGTCAATTAATCTCAAGAAACGGTGACACTGATTGGCCCCCAAAATCACTGAATTTGATAGCTTCTGACTTTTTTTGTGGGGCTATCTACAGGGACGTGTCTGTGCTAACAGAACGATGAATCTAGAACACTTAAAGCAGAATATTCGAGACGCTGTAAGTGAAATACAGCCGGAAGTATGCGAAAATGTGATAAAAAACGCGATGAAAAGAGTTCGAATTTGTTATGCAGCGAAAGGTGGACATTTGACAGATATTATATTTCATACATAATTGCCAACAAGCCTAAATAAAGAATTTATGAAAAAATATCTGGTATTTTTCATTTGGTAGAAATATAATTAAAATTTAAAAATGTATCGTTCTTATTTGGCCACCCGATATAAGTGATAAATATCACATTTAAAAAAATTCACAGAATAACAGGGGTTCACTTATAAAAAAAAGCCGCAAAAAAGCTGAAAATCACACTACTGACTATAAGTGCAAACTTAAATCAAATAGGTATGTAAATCTACTTTCGAGATAAAGCTCAACGTTAAATCTGAATATTGTCCGCGTAACGTATTTGGTTTTCAGTATGTCAAAACCATTTAACGGTAGGTACATTTCACTGCAGTTTTATAATAATTACTTCAGACATTAAAGAGTAACGACTATTGGTAATGTACTATACAGACCAACGTTGAGCGAAATAATTTTGCTAAAGCAAACATTGTTACTAAAATCTTAACAGATTTAGTTTTTTTTACTAGACTTTACTTTTTGTTAGCTTGTTCGGCGAGTAACATGTAAAGCTTTAGATAAGGGGAGAAATGGGAATTTTCCAATCGGTCCCATATATCGCCAGCCCAATAACCCCAAACAAAATGCAATTTTTAGGTATAATATATTTTAGATGTGTAGGTATATCTTTATAAACGATATGAAGCAGAGAACCGTCACACGAAGCGGTGATGCTTCATACATGTATTTTTATTGCAAACTTTAAAATCGAGAAAACAAAAGTTTCTTGTCATTCTACATTATATGGTTCATTCAAAGAAAAAAAATTATGCATATTTATGCTTAAAATATTATTGTATTATGTTGCTATGTAATGGTAAATTAATATCCAAAAAGGTTTTTATTACATACATTTCTTCTTTATTTATTTTTTAGACACTCTTCTAATGATATTAGTTATATCATTAGAATTCGTTCTTGCTTACTAACTCTTTACGCACTTAACTGAAATATTAAATGAACAAAATTTTAATTTGGACTATAATTTTTTGTTTCGGATTGATAAGCACGTTAGTGGCTTCTTGTATTCATTATAAATCTAGTACTTACACTTACATACTTTAACAGCCGGATTGCTGAATTCTTATGTCTTGCATGATGTGTAGCTGACTTGCGCTAGTAATGTACACATGAGTTATGTTATTCACCATCAAAATATAATGAAGTGGCGCCATCATTGATGTAAATGCTCGTCGAATATTCGATGCTGAAACGCAGCTGTCTCTCCAATTTCCATAAACAGGCGCCAAGCGACATGACATACATGAGCGGCAATAAAAAAGACTTAAGTTCCATATTCATTTATTTATATCTCATATAATCATAGTAGTTATTATTCACGAAAAACGTACATACACACAAATACAGTACAGTATTAGGTATAATTGGTTTTATATAACAATAAGTAATTAGTCTAAAGATGTAACAAGATAAACAGAGCTTGCGGATTTCAGAGCCGTGGGCTCAGGACGGCTCCAAAAGCCACCACGCGGGGCGCCACGTAGCCGGCGACCGGGACTGCTAGAGGCCCGAGTGCCGGCCAGCGAACAGTCAATAGCACCATAGTTTCGTTGCAAAGAGTTTGTGAGGAGTCGGGGGCGGGCCCCGCGGGCTCATGGAAGACTGCCGCTGGAGACCTCGCCAAGGCAACGTCAATAACTTGCGAAGGTCTGCCGGAGGGCGTATAAGTGGTTACGGTTTACCACTAAAGGTTTGATAAATTGGTGTCTAAACTAGTTAATCTTAGATTTAATACATTCTCCTGAATCATACAAACACTTAGATATAATTATAATACTCTTATATAATTCAGAGAAAAGAAAACGTCTAAACATTGAGGAGTTTCAAAACACATATAATAGGATTCTCCTTTAGATAAAATTATTTACGATAAAATTCCAGAATGAAAGCGTTATGTTATCACAGTGGTAGTCATTGCTCCATATTCTTTATTACAATAAAAGTATATAGTTATAATTTAAGGGGCGTTACGTGGCCTGTTGGTTGATCAACAACAAACAGCCCACGGGTGCAACAAACGTCATAGTCTGTGAAAATAGTAACAATTTTATATGGATTGCGATAAATATAATACACGTGAGATGAGGATTGTCGAAAAATCAGTTCCGATAGAGGGCGCTAGGAGCGCCGCGGTACTGCGCGGTGCGAATGCGGCGGCTCACGCACTCGTAGCAGCACACGTAGGCTAAACATCACTTAAACAAAATTCGTCTAAACGCCCTACGGAAGTCCTTGTTAAAGATGGTGTAAATGACAGGATTGAGCGCCGAATTCATGTAACCCAACCAGAATGCAGTGGCGAAGGCAATAGACGGGATATCGTATTTTAATCTTAAGATGTACATGAAAAAAAATGGAAACCAACACGCTATAAAAGAACCCATTATAAGACCTAGGATTAATGTAGCGCGTTTCTCTTTTTTTCTTGCGATTCGCCGTTTTTCGCGTTCGGGATCTCGTGGTTTTTGCACTCGCGGTACAACTTGTTCCGTCCTATCACTACTCGATCCCGCTTTTTTATCCTCTTTTCGGCGGCTCTTTGCTGTCCTGCGTCCAAAAATTGGTTTACAAAGTCTAAGTTTTAAGGGTTTCACTACAGTACAACGGGCCACTACTCCGGAGTCGGAACTGCTAGGGTCAAACTCGCTCACCATGTCTGTGTCTATACCGACAGACGGTTGGCGAGCGCGGGCTAAAGCTGCCGCCTGCTGTTGGAGTTCTCCATTAACGGACAATGTGGACCCTCGGAATTGGCACTGCATCATAGGATTTCGTACGACTTGTGCAGTTGTGTATACCTGAAGAAAGAACATCAGGTTTATTTTTTCATTTACTTTTTATAGGGAGAGTATAAATTCTTTAAATGGCTCTTATTATTGAGATCGAGATGTTGGAACGCAATACGTTGCAACAGATGCCCAAAACAACCTTAGAAATGAATACCCCCTGGAGACGGAAGCAGTAATCAAATTCACAAATACTTTTCGGCAATAATTTCCCTTAAATTGTTATTTAGTCAGCGTGCATTTGGCACTACTTATCTAACTCCCAATACAAATTTTAAGATTTTACCGCTACAATAACTTGCACTCATGATTTTTATGAATAGCTTTTATATCTCCATTTATTAAATAAGGCAGTTGACATTGATTTATCAACGAAAGAAAAAACCTTTCAAGAGCTCCGTTAAACAAAAGAATGAAAATCGAACTATAAATTGGAATATCCAATTCCTCGGGCTACAAATTAAACTGATGTCTAGGAAATCCAATAGGAGTTTTTCAAAAAATATAGCTGAATTTCCGTATTATAAAACTTAAATTAAGCTCATATAACTACAATCACATACAAACGATCTTTTTAAATTTAAAAAAGGTTTACTATTATGATTATAGTAACATTCAAACGTAATCGCTTTTTATTAATATCTTGTAACTATCAATGTTTAAATAACGTTGAACTACAAAAATAACTTGCATTTTGAAACGCAGAGTTATTCTCATATCTAATTCTCCTGAGGCATATCAAATTAGCATGCAGCACATGGCGTCTGGATTTATGGCAGGGTATTAAATTACACTGTTTTTCGTATATTATTTTAAAATGTACTACGAAGTATTTAAATTAATTTGCTAGACTAATAAATCAAACGGTTGCGCTAAATATTCTTTATTGTTTACAAAATATTTCAAGCAAACAAGAAAACCATTAAAAATTTAAACTTCTTGACAAGGTTTTTTAAATATTTTGGTCTTTTTAATGACTGTAACTGCCATTTTCAGTAGTTCATGAAAGCATTTTATAAAATTTAATACGTTCTTTTACAACAACATTCTTTAAGGACACATATCAACTTAATATAAAAAAAAATATATGACGCACTTTGAATGTAGCGAATACAAACACTATTAAAAACAAATTTCAATGGGAAAAACAAGGATTTACAATGTTAAAACTTAAAAAATAATAACATAATTGTTGTGATTTTAGTAATGATGTCAATATTTGTCTAAGCATGATCTATTGTTACCGTAAAAGCGGGAGACTTGGTGAATCTTAGGTTTTACCGGTAAGTCCTCGCATTACCGTAATGTGGTGCTGAAAGTCTAAAATTAACTTTATTTTCATTATTAATTTTAAAAAAGAAGCTTTAATCAACCTTTATCTGACCCTCTTTTACTGACCAAATGAACGGGGGTCAGGTAAAAGATTAGTTAAAGCTTTTTATTATAAACAAAAACAAACGTAAAAACTCGGAATGAAAGCGTTTACAAACTTAGCTTCATTTTTGTTGTTATTTTTTTTTAAGCGTATAAACCGACAAAGGTATTACAAGATCAGGTTTGATCAAATAAACGAGGGTTAAGTTAAAGGTTAACTAAAGCTCTTTTTTTCAATACAATTTAACGCAAAAGCCCTAAATGAAAGCGTTTATAAGCTTCGCTTAATTTTCATTATTAATTTTAAAAAAAGCTTGAAGCAACCTTTAACCTGATCCTCTATTACTGACCAAATGGACGAGGGTCCGGTTTAAGGTTAGTTAAAGCTTCTTTTGTTAAATAAAAACAAACGTAATATCCCGAAATGAAAGCGTTTATAAGCTTTTTTTTTTGGACAGCACCTCACTATGGTAAATGCTACGATTTACCAGTGAAACTTAAAATTTATCAATTTTCGAGCTTTTACAGTAACACATACATAACTGAATGTCAGTGTAAATTAAAATAAAGTTACGCTAACAAAAATTAAAAAAAAAAATAAACAAAAATAAACCCTGTTGCACCAGTTTGTATTAAAGTTTACGATGATTAAAACTGCGTAACCGAAGCCGTTGTGTTTACTATAGAAACAGCGTTCAAAAAATCTCGCTTAACTTTTAACACAGTTTTGTGTGACCGGATTTTAATGTTAGAACAACGTGATTAATTAACAGAGATGCATATCTACTTGACATAGCACTGACATCTATCAAAACTGCAAGTCGTCCAACCCTCGCATAAATTAAAAACATAAAAAGACAACGAAGAAAAGCAAAAAACGGGTAGCCAACGTGAAACGATCTAGAATGGTTAATGTGTGTATGTGTAAAACTGGTTTTTATTTAAAGAAAAATAAATTTGAAGCTTAAAATAATTGAGCAGAGTGGTTGGAATTAATTCACTTTTTTGTATAGTCGATTTGTAAAACGAAAATTGTAACAAAAACTATCTGCTAAGTTAGTCAGAAGTAACAGACCACGTCAAATATACCCAAAGTTTATTTATAATTCTGACAACATAAATAAAACATACCTTATGTATCGGGTACGAAGTTCTGCACTGTTAAAGAAGAAATTTCGTTTTCAGTAATAAACAATGGGTATTGGTAATCAATTATTTGAAGAACTGTGCAATTACTTAAGTAAATGTACTTAAGAACATTTCACTTGTAATTATTTTTTTGGATATTTTTGAGTCATTTATAATTAAATATTCTTTAATACATTTATCAAAGCTTTTTTGTATTTTTTGAGCTAAAATTATATTTAAAAAAATAACTACTCGCAAAATTACTTAAGTATTGTTTGACTACACTTAAAATTAACTCACTAAATAAATGTGTTGACTCACTTTGAATGCACTTTTTTTTTGTAAAGTTGCACAATAGTTGCCAATGAATTGAATAATTGTAAACTTAGAGATTAGCAACTTGTTACAGAAGTTTTTGCTTTTATTAATATTGCACGTCATAGCCCAGTGTTTACCGAACTTACAATCATCTCGTACCCCTTTTGAGAGTTTAGTCTTACCGGCGTACCCATCTCAGCCGAAGATAGAACTTGTTTCTGATTTATTAAATTTAAATGAATTGTTTTCTACAGCTAAAAAATACTAAGGTTAAATAAAAAAAATTGCTATGTATCCCTTAAAACCCTTTTGCGTGCTCTTAGCTGTACGCATACCACACTTTGGTAAACACTGTCATAGATAATAAAAATTATGTGGTTTCGGTTTTAAGTGACTTGTTTTGATGACATTATTTTAAAGGAACCACCAAAAATATCGATGAAAGACTACACTCACCTAAAAATAATAAAACAGAAACATACTAGGTTTTTATGAGAATAAAGTTTTGTGGTAAATATAAAAATTCATTGAGTTACCCCATACTTTTCATTTTCTTAACTCCATAGCAAAAACAACTATTTTTTTTGTTAAAGTAGTAGACTTTATTTAAGTCAAAATATGTATAGCACTTAGTTAAGTAACTGCGACTTAAGTTAATTATGAAAATATGTTTAATTAATTTATATCGTACTTGCAAAATTCTGCAAACTCAAAGTAATATTTTCATCTGAACTTAAGCACATTTTTTGGAAAAATTTGTGCTTGACTTCGGTAATTTTTTAAGTGAATTATTTGTGCTCGATTAAAGTACATTTTTAAGTAAATTTTGTTCTTGAATCTAAGAAAATTTGTGAGCATAGACAATTTAAAGAAACAAATAATGAACGGATAAGACAATAAGTTGTGAATACGAACCTTTAACGTATCCTTCTGTTCAACTGCTTCGGCAGGGATTTCTCCCGCGTCGCTAGTTGAAATATCGGATGCTAAATCACAAGTGACGGTGGGAATGATCATAGGTTGAGGATGGGATTCTATAGTGGCGATTTGTCTTTCTCCGTCTCGGGGAGACGTGTTGCTGTTGCGATCGACGGACCCACCCGCTGGAACTTCTGAGTTCTTGGAATCCCCAGGCGCCGTTGTAAAGCTGGTTACTGCATCCTGAGGTGGCCGCCGGGGAGGTTTCTTGATTCCCCTTCGAGCTCTTGCCTTCGCCGCGTAGTATATCCGGATGTATACAAAAACCATTATACAGGAAGGAACGTAGAACGAACCCAGAGCTGAATACAGTACGTAACCCACTTCTTCGCTCAGCTGAAATAGTGATTAGATAGCATCAGTGTACCGTTTCTTACAAATCAACTACTGTACAGGGTGGTCCAAATTCGATAGGGTTACATGGGTATCTCGCTCAATATTTAATATTGAGAAACGGTTAAATTACCAAAAATTTGCAGTTTTTGAAGCAAAACTCAAAAACCGGAAGTGATCGAATATTTTTGAAAACTTCTGAGTTTGTCTCAAAAAACTGCACATTTTTGGTAATTTAACCGTTTCTCTATCTTCAATATTAAGCGAGTTACCCATGTATCCCATCGAATTTGGACCACCCTGTACTATACTATCGCTAAGTCATCTTTTAAAAATAAATATCCGATATACGTCCAACAAATACAAGATTCGAGTTTTAATCGTCTTTAATTGTGTCGAAACTGGTAACTCATCACTCGTGTTTTAATCAGGTAAGCTATGGAGTCGGTCAATCCTAAGTAATATAAAATACTAAAGAATGAATGGAAAGAAATTCTCGACGAGATATCCGTTCCATTTTCAATTTGATTGTTCTGCCGCAGAGACTTCACACAATTCCAGTAAAGCTTTGTTTTTATTCTCTATTTTATTTTATCCCATATTTCGTAAAGCCACAAATAATTACAAAATTCCTCGCTAGCATCGGGCGCGCATTATCGCTACCCCGAACGTAGTTTTTATGGTGTCCACTATAAGGAACGCATTTTATGAGGACAACCAACGTATGAGACCGAATCGCCTTCGATAGATATCCGTCGCCATCTGTGTAGCCAAGTTGAATTAAACTTTCTTGACGTTCAAATATCACACAAAGAACAGCGCTAAAATGATATTAAAGATTTACTCGGGCATCGTCCATATGCATTGCAACTTATCAAGTTATGTTTGTGGTTAATGTATAATGTATGGCTTTATTTTCGAAACAACAAGAGATAAAAGGTCGGTTAAATGTGACAAAAGCAACCTGTTTCTTTAAGCAACGTAACAATACTTTCAATAATTTTTAAATTTAATTACAGAGTTGGCTTTGTCGTACAAAAAAAGAAAGTTTTTTTTTTCAATTATACCTATATGTTGTATGACTTAAAATTCATTATGACATTCTAAACATTGCAAAAGTATTGATTATACCCTAATAAAGTGTATTAACACTGATTAAAATATACAATTATTTATAAATAAAAATAGCAATCGAAGTAAAGAGTATTAAAATTAAAGATAAATTAAGTGTATGAAAACGTCCGTTGTATATAAATTGTGAAACGAAGAAATGAAAATCTGGTATTACTGGACGGTATACATACTTTATTTTTTTAAACGTCTACTGATCCTACGTTTCGCTCCTTATTTTTAGGAGCATCTTCAGGGCTACAATTTTTTAAAAAACAAAAACAATTAATTTACAAGTCATTTTTTTTATCTTAATATTTAAAATTATTGCTTTAATAGAATGAACTAACAGTATTAAAATTTGAAAAAACTACATTCATAAATAATGAACAATAGGTAATCACAAACAACATTATTTTGACAATAATTATAGTCTAAATTTGAATATAATACATATGTACTTATATAAAATACTTACATTGAGGTGTGGTTATAAACAATAAAGATACATGTTCAAAAGTTGCATAACGAGCTTGATCTAATTTATGGAACTATGATGATTGATAAAATTGATGAATAGATTGTGTGTTTAAAAATTTTTGAATTTACGTATTTTTATATCAAAATTTACAAGTTACATCAACTTGGCCTGGCTTTGTAGGAAAACTTGAAATAATATTCGTAATGTATAAAACATATCCAAAAGTATTTGTTTTTTATTATTGGTACACTAAAATATTAAGATTAAATTTTTTTTTACAAACACACACAAACACGTTAAAAACTGTAAAATACAATGAACTACATTTGACAATACTGAGACGATGTAAGGTAAGAAGGAAAACTGTAACCATAATTTGTTTTTAAATTTTGAATCTGGTAGACGTCGCTATTTTACATATTAATTTGAAAGTTTAAATGTTTGTGTAAATTCATGTATAAAAATAATCCCAACATATTTTGACAACATAAAGTCCAAATTAAAACTAGAAAGAATAAGTTAATGTTGGTTTTTAATAGTTAAAGTTTTTTGATGAATTTCATTAAATAGTAGATCTGACATTGATAATATTTTTCAAAAGACCTACAAATTACTATGTCAGATCTACTATTTATTGAAATTCATCAAAAAACTTTAACTATTAAAAACCAACATTAACTTATTCTTTCTAGTTTTAATTTGGACTTTTTGTTGTCAAAATATGAGTGTTGGGATTCTTTTTATAAATATCATGAATTTACACAAACATTTAAACTTTCAAATTAATATGTAAAATAGCGACATCTACCAGATTCAAAATTTAAAAACAAATTATGGTTACAGTTTTCCTTCTTACCTTACATTGTACCAGTATTGTCAAATGTAGTTCATTGTATTTTACAATTTTTAACGTGTTTGTGTATGTTTTTAAAAAAATTTTTAATCTTAATATTTTAGTGTGACAATTAGTTAATCTCAGTACCAATAATAAAAAACAAATACTTTTGGTTATGTTTTATACATTACGAATATTATTTCAACTTTTCCTATAAAGCCAGGCCAAGTTGATGTAACTTGTAAATTTTGATATAAAAATACGTAAATTCAAAAATTTTTAAACACACAATCTATTCATCAATTTTATCAATCATCATAGTTCCATAAATTAGATGAAGCTCGTTATGCAACTTTTCAACATGTATCTTTATTGTTTATAACCACGCCTCAATGTTAGTATTTTATATAAGTACATATGTATTATATTCAAATTTAGACTATAATTATTGTCAAAATAATGTTGTTTGTGATTACCTATTGTTCATTATTTATGAATGTAGTTTTTTCAAATTTTAATACTGTTAGTTCATTCTATTAAAGCAATAATTTTAAATATTAAGATAAAAAAAATGACTTGTAAATTAATTGTTTTTGTTTTTTAAAAAATTGTAGCCCTGAAGATGCTCCTAAAAATAAGGAGCGAAACGTAGGATCAGTAGACGTTTAAAAAAATAAAGTATACCGTCCAGTAATACCAGATTTTCATTTCTTCGTTTTACAAATTAAAGATAAAGTTAGTTATTTATTTCAATAATTTAAACGTCAGATTTTTGCTAATAACTGTTTTAAGATTTCAAGAATAATCGAATCATAATTCTTTTATTCGATATGAGCATTTTCGATATTAAAAATTGAATACATCTATTTTAAAGTTAAGGCGTCGCTATAAAAATATATGGTTTATTCCAGCAGTTCATTTTGCACTAATTCATCTACTGATACATGAACTGGTTTATGCACATGCGTCAACTATGGACTAATAAATGTTTTAGCCGTTGCCGGAACGCTTTAACAACAAGCCTAACTGTAAATGATATTTGTGTCTACTGGATTCATAGAAATGTACGCATCGCAAGTGTAAACATCTAAAGAAAGTAGTACTAACATGAGATTGGAAGGGCGATGTATAGCTACGAGAGGTCACGTTAGTTGTGAACAGCGCATGCGGATAAAAATTTAGCGACAGTTCTTGCCTTCGTTCATGTACTATTTTTACCGTCCACAAACTAGTTCATGAATTGATTCGATAACAGCTGAAACAGCCGACTGTCGGAACGCTATATTGATATTGGTAATAATCGTTCATCGGATCCGGATCAGGCATAGCCTTGCTAAAACAAACCTATAGAATTTTTGCTTTATTTAAATAAACTTTTATCTTTTACAGTTTCAAAGATGCCATTAGTGTTAACACTAAAATAAGCTTACTTAAAATGCTTATACTTTAATAAACTTTGTTTATACCAACACTGTATCTTTAAATATTGAATATTACACGCGAAATTAAAAGTTTATGATACAATATCATGATATTGCTAACAAGTACGTGATAAACAGAAGTGTAACGTAATAAACAGATTATATTAAATGGGCTATTAGTATGCAAACACAAAATATACAGCAACATTAGGAACAAAATGAAAAAATATGTACGTTTTAGGGTGTAAAATGGACTGTAAATGTAATGAAAAACTTGATTATGTACCTTAAATGGGTATTAAACTTCAAGGACCTTATCCCGAAATAAAAACGTATATTTATACCGAAATAAAATGCTTAGAATTTGAAACAAGAATTTTCTTCGTTCAGAAAATAAGTTCTCGGATCTATTTGCTATTGAAAACTATCAACTATAAACAGATTTTTTTCTTCCATGCATTCGTCTGCATTCTCAAATAGATTTTTTAGCATGTTTGTAGTATATTACTTATTTATAGGTTCATAATGAAATAACTAGTTAAAATGTATCTTACATATTTTGTGAATTAGGTTTAAAACTTATAAAACGTAAGTATAATAGTTGCGAGTTGCTCATAATATTGCAAAAAGTTTGTTCCAGCAAGGCTATTTATGATCCAATGAACGATCAGATCATACGCAGTATCGATATCGCGTTCGAGTACAACCTCTGCTAGTTTATCGGAAGGTTAGTCGTTTGTTCCAGCAGTTATCGGACCAGTTCATGAACTAGTTTGTAGACAGTGAAAACAGTACATGAACGAAGGCAAGAACTATCGCTGAATGTTTACACACATGCGCTGTTTACTACTAACGTTGTCTCTGGTAGCTATGCATCACTCTATTAATTCCATATTAGTTTGCTTTTTTTACACTTACTAAATTTTTATGAACCTAATAGACACAAAAGTCATTAACAGCATGTCGGTAAAGCTTTCCTGCAGCAGCTAATACATTTCTTAGTCCATAGTTGACGCATGTGCATAAACCAGTTCATGTAACAATAGGTGAATTAGTACAAAATGCACTGGAACAACTCTATTATTTTATTATGACATCAGCGAATTTCAATTATCCGAGTCTGTTGATTTATATTTTATAACATCTATTTACCTACAGAGATGTTTTTAATAACAGAACTATGAGTAAATCATCCTTTTTTAATTGGTTATCGGACCTAAATTAAATGAAATGGATTTTCGGTCATTACGAATGAAAAAGTTGTTGCATCGGAAATGTTCTTTAGTTGGAGATATATTTATAAAAATTGTATCAATCATAAATTCAAATTCTGATTAGCCTATGTTAAATAATATTTGTGTTGATACAAAAGCTTGTTATCCGAATTTGAATCAGTTAATAAAATGATAAAGTTTAATTAATAATCTAATATACCAGTTAATTTAACTCAATGTTTTAAGTAGTTCAGAAATATGTGTGTGCGATGAAATTTTCGCAATTTCAGAAGGCCTTAATTTTACTAAATATTTGCAACAATGTAAACAATTTCGCGTTGACAAGTTAGTTAAAGGGAGTGTTTATTGCGTAATTGGTTTAATTAGCGGAACTTTTCATGGTTACTTCTCAGTTCTGCTCCGTCTTTGCAAACAACTGTTCTCATTTAGCTTGCAAAGAAACTGCCGTTTAGAAAATGGAAACGTAAACTGTAATTTACTGTCTATTATATTTTATCGCCGTTAAGTTCAAATACTTGGAAGTTTAAAGTTACGTTGTTATTAATACGGCGAGGTAAATGGAACGTTTAATTTTTATATTATTTCAAGTGTTTCCGCTATTATTTGCATTTAATATCAAGAATGTTTTATTTTTTTTGCAGTTGAATTCTTATTTGAAAAAACAATCATTAATTTAGTGTTTGAACGGTATCAAAAGTCATTCGATTAATTTAACTGGTTTTGGACACTTATTTTAAAACGCAAGATTAATTATTTTGGGCCTTTTTTCTTTAGATTTGTTCAGCTTTAACCCTTCGACCGTAAATTGGTAATGGACTTCAGTCCATCAGTCACCTTTTATGTCAAGTTCGATTAAGAAGATTTGAATAGGTGAAAGATATTTATCACGTTTTCTATTGCAAAGTTGGTAACAGGCAAACTTTGTGTAATTTGAAACGACTTTTTAGCACAATTCTCTGTTAATGCTCGAGATAAATTAACAATAAAATCTGTGTCATTAAACTTTTTTGTTTTCTAGCAAACCCAAGAGCATGAAAATGGTGTTGTGTTGTTTATTTATTACGGTTTATGCCGTAAGTAGCTGAAAGCGTGGAAGAAATACTTCCCAAGTCAGCTTTCCTAGCGGTCGTATAAAAGTTTCTCAGAAATATACATCACTGTTATTTTAACAGTTGTGCCAGACGACTATCAAAATTATTACCTTTATTGTCGTTCATTAGGACGTTTCAAAGGCTTAACTGTAAAAGTGACATGATGTTTATTGGATACATTAAGAAAGTTATAATGTCTAAAACTTCATCATATCCATTACCAAAATAGTACGTAGTTCATATTTATAAGTTTCACTAACAATTACACAAAATTTCAAGTTAAACTTAAAATTTTAAAGCAAAACAATACTAATACGTATCTGAATTTTATAAATACAATAATTTAGTCTTTTGGTTGATATTAAAATAAATAAAACGTATGTTTATTATCTCGAAGTTCAAAATACTGTTACACCCTGTTTGGAACAATACGTTTTCCAAAGGTTCGCTCTTACGACAGCTACCATTGCCACATACACTGATTTTGCGAGACCTGATTCGCGGATACGATACTTTTTCGATTATTTAACACGTTCAGTGCCGGCCATGAATTTATAGGCGCATTCGTAGGCCCGGCCAATATTTTATATAAAGTTCATTCAACGCACCACTTGAAATTCAGAACCTCATATGAAGCGCCAGTGAAACAGCTAAGCATTATATTTTATATTTACCAGGACGCATACCTAGCGTCCGCGGCGCATCGAATGAGTGTCGCTAGGACGCAACGTATGCGTCCGCGGCGCTGAACGTGTTAAGGTCTGAAAAATAGCAATATTACCGGCGTACGTAGTTAATTTTAATTATTAATGCTTTATTTACATATGCTGTGTACGCATTATGACGATTGTAGTGAAGCACATGGATCAATAAGTGAAAAAAGATAGATTAGCAATCCGACAATTTAGTTTAACGAAAACGGTCTGGAACATCTCGTATTACTGAAGTATGTATGCCCAGTGTATATAAATACAGACACAGCAATACATTTGCGAATTCTGATGACCTTGTAATACCAAAAAGTCGATATATCAGACAAACTGAATATTATGTAAATCGAAACAACAGAATACAATAGAAAAGTATTTAAAGAATATTTTCAACATTCATTTCGTTTATTTTGTGTATTTTTTTAGTCTTTAACGAAATTAGGAGAAAAATTAAGTACCTAATTTAAATAGATAACATCATTTTTTATTTTTGGTTAAATGAGTGTGAGTCTATATACCAACATACATTTTATAGTTTTAAGTAGCGGAAATATTGCATTTTAACTGTGTTCAAAAATACTTTTTATGCTTATATTGACAATATATCATTTTCAATATCGACTTTTTGCAATAATAGAATATCAATGACACGTAACATGTCATGCATTGGTGAAAGTCATGTTTATATACTGACGATAAACTATAACTAGTGCCACTAAATAACATACGGCCAGAAATAACTATCACAAAACTCTGTTATATAGCGAATTACGTTATTAAAATTTTGTTTCATCTATTCCCTTTTTCAAAAGTGTTTAGTAAAGGTTCAGTTTTTTTTTTTGAACATTGCCAACAATGTTTTACTCTGTTTTCATAAATAATACCATACACAACTAGCTATTTACCAATAAAATGGCATAAACAGATATTAAATTTTTCCAGAATATCAGCTGTTTCCAATAATTTTTTTAGGCTGGAAAATACATTTATACCGACCTAGGCTGAAAAGTACCTGGTTGCCATGGTGATGAGTTGTCTTTACTCGCCTAGGCCGTTAAAGTAGCTGGTTGTCATGGTGATGAGTTGTTTTGTGAATTGCGCTGTCAAATGATAGTCGTTATACCATCAAGCGAATTTTCACCTGTAGGTTGTTAAATTACTGTTTAATTACGGATGGTGACGATAGTGATATTAATGTCAGTGGCGGACGCAGAAAAAATATTGTACGTAACATACCTGTAAAAAGTCTGCAAAAACTCTTTCCGGTCTTGTTACGTAAATAACTATAAAATAAATAAATTTAAAGATTTTGTTTTTAAAAAACTTAAAAAAAAAAATTATAAGCTTATGCTTATTTGAATTTACAAAATTTTATTAATTTATTAATAATATTATTATTATTGTTGATAATAGAAAAATTTCGATTTTATCTCTGACGGTTTCATGGCCAACGCGATCGCAAAAATTACCTTATTATTCAACTTTTCAGTTTTTCCCCTATTTTTCCGAAGTAAATGGCCATGTATAACTCTGCAAAACATTTAGTTTCGATGTTCTTGATGCAATAAACACAGCCTTGATCAGATTCTAGCGACGACATATCGCGACTTTCCCTGGTAAGGATTATACGGTTCAATGATGAATGTTTATAGGTTGATGTTTATTAGTAAAAAAAAATTAACAGTTTCTAATTGATTAAAAAAAAATATATATTTTTGTGACAACTAATTTAACCTAAGATTTAATTTAAAAAATTAAAAAAAGTCATTGCGTGACTTTATAACAATGTGTAAATGACTGTCAGTAACAACAGTTTTTCCTGCATTTAATTGTAGTGTTAATCCAAGATCCAGCAGTTCGACTTAAGGCGCTTCAGTTATACGGACATTTTAAAATTGTACTGTTCCCCGAAACCACGGTGCTTGCTATGGGCTTAAAGCGATATGACACTACCGCCTGATCAGCTTCCAATTGAAAATTATGCACGGGTATAAATGACGATGCTTCGATATATGAAAAAAAGCAATGCTTCGATCTTCGGACATTTTAATTTACAGCATCGGTCTGGCAGCCAAGGCAGCGTAACTCTAGGGTATGCCTATTTATAAATATACAAGGCAAGTTGCAATGCCGCGTATTCTTGGTGAAGCAATTATTTGGCGGAGGAGCCGGGAGAATGTTGACTTCTAAAATATTTTAAATGAAACTGGTTGTTGAATATACGCGTACGTTCATATCATTATATGCCGAAGCGATTCAGCTAATACCCCAGGGTACTGCTCCAATTCCAAAAAATATATATGAAAAACACGCGAATGTAATTCTAACTGGATTTCTTGTTATACCTACACACTGTTGAATGGATTCTAATAAAATAAGCGAAAATACGAAGCAAACAATCTGGTAAATTTAGGATTGGTACAAGTCGCCAGGTGTACATAAATGTTCGACATAGTTGCAAATTTCAACACTCCGAATAATTTCTCGCTTTCGGGTGCCTGAAAATAATAAAGCTTAATAATTCAGCAATATTCTTTGACAGAACTTGACTTGCATATTAACAAAGAGACTTTCTGGAATTTACATTTAGTCGAAGTTCACACTCTCTAGAGATACAAAAAGATGTTGATAGTTGAACTCGTTAGTACACATCTTTGCTGAATATGTGCTTTATAATGAATGTGATCGTAAATTGGAGTCTATGAAATTTGTTCCTTTAGAAAAATATTTTGAATGGAATTTTAAGCAAACGTCTTGCTAAAAAACGTTTATTAAAATGTATTTTTAAATACAGTTGTAAGTTAATTTCTGGGCCAGCGAAAGACTAGGAAAGACGGTATAAATAATCAGAGCACAGCGATCCTGAACACACCCTGCATTAGACTATGTAGCGCAGGTCACCCGGAAGAATCTGATCTTGCATCAACCAGTTCACCATCCCTTTCATGCCTTGAACAACCGTTTTCGGCAAAAATTAATGTCGCTGAAAACACTGATTGACTGACTTTTCAACTCCTTGTCTGCGCAGTTGTGTTCGGATTGAATTAGGAGTCTGTGTGTAATATAATGAAAACTACCAGAACTTTTCGATCGATTTAATACGAGTCCATAAACAGTCAAGTTCATATGCTTGCAACTTTAATTAGTTACTCATTTTTAGTTAATGTATTTGAATCGTTGTTACTGGAAATTTATTGAGCGTTTACAACAAATGAAAGATGTATTTATTTAAGACGTAACAACATAAAATTTACCAACGCGTATTTGATTTGTGTTAGGAAACAAAATTTACAACAAAATTATGAGCAGTAAGAATCAAAGTGACACATTTTTATTACAATCAATAATTCTTTCAAAAAATGATTATCGTATTCCGTTGCTTTAATAAAAAGTTTTAATCTTTTAGACAAAGTATTTAAAAGATTATCTACTCATCCCGACAAAATAACTTTATTTTCTCGTTCAAATTTTCTTTCGTTCTTTGATGTTTATTCCTTAACACTTTCTTAATTTTGTGCCATAAACGTTTAATTGGGTTAAAATTTGGGCTTTTGATGACCAGTCTAGGGACATTGTTTTTAACAGACCATGTTTTTGTACCGCTTTGCTGGAAAATAAAATTGCCATCAGGATGCAAATTTTCAAACGAAGAAAAAACAAGTTTATTTATACAGGGTGAGTCACGACAGACGCCCCGGAGTTTGATGGCCAAACGGTATATATTTTCAAACTTATGTCGCGATTAGATTATGTAAGTCAATAAGGGCTACATTTTAAAAATATTTTCAAACATACAGGGTGCTCCAAAAAAGAGTGGCATATCAAAGTTATACTTTTTCTTATGGAACACCCTGTATAATTTTACATTCTTGGATTCCTATTTACATTTACTTCAAAAAATGTATAAGGTTATATGGGTCTAAAGTTAACCTTTTTCGTGAAAATTGCATTTTCATGAAAATACAGTACTTTCAAAAATTTTCAACATTTAAAAACTTTGAGAAGTCTCAAAAAATTCGCTTGGAGATAAGATTGACAATAGATTATGTAACACTTTGCACCACCTACATTTTTAAAATATTATACAGGGCCTTTTTTACCCTTGGACAAACTTGTGAAACTTTAAACATTAATAACTCTTTTTTTTTTAATACAACACCCTATATTTTTTTACACCGTCTTATAGAAAATTTAATTCTCTTTCGAAACATGAAGGCTGTTTTTACCTAAAATTGATATTTTCCGAGATATCGCGATTTTATTGTTAATTATTAGGGCAAAGTAATATTTTCAAGTAGGCTATGAAGGTAGACAGCGGCAATTTAAAACAATTGAAAGAAAAAACAGGAAACCTATAATTTTGTCGTTTGCCTACACATTTTTGACATTTTTTATAAGAAAGTTGTAGTTTTACCATACTTACGTTTAAATAGAGGAATAGAGGAAAATATTTCTTTGCCCTATAATAATTAACAATCAATTCGCGATATCTCGGAAAATATAAATTTTAGGTGCAAAACGATCTTTTTGTTTTCGAAAGAGAATTACATTTTCTATTTAGACTGTGTAAAAAATATATACGGTGTTGAATTAAAAAAAAAAAATGAGTTATCGATGTTTAAAGTTTCACAAGTTTGACCAAGCGTAAAAAATGCCCTGCATAATATTTCAAAAATGTAGGTGGTGCAAATTGTTACATAATCTATTGTCAATATTATCTCCAAGCGAATTTCTTAAGACTTCTCAAAGTTTTTAAATGTTGAACATATTTGAAAGTACTGTATTTTCATGAAAATTCAATTTTCACGAAAACGGTTGACTTTATACCCATGTAACCTTATACATTTTTTGAAGTAAATTTAAACAGGAATCCAAAAATATGAAAATTTACAGGGTGTTCCATAGGAAAAACTATAACTTTGATTGATATGCCACTCTTTTTTGGAGCACCTGTATGTTTGAAAATATTTTTAAAATGTAGCCCTTATTGACTTACATGATCTAACAGCAACAAACGTTTAAAAATATATACCGTTTGGCCATAAAACTCCGTGGCGTCCGTTGTGACTCACCTTGTACACTTTTTAGCACTTGCAGTTTCTTCTACATCATGAACAACTGTTTGTGTTACATTGTCGATGGCCATACTGTGCGCCATAATTGCAAATATACGTACATATTTTTAGCACAAATAACATTCACCTGAAAGAACAATATCAAAAATTCATATTTTTATTTTATTGACGCTTTTTGGTATTGTTTGTATTTGATTGTTACAGATGAAAATAATTTTTTTTTCGAGGTGTAAGTTTTTAAACCAACCTTACATTTTCGAGAATTAAAGAGAAATGTACTCTGTATGGATTGTTAAACGCCATGCAACTAAAGTCGAAACACCTACAAAAAATATGTAATGCAGCAGTTTAAGGCCATGCAATCTTGATTGTTGCTAAACCAACCAAATATAAACCAAAAAATACATTTTTTCCAACCTGACTGTAGGTCTTTAAAACTTTATTAAGCACACCATTTGTTTGAACCAAAACTATGAAATCTATTAACTATAAGAATTAGCATCAATCCCATGAATGTATGGTTTTCCAACAACAGGTTATCATCACAATAATTTGAAGTTGTTGTAACTTAACAAATAAAATAAGTGGTTTAAAATTAAAAAAATATATAAACGTGTCGCTGTCCTGTTATAATCAAAGCTTAGTGCTTATTTGTTTGTTAAACAAAAAAATCTAAAATGTACTAACAACTGTTTTGTGTATAAGCTGATTTGACTTCTAAATTGCCCTAAAAGTTTCATGAATAATCTAGAACAGCAACAAAATGTAGAATTTTAAGCTTGAATTTTGTTTGATAAGTTTTAAATTATTCGCACATAACGACCCGTTTAATGCTAGTACAAGAATATTATAAAAAATTTAACTGCCTGGTTTTTCAAGTGGTTGCATCACATTTACTTAAGTTTATCTTTAATTTGTTACTTAAACTGAAATTTATGAATATTAATTTGCATTATTTTTGCAATAAATTTACCGAAACAAACCGTAAAAGACGTAATATCCCTCGAAGTTTTAAATAATCAAAATGTTTTACCTACAATAATACTTTTTGTCAACAATACACGAGTATTGCAGACGAGAAATAAAAATACGTTTTTGTCCGTAAATCGTTTCGAATTATATCTGGCGCTGCTACTCTGTTTGTTTTAAAGCTTTCGTCACATACTAAATCTCTTACATTTATTTTCTAATGAATTATGACTGCCACATTCACGCGCCTCATGCACAGATAACTTCTTTTTTCATTCAAGAGTAATTAATTCCATGATTCATTGTTTTTTCTTTACAAGTTAAATATACAGTGTAGTCAAAATTCGAAAACAATACATGGGTAACATCTTTATCAGTTCAAAACTTAAAGCGTTAAAAGCTCTTGGCTCGTCGGAAGTAAACTCAGGACTTGTTCTGAACTGCATACGGGCACTAAACGTGCTGGGAAGCAGGAATAATGTTAAACTGGTATGGTGCCCAGGGCACACAAACATACCAGGAAACGAGAAGGCAGATCGCCTAGCCAAAACTGGTAGCGAGACACCCTTCTTCGGACCAGAACCCTCAGTTGGCATATCCTATGGAACAGTCAAGCGGTGTCTTAATGACATATTAACACAAGGGCATAATGCTCATTGGAAAAAAGTGGCAGGACAAGCCCATTCTAAGGCTATCCTGTCAATGGTCTCTAAAGAAAAGACAGAAGAAATGCTCAAGATGAGCAAAGCAGACATCAGAGCAGCCACAGGACTTGTCACAAGGCACTGTGGCCTAAACAAACACTTCTACATAATAGAGCTCTCAGAGACCGACATAATTATACAGAGGATGTGGTGAAGAAGAAGAAACTCCTCTTCACGTAATATGCCAGTGTGAAGGATTCACACACAATCGGCGTAGACTTCTAGAGATGGAAAAAGTCAACCTAGAAGAGTTAAGAAAAACACCCTTAAAGAAAATTCTGGAGTTTTTCAAAAACACAGGACTCCTTTAAGGGACCATCACCAGAGGGTACAATAGACCAATAGGTCGCAGTACTGGAACCCGAAAGGGGACCACTTCCGCGCAAATAATAATAATAATAAAATAAGGCGATTTTTTTTTACCAAACATAGCTGGCATTAATATGTTCGTACTTCTTAATTTTTTAGAATATCAAATATACGAGATCATACAATTCAACTGTCGCACCCCTATAACTTTGTTTTTTTGAGAGGAAACACCTGTAAACTTAACATTATTTTGAATTTCATGAAATGCTCTATAAAGTGCCCTTAAAATGTTTTTTTTTTTAGTAAGAAATATATTAGACCGGCAATAGTTAACTTTTTTCTTTATTTGCACAGTTTACTAATTTTATTTATTTGATAAAGAACTTAATCCTAAATAAGATCATGCACTACAAAAATGATTTTATTACTTACTTAATCTATGACGAAACAAAACACGATCAAATCATAATAAATGTAATGAACCCAATACTTTAAGTGTACTGAAAAGCTTTTTTGATAAAAATTAGAAACAAAACGGTTATATCTTAATTCTGGTATTTAGCATATTCAGTGTCTACCATCTGCCTCCAAATACAGTTGTCCTCTGTATGTAACGCGTTATATGTATATGTCGTAGGCATAATGTGAAATCCGGCATTTTATAAAACGCCTAGGCATTTTATAAAAAGCCGGAAAAACGAGCAAATTATGACTTTTTCTTAGACCCATACATTTGTATTCATACAAAAAAAAGCTTTAACCAACCTTTAACCTGACCCTCATTCATTTGGTCAGTAGTAGAGGGTCAGGTTAAAGGTTGGTTAAAGTTTTTTTTTTAAATAAATAATAAAAATGAAGCTAACAGTTTTGTGCCTAGGCGTTTTATAAAATGCCGGATTTCACATTATGCCTACGACATATATATGTTACGGCCAAAGCCCGAACGGCCAGAGTGGGAAGTGTCCGGCCAATTCGAGAAATGGACAATGTCGCTGGTAATTGACGGGCCAATGTTCGATATGTTTGGTCAATTCCCGATTTGGCCGGCCAGTTTTCGAAATGGCCTGGAGCGATCGGCCAAAGTCGGAAGAAAAAAATTAAGAGCAGATTTTGGTGCGTCTGTATAATTTCATACTGGTACTTGTCTTTCGTGAGAGCCAGTAGTGTCTATTGTCACTTTTTGTTTTATTATCTACTTATTTAAAAAAAAAGCTTTAACCAACCTTTAAGCCCTCTTTCACTGATTAAATAAATGAGAAAATCAAGAAAACAAACTGTATTTGTGCCTACGGATTCCAGTGTGAGCAGTTTTTCGTGCAAAATGGAAAACGCTTTTCTGAAATACAGAATACAACAGTACATCGAATATTGGCCAGGGATTTCCAGGCACTTCGGGAAGTGGCCGGCCAAAGTTAGGTCATTTCCAGTACATCGGACATTGGCCACACGCCACGGCCAAAGTGCGAAATGGCCGGCCAATTCGGGAATTGACCAAACTTCGGACTTTGGCCGTAACATATACACTGGAAAAAGCAATTCGACAAAAGTTCCATTTTCAATTTGATGCTCACAAAGGTAATAGTTTTTCGTTGGAAAATAATAAAAATACAATTACACAGGTTATTATAAATTGTCAATTACTAATGACTAATTAGATTTTGTTAGATTTTATGTAAAAGAGTTAGTTAAAAACCTAAATAAGTTATATGGATATTAATAGTAATGAAGAACAAAAGATTCATTAATATAATGCAAAATAATTTTTTGAGAGTAACTTAAAAACCGGTATTTATAAAACATTTTGGTGAATGGTACAAATTTAATATTTAAAAATTACACAGTTTTAATCAGTTCACCATTTCTTTATCTTTATAAGTAAACGAGGTATCATCGAAATCGCTTCGTATTTGAACTACCTTATAGGGAGGTGGGTATATTTTCTCCTAATTAAAAGAACTAGGTCATTTCTTTCAATTTAGTTTACTTTTTTTTCTATAACAAAAAAAGATGTATCTATCTTTTCAATGTACTTTATTGTATTTTCTTTCACGCGCTGTCTGGCAAATACAATGAGCAGAAATTTCCGACACAATATAAAACTTATTGTGACAAGTCTGAAATGCATTAGGAACTTGAAGAATCTTAATGTATTTGTGTAATTGTCGGAAGAATGTTTCGATGGAACACAGTACATGTGAAAGTACCTTAAGTTTCACAAACGATGGCTGAAATGTCCTTAATTGTGTCGGATGTTTCCTGCAGCGCACCCATTTCCCGAAAACGCTTTACAGTTTTAACGTCCGAACAAGTAAATGATATCAGCGTTGAGCGGTTTTAAGAAAAACTGAACTACACATAGCTAGAGCCCATAAAAATATTTTATGACACACTACATTTTACCGGGTTGTATTTTTGTCTACATATTTTTATAGTCTGTTATGTGGTGTCGTGTTTAGTGCATGCTATAACCAAAATGCTATACTCATTCACGTCCGATCGTTGCGATGAATTTACACACACTTAACACACTTACATGTAAATATTTTTGAATAAATCATGGCATAAATCCACCCGTTATAATAAAAAAAATCTAGAGAAATGAGCCGCTACACTCGACACAACACTGTAAATGTAAATTGAATGCTCCCTTAAACGATTAAATACAAAGTAACCATTTATGTTGTCTACATTCTCGTTTTACGACATAATGTAGATCACTTCCATTAACTGTGATAAAACATTTTACATCTTTAATCCCATTTAAGTTTACATTTTGTTATACATGTTTTTAATATGAATAGAAAAAAGGTCATGTGTTATTTCCTTAATGCTTATATAAGCCACTCTAGGTCATTTTTCATTACATCTACCATATTTTCAAATTTTTTGTTGTGTTTTTGTAAAGTTTACAATAATGTGAGAGCTGTTTTATTATTTTTATGGGGCAGTGCACAAGTTTTCTCTGCAGACTAGAAAATTGACAATAACAACTTTACCGAACGAAAATATTGATTAGAAGTGCAATTGGAACTAATATTTTTCAAAATATCATTTATTTTGGTGGAATATTGTAAGCATCCATCAGTTATATTTACAAATATGTCTAAGAAATTTATGTTACTTGATTTCAAGTAACTTGACTAATAAGAACCAAGCTTACCTACGTCAAACAACTCCCTTTATACTCTAATCAAAAACATCAATAATTTATTACTGAAAACGAACCGGTATCTTGTATGTATTCAAACAATTAAATGTTGCCTTTGACAAGTGAAATAATTTGTCATTGTTAACCCTACACTACAGTCATTATTTGCGACGCCGCCATGTTGCGGTTACCTGTGTTACAAAGTGTATTCATATTTATCGGCTTCTTTAGCTGTATTGGTATGTCTTCGCAATCAAATTGTTAAAAACCTTTAACAGTTACATTAACTATGCTTTTTAGTATAAGTATGTGATTTTCAGAAAACAAACACTTCACCAAACTACGTATTTGCAATAACTTATAGTATTGCATAAAATGAAAAAAAAGGTTTTTTTACAGCGACCAGTGATAAAAATTGCCGGAATGAATTATCCATAGCGCAGCTGTACTTTAACTTTAAAATTCATATATAACATAAAATAGCACGAATAAAAAAACGGGTTTAATTTATACTTATAATAACTTGGAATCACCGTACTCAAATTATTATGTGTTATATTATTGGGTTGATCAAATGTAACAGTTCGTTAGTATAACCTTAATGAAACTGAGACGTGGATATCTTATATCAAAATAAAACTTAGTAAAACAACATAGGGTACCTACCCACCATGGGGTGCGAAAAATTGCTCGAAAACAATTGCTCGAAGGAAAATTGCTCGAATACAATTTTGCTCGCAAAACAGTTTCTCGAATGGAAAATTCATCGAAAGGAAAATTGCTCGAAATAATGAAAAAATATAAAAGTTTTATAAATACAAAATAATTAAATGTACTAGAAAAGTTGTTTACATTTGTTTACACTTAGAAAAATGTATTTCAATTTATTTACAAATACATGTGCACTTACTCAATTTGTTGTAGAGATAAACACTATAAATATTTAAAAATATTACTACATAACTGCCGATTCCGACTACATTGTTGTTATCTTACGTTCAAATATTCATAATTTTTATCTCAACAACAAACAAGAAACCTTCGTAACATGTACCTAATGAGATTTAAAAGGTTTTACACCTTGTTTTTTTCACAGCCTACTATGTTTATCTTTAAAATTTTTTTTTTTTTTAACTTGCGCAATATTGTAAATAACTACATCAACCCTTATATATTTTTCTAAATTTGAACAACTTTTCTAGTACCTTTAATTATTTTGTATTTATATAAATTTAATATTTTTTCATTATTTCGAGCAATTTTCCTTTGGAGGAATTGTTATTCGAGCAATTTTCCTTTCGAGAAATTTTCCATTCGAGAAACTGTTTTTCGAGCAATTGTATTTGGGCAATTTTTCTTCGAGCAATTGTTTTCAAGCAATTTTCACCAAACCACCTACCATTATATTGAATGACTTTAACCCATCTTTACGGTACTTTTAAATTTGGCAGTTTATTATAAAAGAAAGTTAATAGGCAGGTTAATGCGCTTAACAATTTAAACATTTTCTCTCTTTTAAGCTTTCTATAAAAATGAAAATAGATAGTACCTAATTCGAAGGTGATCTAATGTTAGAATCGTGAAACAACGTCTTTTTTTGTTAATACTTTTAGTTTTTCTGCGATGGCTGCCTTTAGGTCATCTAGTTAAGAGCATTATTTCTCCGTATTGATAGCTTGGTTCCTGACTAAGAGCTCATGATTGCACCATAACAGTTTCACAAATTATGGAACATAACTTTTTCGGAATGTTGACCGGTTTTATATTGTACCAACCAAATTGGTTTTACCCATGCATAACATAATATTCGTTTTACGTGACCGTACAACACTCATTTATCGGCACTGAGTTTTATCAGTTCAACAACTGATACTTGCAATATTAAAAAACTTCCTTTAATTTAGTATTACGATCATCAATTTCTTCTATGTATACATTTTTTGGCAAGTAAGTTTAAAACCGTCTTTTAAGGTGTTCTTAAACACCAAAAATTACTTTATTGTTATCCTTCAACATATATTTTGTTTATCTGTGGTTATCCACATAATTTTTTTTCTACGACCACTATTGTAAATGACTTACTGTATGTGTATAGCCTGCATGCATATTAAGTGGGTCTTTACGCACGGCAAGCAAAAAGCACAGTTTTTTTAGAAATTACCAAAGTAGACTCGCGTCAAACCAATCTGCCCGATTAGTAGTAAGTCCTTACACACGGTAAGCAAAAAGCACACTTGTATAGAAATGTCAAAGTAAACTACGTCAAACTAGCATGTAACAGCGTACGAACAATTGTGTTTATTATTAGAAAAAACCGGTAAAATCGTCTGTATTATGTGATCGTAGAAAAAGTGTCCTACAAAACACGAGCTGTAAAGTGATTACGCGCTCGTGAAAATACTTTTCCACCAGTGCGCAATATGCTTCTTACAACTCTTGTTACGTAATATATTATTACAAACTCCAAAGCGACAGTGATTGCTCTATTAAGTGACACTTTGTAACGTCCACTATCAAAATTGTACAAGCTGTTGTGGTGTAAAATGAATATAGTGCCAACGGATTAGTTTGAAGTTCATAAACGAAAAAACGAAAGAACTTTTTCATCAACCCATTTTATTATATGGTGTAGTGACAAGCCGAACCTCTACATAAAACATGATAGTAGAACGTGCCAAGTAATATGTTATGTGGATATTGCATAAAAGAGATGTTATGTGGCAGTACATGAGTTTATGAACATCAAGCGGCATGCACATATTTCAAAACACCAAACGACATGCAGAATTTTATGCAGCTGTGGAGATTTTTATAATTGAGGTAAAAAGAACTATCGTAGCGTGCCCGCCCGACATATTTCACAACGTTATTAATGTAAATGACCGTAAATACAATGATGTTATTAAAACATTTCCTCGGCGTAAATTATACAGAATTAACTATGGGCGTGAGGTACTCGCCTATTAATTTCGAATAGCTGCAGACAACCCTAACAAGCAAGTTAAACAAATGCAATAAAATCATTTCAGTGGTTGAACCAGAATACTTCTAATAATAAATGGAGGTGTGCGGAGAAGGTAGCGGCTGAAATTGCAGAAGTATTTTCCTGAAATTATATCTACGTAACCCCTTAGTTACTCGAATGGAAATGGGCAAAGAAAAGGCGGGGTTTGTTGAATTAGGGAAATTCTTTTATATGGCAGAGAACGTTTATAACCTTTGTTACAGTAGAGAATAGTCTAATACGTGTTCGAGATCTGTAAAATCACGGAGTAATGATGTGGCAAAATATAATATCATGAGAAAGATAACGATCTCGCATATATTCACGTTATGTGAGCCATATTTATGTCAGAAATTAGAATGTAAGCACAATATATTTCTCTGTTCGCTAATAGACTTGTCGGCATTATTCAAAATTTAAAAAAGGAGTACCTTTTCTGCTAAATCATTATAAACATATCAGCAAGACTTTGCGTGCAGCAAAGGATAATTGTGACGATTAAGATGAAACATTTTTAAGTTCTTAAGCGTAAGAGTAACTTACAAGTTCCTTACATTAATTTGTTCGAAAGTGCTACTAAACATTTAACTGCTTTCGATGTCTAACTGTAAAGTAAGTCGGTTTAAAGTAAAATTAGTTTGCTATGTACTTAATTATAATACAAAGGGAGTCATCGGAAACTCGAAAACGACGAGAGCTGCAAAGTAGTTTGAGTTAGGTAATTTGTTTCTATATTTGAGAATACTTAGTGGTACATTCATTTTTGTTTGAACCGTAGTGCGTTATGCATCAACGAAAAATTGAGATGAGAATTATTTATTTAAAAAGAATTGTAAAGAAAATTAATCAAAAATGAGTTATTAACTACTTAAATTTGTAATTTGAACTAATCGTAAACATACACAATGTAATTAAATATTAATTTACGTCGAACAGTTTAAGATAGTTATTACTTTCGCAATACGTAGTATGAAGAAAGTTTTGTGATCGCGAAAATGTTCGAATTCCAGATTTGGACGGATTGACACATTTTAAGGTCCCCTGAAATAGTTTGGACTATTTTCGCGATTATGTCCGTGTGTGTGTAAGTATGTCTAAACAGGATGGTTGAAATTTGAGTTTAAGCATGGGGATTTTTCTTACTACAATATTTGGAGTATAGTTTTAAATTTGGCACTCATTAATAGAACAGAAATTGGCAATATCTCAAACGGTATTCGAGGAAACTAGACAAAAACGGAAAATACGCTTTGAAAATCGCCCTTAATTTCTTTGGAATATAAAATATTTTAAATGTGTAAAAACATTGTCGCAGTAACGTTTTAAGCCGAATCGGATGCTAATCACTAATTTTTTCCCAGTAGATTTGTTTCTGTTTTATGACAACCAACTTTATTTTATATTATGGACGCAATTTTTACTATTTATACAATCAAAGCTTGTCCTAAAACAAAAACGAATCGACCTATAAAAAAATTAGTTTTTTTAAGAACGATGTGGTTGTTCGTATGTCATAAACGCTCGCCTGAAACGTCATTTGCAAAATGAAGTTAATTATTGTAGAACGCCCGGAGCGACGCTTTTTAAATTTTTATAGCTACAACTACGGGTGGGAGATATCCAAATTTCGATATCGAATATCGATATCGAAATTATATCGATATATATCGACATATCGAAATTTCGATATAAAAGCGGCGCGAAGCTAAAAAAAGTCGGTAAAATAGTGAAAAAAGAGACTGGTGACCTAAAAAAAACGCGTTTCACCCTCAAAATATCGATATATCGGAATGTCGATATATCGATATGTCGATATGTCGATATATCGATATATCGATAGCATAGAATATAATATAACAATAAGAAAGTTTTATTTAGCTTTTTAGCTATTGTTACATAATTTTCATCCTGCTTTTATTTATCTGCACAAATGTTCTTAACCTCTTAAGCTGTTATGCCGCATATAATCGTCATCGGCCTTGGTCATGAATAGCGACTATGCCGTACAGGGTGGTCCAAATTCGATGGGATTGCATGGGTATCTCGGTTAATATTTAAGATAGAGAAACGGTTAAATTACCAAAATTTTTTGAGACAAACTCGGAACCGTTTTCAAAAATATTCGATCATTTCCGGTTTTCGAGTTATCGAATAAAAAGTGTTTTTTTGTCATATTAATAATGTGTCATATCTCCGTTATTGTTGTAAATATCGAAAATATTTATAGAGATTATATTTAGATATTTTTATGTAGATGTTGATAGTACTAAAAAAAATATTTTTACGCTCGCCGTTAAAAAGTTATGACACAAACATACCTTTTTTTAAATGGGAGCGATAGTTGGCTATGACCTATTTAAATTTCTCATTTTTTTCTCGTTCCAAATATATAAGGTTTGATGTATTTCTTTTCAACAATACGCAAGTTATGAAGGTTTTTTAGTTTTTTTTTTTAAATAATCATAATAGGCTGTGAAAACAAAAAATAAACATGGTGTAAAACCTTATAAAACTCATGTGGTATAAGTTACCAAGGTTTTTTAATTTTTTATTGAGATAAAAACGAAAATTTTTGAACATATGATAAACAGCAATATCCTACATTACTGCTGATACAGACTATATCGTTGTTTTCTTATTTTCAAATATTTGTAATGTTTATCTCCACAACAAATTAAAAAACCTTGGTAACTTGTACCACATGAGTTTTATAAGGTTTTACACCTTTTTATTTTTTGTTTTCACAGCCTATTATGATTTTCTTTAAAAAAAAACTAAAAAACCTTCATAACTTGCGTATTGTTGAAAATAAATACATCAACCCTTATATATTTGGAACGAGAAAAAAATGAGGAATTTAAATAGGTCATAGCCAACTATCGCTCCCATTTAAAAAAAGGTAAGTTTGTGTCATAACTTTTGAAAGACAAGTGTGAATTTTTTTTTTTTTACTACTATCAAAATCTACACAAAATATCTGAAAATAATCTTTATAAATATTTTCGATATTTACATTAATAACGGAGATATGACACATTATTATTATGGCAAAAAAACACTTTTTATTCAATAACTCGAAAACCGGAAATGATAGAATATTTTTGAAAACGGTTCTGAGTTTGTCTCAAAAAACTGCACATTTTTGGTAGTTTAACCGTTTCTCTATCTTAAATATTAACCGAGATACCCATGCAATCCCATCGAATTTGGACCACCCTGTACATATTCGCTTTGTGTAAAATTGTGTATATCTTATTGTATTTGACGAAAACGTACGATTTCTTAGCTTCGGTCATTACATATAGGATCACTTTATGACGTCATCTATTTTGTTTGTTCGAAATCGTTTCCAGCGCCATTTGCCGATATTAACTATGTGTTCTGTGCTTCAAAAAAGGAATAAGAAAAGAAAGTCGTTATTGGTGTGCAATTTGCAGCACGGGCCTTTGCCCTGAACCTTGCTTTAAAGATTTTCATACCAAAAATTAAATTTTTGAAAACTTTGTACTGTTTTGTAATATTTTTAAAAACATGCCAAATGGATAATTATGCATTGTTATGTGATATAATATGTTGTATACACTAAAAAAAAGTAAAATTTGAAATAATTCTTACGTTTCATTAATTTTTTATTTCATATTTTCAATACAACGAACGAAATTTTTCATGCAATGGATATGACGTAAATACTCGCGAGCGGTCTAGAGTTCGTGTCCGCTGTGCAAGGCCTCGCGCTCAGAGGCCGTGTCGGCTTAAGAGGTTAAACTATAACTCTTAACATTATTTTTAACATATTCTATGAATAATTTTTTAAAATTTGATATTAACGTTGTTTGCTTAATTTGCAAAGGTAATTCAAAAAAAAAAACTTGAGTCCTTTGCAGGATAAGGCGGTCTGTGTATATGTTTTCATTAATTTCGGTAGTCTTAAGTCGTTTCTGGTCCTAGACTGATGTTAGTAAATGTTTTTAGTCATGTAACGTGGTAAAAAGTTATTTATTGCCATATATATTAAAAATAGGCAATTAAACGTAGTAATTTTTTGACGTATATAGGTACTTAAGCAGTTTAAGGTATTCAGTTCTATTTTGCTGTTGCTAAGTTTGTTTGTTAATCTACCCAACAATATTTTTCGCTTCCTTTTTTACAGCGTAGAGGAGACCGGGAGTGAAAGTAATTTTTTTTTGTTTTTATTTAATTTCTCAGAGTATAAAAAGTTTTTTACATCCAAATAGATTTAATGATAGATTAAACTTTTGTCTTCATTCCAAGATATTTATTTTATGTTTCGTAAAGCATATGTGAGATTTTTTTTCTGTAGTAAGACGGCTCTTACTTCCAACCTCAACGTTGGGGCTAAAAGTAACAATGATCGGGGTAAGTTGTAACGGCAAAATAATTTACATCGCTCATAAGTAGTGGGTAAATATATTTTTATTCATATATTCATATATTAGTATTCATCAACAAACTTGATATTTGATTCCAAAATACACATTAGCAAAATGATAAATATCCAAAAATGTGAAAGAAAAAAATTAATCCTACAAGTTTTGTATGTTCACATCTACGAAGAAAACCACCAATTATGTGCTAATAGTAAACATTTGCAAGTGAAAACATTGATTGGGGTTGGTTGTGACACTGTTACTTTTGACCCCAAGTGTACACAAAACAAATTGAAGGGAATCTACAATTATTCACGATTCCAACGTCAAATTGTATTGCATTCACCAATAGCCAACAAAATAATCTAGTTACTCTTTTGTTCCTCTTTTAGAGATCGCCTAAAAGCCACTCGACCGGTGACACAACGCAGTAACTTTTAGGCGGAAAATAGTGACTATGGCTGGCAAAAACTTAACCTCTATGACAGATGAAAACAAGCAATGTAGGTAGGGAGGTGGATGTAAATTAACATTGTTAAAGCGCTTAGGGCGACATATAACAAAAATTAAAGAAACTATAGGTACTGTTACAACCTACCAGTGTTACTTTTATCCCCCGTTTCCCCAAAGCCACGTTGTTGTTCAATTTTACTTTATTTTCTATCATCACACCAACAAACTTAATTTGCGAAACACATTCAAGTTCTTCATAATCCATTTTAACTTTAATGTTTATATCATTTAGTATTAGCATTGGCTTGTTTCCTATTACCATAAATTTGGTTTTGTCTGTATTTCATTTTAATTTGTAAATTTTTAACCTATCTGATACAATGTTTAGGTTATAAATAGCCAACCTTAAGTTGCTATCAGAAGCTGCGATTAAAGTGTCATCTGCAAAGAGATTGATACTACAGTTTTTTATCTTATGAATATTATCAGTTCACTACAGCACAGAAATTAAAGGATCTAAAACTGAACCTTGTGGTCACCTAGTGTGTTGGTATTTTATTTAAATTATACATTGTTAAATTCAGTTTTTTTGTTAGCGATTGGTTAGATAACTTTCAAACCTGCATTTTTCGATTCCTCGTGTAACATATTATTCAAGTTTTCAATTCATTTTACTTCAATGAATCTATGGTCTTAAATGTGTAGGCAGGATGCTCCCATGGAGGGTTTTATTTTTTTCTCAGCAGTTTCTGTTTTTATATACCTAGTCAGAACAATCTAGAAGACATCAATGGATATACGCTAGTTCTTAAGTATTTAGTTTTAAGATTTATTAGAAAAAAATTGATGGTTGGCCTATTAGACCAGTATTAATAACTCAAACACCGTAAGTGTTTAAAATTAAAAAAAAAAAAAAAGAAGAAGTTTCTGTTTTTAGCACATAATTGACAATTCTCTAGCCTTACATCAAGTTATTGCGACCACATGAGGAATTCTACCCACGCTAACCCCCTCTTACCAACGTCACTGGCTAACACAAAAATATATGGCGAAAGCCATTTGGTGGCCCCACCAGCGTATTTTATTTCAAAATATTTATCGGACAAAATTCTACGATAAGGTTCTATATTGGTACTTCCCCAAGTTATGTGCCTAACATACCGGCTCTATCCGTGTTTTAAGAACTGTTTTTTTTTGTTAACAAACGCTAAAAGATTTAATTAAAATATGATTTAATCGCATCTAGCTATTGTATTTTTTAATCTATACATGTTGCACTGCAGTTTAAAATATATCATTTGTTTTTTTAAGACCTTACAGGTGCGTATAGAAACCATTTCATGAACATTTGGATTAAATGGGCTTCTTTTACTCATATTAATTTGCTTAAACAAGGTTTTACTGTATTTTAATTACTCCACCTCGTTTAACTTTTAGTTTATTTTTTTGCTGTTTTATTAAAAAGTGATTGATTATTGCCATTCCCAAAAAACTTTAAAACATTTTACTATATTATCATAATTTTAATTGTGTAAGTTTTTCGGTAAGAACAAAAAATATTAATTTAATGTTTGCCAAAAAGCTAGCAACAGCATGAAAACTATTTTTAATACTTGTAAGGTAAAGTACATACTTTAAAATGTTGGTTTATCGCTTGAAGAAACTTTTTAAACTTAAAGCTATTACAAGCCACATAATCAAATTGGTAAACAAGCATGTACACAATTTTCGTTAGAGGTTGTTGCATAATTACACTCTTTTATATACTTTATGAATTATCGTAGCATGCAAAAGCGGTTTTGAGCGGTGCGAAAGGTGCACCACACCCGGCTAGAGCTTTGTCCGACACTGTGGTGCATAAGTATAAATAATTCAGCTTAACTCATTTATGAATGAAAGTACGTTTCAGTTAGGTTATATCCTTTATCCCATTCGTATTTTCTCATAATACGTACATGGTGTCCACCTAGAACGAATTTCTTAATCTCTGAATAACATTTACAGTATTTAAAGTAGAATCAAAAATAAAATTTGTTGAAAATCCTGATACATTATTTTCACCTATAGGTACCAACTGTTTTCACCATCTGATGCATACCTTTTAGAATTTTAAATAAAATATTAGTGATTTTTTATTTTTAAGGTTCCAATTTTTTTTTCAGGAGTGTATAAGGTTTTTTTTGTACGTACAATCAATCGTTTTTGTGTTATTTGGAGCGGAACACGGAGCTGGAGCACGGAGCAGTGGAGCAATGGATTTTTACCCGGAGCTGGAGCTGAGTCCGGAGCAAATAATTTTGATTGCTCTACTGCTCCAATTATTATGTACAATTTAAAATTGGTTTTTCGTTTTTTTAACCTTTGAAGATCATTAATTTGTTCTTACAAACATTTGTTTTTAGAAACAAAGCTTTTAATTAAAAAAACTTATTTTAAACATTTGATCAATATTTGGAGCATGGAGCGGAGCTGGAGCAGGCAGATTGATGTCGGAGCGGAGCTGGAGCGGAGCAACTTAAAAATTGGACTGCGCCCAACCCCTGGTTATTTACGTTTGTTTTTAAATACCAATGACGTATACAGATCTTTTAACAAACTATTAAAAATAAGCGATTTAAAACTCCAGTGCAAAGTAATTTGGAAGTTTTGTTAACAATACTGTTGCATCGGGTCTTGAACAGAAAAGTAATACCTAGTATTTTTTTGTTCGATTAATTTTGCTTAATTTTAAACATAAATAAGTCAGTTTTTTTTTTTTCAAATAGTACACCCTATATTTTTTACATTTTCTTAAAAATAAATTTATTGTCGTTAAAAAACATTCACGATGGTTTGTGTGAGACTAACGTTTTTCAATATGTTGATATTTCAATAATAATTTAGCGGTAAACATAGGATATTTGAGAAAGTAGGCCTTGGATCTTTTTTATGGTAATACACTTAATTTCAATATTGTTTTAGGCTGTAAATTTAATCGTTTACTTCATTAATTTAAAAAAAAATGTTTATATCGTTGTTTAATCTAAATAAGAAAACTTGTAAGTATTTTTTTTACTGCTTAACTATGAGAAAGAACTATTGAATACAATCTCGAATACTATAATACCATAAGAATAAGCATGTATCAATATTTTTAAAAACAATTAATCCCTAGGGGCAGTAGACGTACAATATTGATAGCCTGCAAATTAAGAGAGTCTATTTTTAGATATTTTTAGCAACAAAAAATAAAATCAGGGGTTTGGAGCAGTCCAATTTTTTAGTTGCTCCGCTCCGGCATCAAGATGCCTGCTCCAGCTCCGCTTCCGCTCCGCTCCGCGCTCCAAATATTAATAAGATAAGTTTTTTATTTAAAAATTTGATTTTAAAAACAAAGCTAAAACTAATATTTGACCCTGAGAAACAAGTGAAGTTAAATAAATAAACCAAGAAAAGTTACATTATAATAATTTTACTTCAAAAAAATCAAATTTAGTTTATTTATAATTTTATTAAATACTATACCCATGAGAATAATTTATAAAAAAAAAAAAAATTAGTTTATAATAGTAAAGTGGAGCAGTGGAGCAATCAAAATTCTTTGCTCCGGGCTCCGCTCCCGCTCCGGGCAAAAACCCATTGCTCCACTGCTCCGCGCTCCAGCTCCGCGCTCCGCTCCAAGCCCCTGAAAAATATATCCATCCAAGTTTTTCAGCCACGGTTTGTAGCCTTAAAGTGAAATTGAAATTAAATGCATTATCTTAATATATTTTACTTTTATCAAATACTAGCGTAGTGACCCGGCTTCGCTCGGTGAATTTTTTTATCAATCACAGACTACTCGCGCTTCGCGCTCGCGCCCGGTGGGCGTTTTTGACCTTTTGAGAATTTTGGATCTTCTGGGAATTTTTGTATCTATTGAGAATTTTTGTATCTATTGAGAATTTTGAAACTTTTGTGATATTTGGATCTTTTGGGAATTTTGGTTCTTTTGGGAATTTTTGGAACTTTTGGGAATTCTTATATAGCCTATCTTCTTCCCATGGTCCTATAGATTGTCTGTGCCAAATTTGGTTAGGATCGGATGAATAGTATAGGAATGCATAAAGGACAAACAAACAAACATACATTCATTTTTATATATTTTGATAGATGTTACGTTTACCTACATATATACATTACCATCACAATAGCAATAGTCTGCAAAATATTAATTTTAGGGAGAAAAATCGGAGCTTTTGGGACAATATAACTATCTTTAAAAAGTTGTAAAAAAAGACAGGCTGATCCAAAAAAAAATTAACCGATCAAAACAAACAATCTATGTGCTGTTTTAATAGTTTGATGGTTCAAACGGCACTGTACAAGTATTGTTAATGACACTAACAATAATTCCAAATTACATTAAACTAGCATTAATCTAATCGCTAAATGTTAATACTTTGTTAAAAGATCAGTATCCATTGACCTCATACGTTTTTGAAAGACAATTTTATTTGAAATCTAAAAAATGAAATACATATAGGGGTTCCATTTTAGAAAACAAAATTATGTATTGGTGCGCAGAAATAAAACCTCGGTATAGATGAAAATAATTTTAGATCATGTACCTAGTTTATGATTTTGAAAAACATTTATCTTAAATGTTCGTTTCTATTTAAACAACAAACAAGAAATGAATAAAATACGTGCTAGGTGGACACCTACATATATTAAAATCGATATATTTTTAATCATTACATTAAATGTAGTTCTAAAATTGTGTGAATTAAAAACGCTCTCGAGTACAAATTTATAAATTACTTGTGGGAAGTTCTTAGAAACTAATACTAAATATCCATCACTTACAAAGCGGTGCACGGCGACGGTTGAACGCAGCATCATTTTCCAGAACCCAAAACAAAATATTTAATGGAAGTAGAAAACAAAAGGTCTAAATACGCTCAAATTCAATTTAATCCCAGTTGTCTGTTTCAAGCTTTTTAATACATTAAGCTCATCTTCAGACTGTTTAAGGATAAACTGAATAATAAAATATCTACATTAAAGATGTTTTCTATCAAAAACTTGAAATAATAATCAAGATGTATGTTGGAAATTATAATGTTTCTTTATTTATTTTCTCTGGTTTATCCACTTTTATATTTTAAATAAAGTATAATACATAATACATCATAAAATCTAAAAGAAAAATCCGTTCATTAAACACTTTAAAACAACTAAAAAGTAATAAGGCTTAATAAGCAAGCTTTTTGTTTCTTTCCATTAAGAGCAGCTCTTAGTAATGAGTTCTTTTTATTCGTTTAAGCAATCTTTCCAAGAATAACAGTATCAAGTTTTCTATTTGGGCCTTTAACAGTTACGAGGATGAGCTAAAAATTTAAATGATCCAGCTCGCAGTATAAAATACACCGCGTGTGGTATTTTAAAGGACAAAAATATTATCGGGCCTTGCATTATTTTCATAAATTTCTCCCCTGGGAGTGAAACTATCGGTTTCCTTTCTCGTGCGGTGTAATTTCATGCCCTCTTGTCTTTGGAACAGCCCCTGTGCACTCTTTATGCACTCAAACCCCGCAAGATTATTCGCACCTAGCTCAGCAAAGTTTAAAACCGACACTGGCGACAGAAACTAAATTTAAAACCTTAATAAGACGTCGTTAAGCTTAACCAACATAAAGTTTTGTTGGATACTTTAAAGTGATGTTTCAACAACAACCACAGTTCTCCCTGAGATATTATCTATAAGTTATGATAATAAACTTCTCGCCCAGAGAAATTTTACTTTTCCCTTAGCGGTCTTTACATTATCAGGTTGACGTTATTTTTTCCCTATAGTAAAAAAACGCTTAAATTTTATAGTCGTACAGTTTGTTGATGTAGCAGCGAGCGGGTTGCAAAATGTAACTGAAATACGCTCGAGGAGTGTTATACAGGGTGTCCCAGAGATAATTGTAATCTCGTTTGTGTTGAGAAATAACCTTAACAAACCTAATATATTATTAAATAATGAACAATAACGAAAACATTTGTACAAATCGCAATAAATAACGTTAAAAATTTCGCGCGCACGGTTTTCTAAATATTTTCAAACTTGGATTATTAAAGATGCTGAAATAGCTCAGATTGACTAATCTTTAAGTTCATTTTGAAAACCCGAAGTGTCGTTAACCTATAAAATAATTTTGGGAGCCAACATTAGTAAGGAATTATTTACGTTGCTTCCGCCGATGCAACACCCGCCATATACAGGGTGTTTCAGACCACCCGTACCAGCACTTTTATTCAAAAATACGACGTCTGACAAAGGTGGGAAAATTTTTTTATCACAAAAGTGAATGTGCAGAATTGACTGACGCTATAGCGGTTTTTGTGATTAAACCGGAAGTGGTCCAAATCGGAAGTAACTTTAAAAACTTAAATAGAACCATCCGGTTTTTATTGCATAATTAGAAAGATATTTGATGGAAAAACAGTTTTTACTGATTTTTTCTATCAGTATAGTTTGTAATCCATTGGACCTAAATCATAACAACATTTAAAACCCTGTTCGCATGTAACTGAGTTCTGGACACCACCTTTCTTCTTTTGTTTTTTATTTAATTAAATTAAATTTAGACATATGTAAAAATTCGATTATTTAAACACATGTACACTATTTTTTTACTTCCGGTTCCGCCGGAAATGACCCTTAGTTTATTATGTCAAATGGAACATCCTGTATATTTTTACATTTTTGGAAATGGGAACCAATTTTGAATACAACTGAACAATTTTGTATAATGTTTATATCCTCAAATAATTTTTGGTCAAAAATATTTTTTTTACGGAATGGTACTGGTACATTATACAAAATATTGCAGTTGTATTCAAAATTGCTTCCTATTTCCAAAAATGTAAAAATATACAGGGTGTTCTGTTTGAAATAACAAACAAAGGGTCATTTCCGGCGAAACCGGAAGTAAAACAATAGTGTACATGTGTTTAAATAATCGGGTTTTTTACACATGTCATATGTCTAAAATTTAATTTAATTAATTACAAAACTAAAGAAAAAAAGGGGGTGTCCAGCACTCAGTTACATGCGAATAGGGTTTTGAATGCTGTCATTATTTAGGTCCAATGGATTACTGATAATCCAAAAAATGATCAAGCAAAAAGTGTTTTTTTATCAAATATCTTTCAAATTATGCAACAAAAACCGAATGGTTTCGTTTACGTTTTTAAAGTTACTTCCGGATTTGGCCACTTTCGGTTTAATCACGAAAACCGCTATAGCTTAAGTTAATTCTGCATATGCACTTTTGTCATAAAATTTTACCCATATATTTGTCGCATTTTTGAATAAAAGTGTGCTGGTACGGGTGATCTGAAACCCCTTGTATGTACGTATTATCTTATTATTTATAATACATCTACAATTCTATACTGTTCCTGACGACTTTTTTAGTTTAAGAGAGACAACCTTTGCTTTGGCATCAAGGTATCCGTGTACTCATGGTAGTATCTGTCAGATTGACATTAAGGCACTCTTAGTTATGATATTGTGTTCAAATTTTTACGCCATTTAATAATACACAGGATTAAACAAATGTTCCGGAATGACTCAGTTATCGCAAAACTGTGCATTATATCTTATTATCTTACCGAATACATACCATCCGTCTGACGTGACTAACCGTCGACTAGTGACTTTATCAACATTTTTTTTTTTAACAGAATGTCCTGTACATTTTTCAGATTTGAAAAGATCATTTCATATTACAGTAGAATATGGTTTGTGGGCTTTTTCAATGCTTTCGAAGGCATCGGTTTAATGATTTTATAAATGAAAACGAAAATGTAATGTTTTTTGTTACTTAGAATTATTTTGCTAAGACCAGTTTGAGTTAGTATTTGTATTTAAATTTAGTATTATAAGAGTTTTATTCAAATGAACAAACAAAAACGTATAACTTTATGAATGATGATACGATTTGGTGACACATAATAAACCATACTATTACAATAACGTATATAAACAATTAGGTATGATCCTCAATAACCATAGCACCAAAATCGCGTAATAGTTATCTACGTAACAAGACCGGAAAGTGGTTACTGAACAAGTAGGCATGTTCTAGGACAAACTAAAGGCGAGTCCTGGTAGCATAGGTACGTGTCCAGTACAGACACTTTCTGGGTATTATACGTAAAATATTTTTACTGCGTCCATCAATGACCCCAAAATTACTATCGTCACCCAGTGGCGTAGCTAAAGTTTGTGCCGCCCGGGACAGTCCCTGAATTTGCCGTCGCTCTAAATAAAAGTTGCCAGCTCTTGATTTTTTCAAAAGTAAGCGAAGATCGACACAAAAAAGTGGAGGGGAGATAAAAAGCGCCGCAGGCGATTTTCTTTTAAATTTTAGTTGTTCAAACGTGTTTTAATGCAAAGATGGATAATGTAGGTAGAGTACTTTACTATCATCCAAAATTACAATTTTACGGCAGAACCTTTTCTGATTTTTGTTTTTTTTTAATCAGATCGTCCCTTACCCCCACGAAAGTTTTTAATAAGGGTAAAAACTTTCACTGATGGTTTCCAAAATTACAAAAGTAATATTGTAGGTAATTACAGGGTGAATATTATGTTCCAGGCCGATGTTGTTTTTGAATAACCCGGAAATGAATCACATTTTTTTTTATTTGAATTTTTTTATTCAACAGTAGGCTTATGACAATTATGTATGGAATATGACATCGCTCAAGTGACCACCTCTGGCAGCGTTACAAATGCCTGTTCTTTTAATCATATTTTTCATGACATTCTCGCACGTTTCGCGTGTTTTCCGCAATTTCATGTCGAATATTGTCCTGAAGCATTGAAATTGTTGTTGGTTTACAAATACAAATTTAAAACTGAATGGAATTTAATGCCTAAAATAAATGAAATGTGTCATAATTTTATTGAATGGTTTTTACCCTGTCATAAATTTCATTACTTGGAATTTCTGTCGTTACAAGGGGGCGAGTTTTTAGTGTATCCAGGTCTGCTAGCCCGTTTTATGCTCTAACTTCGATAAGAATTCCTTTTTTTTTTTAATGAGTTTTTATGAATTTAATAGCGCTAGGGCCGGTACTGATTATTATATGTCCTGATTCTTCATTATCCCCGAGATTTTGATTTTTACCTCATTTGGGTAGACTAAAACTGCCGCCCCAAAAAAAGTGCCCCCAATTTCTTCTTAGTCAGCCTGTTCTTCTTGTACGTGGCGATACCCACTTCCATATTTTTTTGGGCCATCTGTTCTTTGTATGTGCCCATATCATCTTAGTTTGTTGAGTTATATTGACTGTATGTTGTCTACGTCTATATCCATTTCATCTTGTTTATTTTTGTTTCTCTTCTTATCTGTTCTTGGCCACAGGCCACAGCATCCTCGCCAGTAGTCCATCTCCATCGCCTTTATTGTGGACTTCTCCGACTGACGTATACCCCATAAATCTGATCCATATGTACTGACACTTTCGACAATGGTTTTGTAGATTGGACCTTTCGTATTTTTAGTTATTTTTCGGTACCATAAAGGTTATGCAGTTGTCTTATGATGGCTTTTACTTGTTATATTCCGTTTCTAATTTCCTGGTTGTTTGCATTGTCCGTTATTTCATTGTTGAGGTATTTGTACCTATTTACAATTAAATAGCGTTTAGTGTCGAGGTGCAAATGTTAACTGGGTTCACCTACAACGAAGTATTCTGTTTTAATTGTATTTATCCTGCCTCCATTTGTTATATTCATCCTTTAGTTTTCTTAGCATTTAATCGATATCGTCTTTGTCTTCGGCTAATATTATTTAATTATCGGCAAAATCGAGTGTAAATAATCTATCACTTTCTATGGGTAAACCCATACTACAACATTTCTTCCTACAATTTTCAAGGGCCCATTATAATATAACTTTAAAAAATCGGGTCCTTGTCTAAGCTCTTTTGTGATTTTGATTTTAAGTGATATTTGCTGTCCAATTTTTATGGAGCTTGTACTGTTTTCATACAGGTTTCGCACTGCTTGGGGGTAGATTTTATTTATTCCTTTCGTGTTCATAACTTGCTACAGTTTGCATAGGGAGAGGAACACTATCGTACGCTTTAGCTAACACCAGTTATCTTCAAAATATGTATTAACTGATAATTAATTATGCAATAAATTTTAATATTTTGGGATAAAATGTTATTAATGTAATTCAACATGATCTAAACTAAACTATTATATGTCAATTCAAAAGTTTAAATATTAAAACCGTTAATAAGGTAATAAATAATATTAGAATATGTGTAACATATTTTCATTTTATTATCTTTCTTATATTTGGCACATTATCACTTACTGGGGTATAAATTGCCCCACACGCTCGATGCTGTGTCAAAACGGATTTTGTTTGACGTGTTGATTGGAGCTTTTCAACTTTGTAAGTGATTAAATCGTCGCTTACTGCACATCATTTATATTTAAATATCCTTTTTCCGTTACCTACTTAAAGCGAAATAGACATCAGATAAGGCTACCGACGGTCGACCCTGATTTCCTTGTGAAATAGCGATTTTAAGAGCTTAAAGAGCCTTTACTACATACCTGTAACTGCCTCGAGTGTGTACTTTTAAAACATTCTTTCACTAAGTCATCGATATTTTATTCAGTGAACAATCATGGTACTTTAAAGAGGTCGATAAATCTCCGACAATTTAGAGCTAATATTTTTATTAAATTTCCATTTAGCCTAGAACAGCTAAATTTATTTCACATTCATGATTCAGGCGTCTTTGCCTACTCACGAATAAATGGCGAGGGTAGTAGATTATTATTTGGGATAGCGCCTTGTTTCGTTATACATATTTTATGTCTAACAACAGCCACGTTAGGACTTATATAGGCACAGAAATATGAAATTTACTACCAGCGTTAAGTTACCATTTTACAGCCACGAACGGAAATTAATCTTAAAATGCACCTTTGTCCAACATTAACCTGTCGAGACAAAGATATACGGTGCAATTGGCAACGCTTTTAGTTTTGGATCCCCAGCTTTGATTGGATCTTCAATAATTCACTTTAAAGTGAATTTATATTTGCCCTCAAAAAGTAAATTTAGTTAGGGTTCGTCAGATTGGTTCCATTTAGATTTATATGCTTGTGAATATTGTGAAACAGATTTTATAAATAATCGTGCACATCAACTCTGTAAATAGTAACGTTACCGTTAAAGTGATCATCAAAATTCATTTACGAAAACAAATAAAATATTTTTATAAATTATAAGTAAAATTCAACTGTATCCAATCGTTGTTTGCATTTAATGGTTTCAACTTACCTACCCTGCGTTGCAAAATATTGCACCAACATCTGTCAACATTTGTCTAATATATTTACCTCTACCACCAATTTTTACACGCAATTAGTGAAAGTGAGCCTCATAAAAAATTATAATATTAAATATCAATATGCAATATGAACTTGAAAATCTTTTTTGTAGACATCACAAACTTTTAATATTTTATTTAACTTAAAGGCGGCTTTATCTGTTTATACGATATTTACTTAAATCATTGTATACAAATTATTACTAATTATAGTTTTTCCTTTATTTATATTTTTACTTTATCAAAATCTATGAAATGTTTAGCGTCGCGGATGCTGGTTTTTTTGTTTAGTTTAATTTAGTACCTATATCTAACGTGTTCGATAGAAGAAATGCTCAGGATGAGCAGAACAGACATCAGAGCAACCACAGGACTCGTCACAGGACACTGTGGCCTAAACAAACACTGCTACATAATACGGCTCTCAGATACCGATATTTGTAGAGGATGTGGTGAAGAAGAAGAAACTCCTCTTCACGTAATATGCCAGTGTGAAGGATTCACACCCTATCGGCGTAGACTTCTAGGGATGGAAAAAGCCAACAAGAAGAGTTAAGAAAAACCCCCTTAAAGAAAATCCTGGAGTTTTTCAAAAACACAGGACTTCTTTAAGGAGCTATCACCAGAGGGTACAATAGACCAATAGGTCGCAGTACATGAACCCGAAAGGGGACCACCTCTGCGGAAATAATAAAAAAATAGCGTGTTCGTTTGCATGAGATCTATTATATCGTTTGGTTTGTCCTATACAGCGTCATTCAAAAAGTGTGCATCGTATAGAACAGTTTTTTATTATCGGTTTCACGAAAAATTTATCCTTAATAAAATTTGGTGCATGGCTTAAAAGTAATTTTAGGATGGAAAAAATTTAATAAAAATTCATGACACTAGATTTTAGCGATTTTAAACATATTCACAAGAGTGAAAATACTTTATTTCAAGATTTAAAAAAACTTTTTAGGTAAAGATTTTTTAAATTTAAAAATAAGACCAAATATGAAATTGAACATTAAAATTCCAATTGCTATATTTGAATTAATTTTAACGTTAAAAAAATCTGCCTCAAATGGAAACAGTTTTTATTATCGATTCCTCAGGATATTTTATTCTTGATGAAAGCTTGGGCATGGCCTAAAACTAATTTGAAAATGGAATAAAACTGAATAAAAATTCATATGACACTAGATTCTAGTGATTTTAGAAATGTTCGTAAGAGTAAAAATGCCTTTATTGTAAGAGTTTCAAAAAAGTTCAAAAGAAAAAATTGTTCAGAACTCAAAAATAATAACAGTATAAAACATTGTTTTCCTTTAAAGATTTTTTGAAACCATTAAAATAAAGGATTCTTGCGAATATTTCTAAAATTACTAAAATCTAGTATCATATGAATTTTTATCGAACTTTTTAAAACATAAAATCGAATTTAGATCATGCATCAACTTTTTTCAAAATAAAAATTTTCTGGTAAATCGATAATAAATTATTTTCCCGTTAGTTGCTGACTTTTGAAATGACGCTGTATAACACAAACCACAAGTACAAAAATGTTTACTTGCAAGGAATTTTATTCTCGACAAGTGTTCATAAAATTGTGCATTGTTTAAGTTGCTTATGTTCTGTTTAAGAGCTGTTTCTATTAATTTTATCTGTCAATACAGGATAAAACACATCTTTAAATGTATCTGTGTGTGTTAGTAATTATCATATTATTTTTGTAACTTATTTTAATATTGTATTCATATATTTGGCTGTGTAATCATCGCTTAACGGAGAAAAATGTAAAGTTATAATATCGTTTTTATTGAATTATTGTAAATATATCAAAAAATAAGTTCAGTAATTTTTAAGTACTTAATCTTATTTATACAGGGTTCTCGTTTTTCGAGGGCCACTATGGGGATCTCGTAAACGGTAAGAGTTACGACTTCGGTTATATTAGGGCAAAGTTGTATATTCAGGTGCTTAAAAATCTGATGCAAATAGAACTTATCTAGCTCTTTTAGTTTTTGAGATATAGGGAAAAAAGTAAAAAAGTGGATTTTTATTTTTTGCCCGTAACTTTTTCATTTGATGTCAAGTTTCATTTTTGTAACAACATTTTTGTGGCCACTTTTTGCAAGGAATCAGAATCCCCAATTATATTTTGCTTGCGAAGTTTCGTTTTTTTTTTAAACCATCATCAGGTCAAGTTTTTCTTGTGGACGCTATATCTGATTTTAACGCCAATTTGTAGACCATTTTTTTCTGAATTCGACAATGTATAATAGTTGGCACTTTTTTAAAACAATTGTTGTTAAAAATGGCAAAATCAAATATTTTATTTAAAACAAATTCTAATCGGCATGGTAAATAATAATTGTCTTTTGTCACTTTTTCTTTGGAAGCAGGTGAGTGAACCGTAAGAAATTACTATTAGAGGGATTTAATTTAAAAAATCGGTATTAATAAATAGGTTAGGAATGCATTAACATTGTTCACTTATTAGCAAATATTTTTAGATTATTTTCTTTGCTTAAGTAATAAATTTCTCTAAAATGTGTATTTAATCCTTTATGTGACATACAATTATTTGTAACAAAATTTTCGTAATCAAATAATATAAGTGTTCATAGTTTACAAAAAACGTCCAGAAATCTGTTTACGCTTTTTGCTTATTAGAAGTCATTAACGCAGATAAAAGGCATAACTCGTTATATTTTGTTACAAATGCCAAATAAGAATTAAATACACATTTTAGAGAAATTTATTACTTAACCGAAAAAACTATTCTAAAAATATTTGTTAATAAGTAAACAATGTTAACGCATTCCTAACATATTTATTAATACCTATTTTTTTAATTAGTAATTTCATGCGGTTTACTTACCTGTTTCCAAGGAAAAAGGGACAAAGACAATTATTTACCATGCCGATTGGGATTTGTTTTAAATAAAATATTTGTTTTTGCCATTTTTAACAACAATTGTTTCAAAAAAGTGCCAAGTGTTATACATTGTCGAATTCAGAAAAGAGTGCTCTACAAATTGGCGTTAAAATCAGATAGCGTCCGTAAGAAAAAATTGACCTGATGATGGTTTTAAAAAAACGAAACGTCGCACGGAAAATATAATTGGGTAATTTGACTCCTTGCAAAAAGTGGTCATGAAATTTTTTTTTACAAAAATGAAATTTGACATCAAATGAAAAAGTTAGGGGCAAAAAACAAAAATCCACTTTTTTACTTTTTTCCCTATATCTCAAAAACTAAAAGAGCTAGATAAGTTCTGTTTGCATCAAATTACTGTGCACCTGAATATACAACTTTGCCCTAATATAACCGAAGTCGTAACTATTACCGTTTACGAGATCCCCATAGTGACCCTTGAAAAACGAGAACCCTGTATTAACATTTACATTAATTCTGCAATTAGAAAGTATACCTTTTCAGGTACAAATATATTTATAGGTATAGATTTTCTATGTTTACTGTTGTTTGCATAGACTGTTTGTTAATTAGTATGAGTAACGAACAACTCCTAAATCCAATGTTCTCGGTTTGAACTAAATTTGTCAGGTTGCAATTGTTTTATTTTGACAATCTGACAAGTTTAATAAACTTCATTTAAATCATGGCACGCTTGCCATAGTTGACATCCGTTATCCACGCTCACTGAACGACAGTTTATTCATACCAAAAATATAAGATATACAACGATATCGTTGTTACAAAGAAAAGTATCATTCAAATTTAGAAACAGAAATTGCTAAACCTAGAACAAAAGTGTCACGATATTATGGTTCAGCAAAAATTCGACAAGAAAATGTATTTAGGTGTAAGAACACGACAATCATCTGCCAGAGTTTATTTATACTTACTGATTCTATTTGTTTTTTTTATTAATTTATTTTTTCCTATAAAAACATTACATTTTGCTTAGAGGTAAAATATGCAAAGCTTGTTTAAACTTAAACAAATCCAGACATAAGCTAAAGCACACGGTATACATGTTTATGTTACAAGGTACTATAAATACAGGTGGGTAGGTGGGTGCTTTATTGAAGGTGTATGTATGTGTGTATGCTGTTTCACATCTGTGGCAATCATAACTCATCAAAATTTAATACTGTTGCGTCATATTTATCAGCAGGTTTAAACTCAAAATGAGATTGCATTTCCAAATATAATTGAAATCGGTGAAAACCAAAAAATGTATTTGTATTTTGCATCTCTAATATTTATAAGACAATAAATATTAAATGAACTCTACAGAGGCTTATGGTTAAATCTTCATGACATCAAATTGGTTAAAACGCAGAAGCCACGTATTTTAAATTACTTTTGTGAAAAAAAATTTATTAAATTATAAAATTTTATTTGTGTTGGATTTGTCCCACGACAATAAAAAAAATATGTTATCAGCGAATTAAAAACAAAAAATGGTTCTTCATATTTCACTACGTTTAAATGTTTATTGTTTAAATTTTTACGCTTTTGACTTAATTGGTCAATTCAAATTAGGATGTATTTGTTTAAGGTGCGTGAAGTTGGCAGGTCAATCATCGGCGCAAATTTTAAAATAAGCTTCATCTTTTAGCGCCCAATATGCGCCCAAACGCCCCCGAAAAACTTTTAATTTTGCTCAACGAGTTACCGAGATATAGCTAATTAATTAAGTGGCGTGCCAACTTCACGCTGGCACGCCAACGATTTCCAAAAATTCTGAAATTTGTTTTATCATTTAGCGCCCAATATGCGCCCAAAGGCGCCCTAAAAGTTTTAATTTTGCTCAACGGGTTACCGAGGTATAGCTAATTAATTAAGTGGCGTGCCAACTTCACGCTGGCACGCCAACTATTTCCAAAAATTCTGAAATTTGTTTCATCCTTTAGCGCCCAATATGCGCCCAAATGCCCCCTAATTTTTAAAATATTATCTTTACTAGTTGCCGAGTTATTATGTGTATCTATACCGTTTCATTAGCAAGCTACTAAACACATATATAATTGCATTAAGCAAGTTACTAAATCAAGTAGCTAAAGCAAGTTACAAATCAAGTAGCAAAATTTTGGTTTAGTAAGTGCCTACACAATATATGTTATCTATATCTCACACCCAATTTGGTAAAATTGTTTAGTAATTGACAGAAAATAAAATATCGTTCGCAAGTAAATAGAATTGATATCTATTCACTTTACTCAACAAGTCACTTAATTTTTTATTTGCGCTAGTACTAAACGAAACTGTTTACACTTTGCAAGAAGCTAATAGTATATTACATAACAAGAGTTGTAAGAAGCATATTACGCACGAGTGCGTATTTTCACGAGTGCGTAATTGCTTTACAACTCGTGTTATGCAGCTTACTTTTTCTACGAACACATAATATATACGATTATAACGGCTTTTTAGCTAGTATACACATGTAATTACGTTGTCTTGTCAATTTGGACGGAAGCCTACTTTGACATTTCTAGACAAGTATGTGGTTTGCTTACCGTGCGTTATAACTCTTTTACTAGGCATGCAAGCAGTGTTTGACGTAAGGCTACTTCGATCTTTCTAGACAAGTGTGCGTTTTGCTTACCGTGCGTTAGGACTCACTTACTATGAATGCAGGCTGTACGGTAAGAGTCATTTACATTAGTGGTAGTAGAAAAAGTCACTTACTTGATTAAGTAACTTGCTTTAGCTACTATACACATGTAAATTCAGCATTACACGAACTTGCAAGTATTATGCAATGTATACTTATTACATATGAAATCCCTAAACTGACAGGGTAAAGGAAGCCGAATCCGTTTTCAAATTCAACAATATGCAAGCTAAAATTTATTGAAAAATTAAGATCGCAAATAAAGTGAACTCAAAGCATTGTAAAAAATTTATTAAAATCCGAAACTTTTTACGACAAAACTTCAAAATAGCTGCTCTGAAATACTTACGAAAGTAACCAACTTGAAGTTTTTCCTTTTGTTTATTTAGCAGAGGATTATGTAAGTGGTAAGCCGTTCATTTTAACAAATGGCTTTAAGGCACAGAATATTAACCTTTAAAAAAACTTACCATATTTTGGTTATATACGTACTAATGAAGGTAGCCCACTTAAAGATATTTAACATTGCAACAGGTTTACATATTGAGAGAGGCATTGTTTTAACTCAATTACCGTTTACAAGATTTATTTGTAACAAATCTGATAATATTTGACATAGTTTATATCTTTGTTTGTGAGAAATTTAACCCTTAAGCCATCAAACATACAATATTTACTGTATTTTAAAGGAAATGTGTATTTGAACGTGGTGTGTACACCATGCATGTGAAAACAGCATCTTCGTATAAATTTGCTAATTAAAGACGAAATTTAATATATGCATTAATAATAATTATTATAACACAATCATAAATAATTCAGCACTAATTCAACCCAAAGATTTGTTTATGTTTATAAATGTGTATATAAAATAGTAATTAGGTTTTTGCTACAAAAAAATACTAATTTATCGTTGCAAAGGAATATATAAACCCACTTTATATACAAAATCTCTATAAGCTAACCAGTGTCCTAATTACAAAGTTGAAAATGAATTCTTACCCTTGGGAAAAATAAAGGCAATTTTGTGTATTTATAATTAAGTCCTCTTGCTCAAAATAACCACAAGTCTCTAAAAAACAGCCAACAGCGAATTAAGAACGATATGCATTTATAAAATCCAAGATTTTAATTGGGTATTTCAGTTAAATTAAAAGAAAATTTTGCATTACACGGAATATTAATTAATTGGTAATTTTAATTGTATTATGAGAAAAACAACTTCGCGCAATATTCTACAAGTGAGGCACAATTATGATACATGAGGGATATCTGGCCTGCAATGTGTTCATTTTTCCAGTATAAATTCCAGTATAAAATTAAATTTTCTTTTCGTAATAATTAACCCATAAGTGTGTTAACAAAAAGTAAATGCAAACGCAATGTAAAATTTGTAATTTCGCCAAATAACGTGTAGGAAAGCACTATGATCGCGAATTTTTTATTTTTTTTTGACAAATTGACACATTTTGAAGTCTTCTTAACACGTTGTAACCATTTTCGTAAAAGAAAAGTCGTAAAAATCTATGTATGTGCATAATAAGATTTTGTAATTTTAAAATTATTTTCTTAAAGAACATTAAATAATTTGTAACAAACCACTTGTTCAAATCTATATCTTAAAAAATAACTGGGTAATAACATTTTAAATGTTTGACTTTAATTAAAAATTATGGGTAAACGGTACAGGTTGAGTATCCCCAAACCGTAATTTCGAAACTTCACAGCAGAGATCCTTTGGGATAGGCTGATTACTAACTTTTTGTGCAGTGAAAGATAATGGAATAGTGCGAGCCAGGGCCGGATTTAGGGGTTTGCAGAGTGTGCACCGCACACGGCCCCGCGCCTAGATCGGCCCTGCGCTAGCCGTTTAGGGTTAAAATTAAAAACACGCACACGGCAGGCCGATCCCGCGCTAGGCTAGAGGAATGAGGGCCAGGAGCTTTTTTTTAGGCCACCAGCCTGTTTTTTCAGTTTTTAAGAGAAACATTGTACGTTAACTCCGCCCTTTATCAAAATATCCGGCCCCGCATTTGTTTTCGCATACGGCCCCGCAAACCCTAGGACCGGCTCTGGTGCGAGCACACCGACACAGCACCCTGGCGTAATTCAATGAACCAAGGGATCCTAAATGTGGCCCGCGAAAGCAATGATTTTTAAAGATATACAGGGTGTTTCTTAAGTATTGCAAAAAAATTTAGGAGATGATTCCTTATCGAAAATTAAGGGGGGTCTTTCATATAAAATTTTTTCCTTAGACGTCTCCTTTTTGAGATCCACCCCCTAAAGGGATGCTGTAAAATTAGGTTTTTATTTTATTTCTCAAATTTGGATAAATTTAGGATAATGATATTTTGTAGATGTTTTATACTTATTAAAAGGTTTCCCATAGTAATATTTTTAATCATCTCCCACTTTCACAGGGGGCTGAAAAGTGCGAGCCCTGTTGGTTTCTTAATCAAAACTTTTTAGTGGGTTAATATTTAGTAATTAAAAAATTATTTGTTTGAAAGCTTGCTTTATTTAGAAACTTTTTTTATTCTTTAGTTTTTCTCGTAAAACCTACAATATTTGAGTAAAAAATAAAATAAATAAACATTCCCATATTAAACGAATCATTTTGGTGGTTGCCATAGTTTGTTTATGTTCATGTTGGGTAGAGTTGACAGGCGTCATAGCGTTGTCGCCACGTAAACGTCGAATTGTTCTACACCCGTCACTTCTACCTATCATGAACATAAACAAACCATGGTAACCACCAAAATGATTCGTTTTATATTGGAATATTTGATGGTTCATGTTTACTTATTTAACTTTTTACTTTAAAACTGTGGGTTTTACGAGAAAAACTAAAGAATAAAAAAAGTTTCTAAAGAAATCAATCTTTCAAAAAAATAATTTTTTAATTACTAAATATTAACCCACTAAAAAGTTTTGATTAAGAAACCAACAGGGCTCGCACTTTTCAGCCCCCTGTGAAGGTGGGAGATGATTAAAAATATTACTATGGGAAACCTTTTATTAAGTATAAAACATCTACAAAATACCATTCTCCTACATTTATATATAAAATAAAAACCCAATTTTACCTCACCCCTTTAGGGGCGTGTATCTCCGAAAGGAGACGTCTAAGAAAAAAATTTTATATGAAAGACCCCCCTTAATTTTTGATAAGGATTCACCTCCTGAATTTTTTTGCAATACTTAAGAAACACCCTGTATAATAGCTCAAACTACAGTGCAACTTCTACGCCATCTATTGGTTATACAACAAAGTTCAGCTTATCAATGAGCCTGCTCAGGTAGCGCTGCTACGTTTTCCCATACTTTCCAGTTTTAGTGTTCACCAGGAAAGTGCTATTCGAATCTTTGGACTTTTAGAAACGTTTATCTACTCCATTTTTTAAAAACTGCTTCTTTGTGCTTAAACTCTTTTAAATGAATTATCGTTTGGTTCTTCTATCAAGAAAATTTATGCTTGTTTTTGATTACTGTAAATATTTCAGAAATCTCTTTAAATTGCTTGCAAAAAAGTGTAGATTTTAGGATATTTCTGTTAATTTTTATATGACGTGGTTTAAGATAAGAACGCAAACTTGTTAGTAAACACCCAAGAAATGCTTAAAGAATGAAAATCATATATTTAAGAGTTTTTACGACGCAAGACCTACAGATCATGGGGTCAATGTTAACAATGGCCAGAAATAACAAAATCAGAAGCAAGACATGCACTTCAAAACTCAAAGAATGAGAAAATCTCCGGGCTCTGACAAGTTACATGAGGAAGTGTCAAAACTGTTGACGAGTGTCACAGCTTTATCATTTTTAGTAGACCTGTAATTTTTATAAACATAAAAATGTTATGATAAAATGAAATTGGTAGACACACTAATTCCACTAAATGAAATTTAAAAAAACTAAAAATTGCGAGTCTCATTTTATTGATATTTGTGTAATTTTTCAATAAACCAATAAGCGTTTTACACCTTTTATTTAGTTCATGAACAATGCCATTACAAAGGCATAAAGAATTTATTAAAGGAGTATTTATAGCAATTCTCATTCGTTGTTTATCATACTATTGTGCAAGGACTGACGTGAGTGAAAATGTAAAGTAGCCAGACGCGAAGTGTAACCAAGATTTAGCACAACGTCTTCCTTGAGCTTGTTTAATTTATGCCCCGTTATAATTGCATTATGAGACCTTGCATTTTCATGTTGAAAATTTACGCTTTTCCCGCTAAAGAATCATGTTTTTGTTTTGCTCTACCCCATTTACATTTTCCAAGCTGACAGTATTTTTTGACATTTATTGTTTGATTGGGTCGCAACAGTATAGAATCAATCTCTTGAATTTCCCTTTAACACAAAGCACAGTTTTCTTCTTTTAAAGAATTTTGGCTTGAAGTGAGGATAAGACGGGCCGGTTAGCTTTGGCCCAATGCCCTTGCTAGTCACATTGTTGTATAAAAGCCATTTTTCATCTCCTGCTGTTATCCGATGCAAAAGAACTTCTTATTTTTGTAGTTCGCTTAAAGATACGTATGTTGAGATATGGTTCGATAACTATACGAGTGATAATTTATTATTGTAAGTTATACCCGCAACTTTTTCTAATGTCGTGCAGATGTCTAACGAAAGTCAGTTTGTTTGCTACCATATTATTTGATATCGCTCTTAAATTTTAGTAGGATTAAGCAACACTCTAGATTTTATTATTAATCCACGAAATTGCATTCTTAACCATTATACCATAACTATTATTAAAATAACATTTTAATTGAGTAGGAAGTAAATCATTATTAAATAAAGATAAAAAGTATTTTGACAACCGCGAAAAATATGTGCTCCTTGTCATGACTTTGTGAATTTATTATGTAGTATGTGAGATTAAAAGACAAAGTGCAACAAGCTGTAATATTTGCTTAAGTCTTAACAGTTAAGACATAAGTTACGGTCGCATGGCTAAAAACTGGAAAAATATTTAATATTATAGAGTCACAAACTTTATTCCTAAACTAAAATTTATTTATGTGTTACCACAACGCGTTATAGGTATATTTTACAATTCACAAAACACAAACCTATAGTAATTGCTCTTAACCTTGCGTAGTGTATAATAAAATTGATGATGAAAACGATGAAATCTTAAAAAGTTACACTATAACTATCAATGGAAATGTATTAAACATTAATTTTTAATAAAAATAAAAACAAATAATAGACGTTGACAGAAAAAATTAGACATATGTATTCAAACAGTTACAAAAAGAGGACAACTGTGTTTGGAAGCAGAGGGCGGTCACTTTGAATACAAAGTCTGATTTTTTTTATGTCGACGTTTATTATTTGTTTTTATTTTTATTAAAAATTAATTTTTAATACATTTCCATTTATAGTTATAGAATAATTTTTAAGTTTGATTGTTTTTTATTATGTTAAATAGACTGTTTGCTATAATTTGAATTAACTTTGACTTGATTTTTCTCGAAAATTTTCTCGTATATACATACTTTTTTAATACGTAGTCGTATTCAGAATTTAATTCTCTATCCGAATCGACAAAAAAATTTATACTATGTAATTTTAAAAAAAAAAACAGTTGTCTATCGCGGATTTGACGTACGCCATCGTAAAGGGTAACAAATGCACATCACTTAATAGAGATTTTGTCGCCGTTTCCAAAAATATGAGGTTTGTTAAGGTTATTTTCAATAATTAAAAAGTTATAGGAGTGCGACCGTCAAACTGAATCACCCGGTATAAAAAGGATGAGATATTCTGCATAATATTCATTTATCAATAAACAGGGTTGTTAAAAAAGCCCACAACAACTGGTAAAGTTTTTATTGTCGATTTCTCAGAAAATTTTATGTTTGATAAAAGTTGGTGCACCATCTTAACCTAATTTGTAGGTGAAAATAAAAGTTAATAGAATTCATATGACATAAGATTTTAGCGTTTTTAAAAATATTCGTAGGTTAAAGTGCACTTATTATAAAAATTACAGAAAAAGTTCATTAAAAAAAATTATTAAAAACTCAAAAACTGAACATAAAATTTTACGTTAAATTTCCAGTTTTTACATAATTTTAAATTCAAAAGGTCTGCAACAAATGGAAATCTAGTGTTATATGACTTTTTGTTAAACCTTTTTCATTTTAAAGTTAGTTTTAGGCCATGCACTATTTTTCATCAAGGAATAAAATATTTTGAAAAGTCGAAATAAAAGCTGCTCTGTTGCAGACTTTTTGAATTTTAAAATTATGTAAAAATTGGAAATTTACGTCAAATTTATATTTAGTCTTTAAAAATAAGGGTTCTTTGCTATTGCGCAATTTTCCTAAATTGCTAAAGTCTAGCGTCACATAAATTTTTATTGAACTTTTTTAATCCTAAAATTAGTTTTAGTCCATGCACTAGCTTTTTGGGAAATAAATTTTCTAAAAAACCTACAATACATTTTTTCCATTTGTTGCATGCTTTTAGAATGACGCTGTATATTGGATTGTTTCAAATGCGTGTAAAACGTGATACATTTTGTGTGCAGTAATCCCAAAACTACACAATGTTTTTTTACAGCGCTAGTTAAATAGTTCATGAAAGGCATCCTTTTACGTTGCCGTTGCGTGTTATGGCTTTTACGAAACTCTCTCATAATATTAAACTAACATGCGCTTTACCTCTAGCTATTTTAAAAATTCACAAAGGCCCTTTAACGTTTTAATACCAAAAGGATATGAAACTAAATACTAAAGTAATCCGCAGCAAATACTATCTGTATAGCTTCATGCAGCTTCTTTTAAATATGTGACGCAAATAAAACGTCAAACTTATTGTCGTTTTATAAGAACAAGAAATAGGAACTGATGCGTTTCCTTTCCTTAATTAACTCCTTATGCTGAATATTTTAATCTCAAGTTATAAAGGGCTGAGAACAAATACCCCCTTACGTACTTCCGCCCCAAACTAGCCTTAAGGTCAAATTGATGTAACCAGGCCACAAGAGATTAATTAATCTCCTGCAAGTTTTTGCATGGGATTTGTGGCAGTTACCTCAAGCATTTAGGCTTCACAGGTTGAGACTGAAATTTCCAGCCAACTCGCATTCGTTAGCTGGAAATGCAAATAACTTTAACGGCTGATAGTTACACAAGTTGTGTTATTACTATGTGACTATCAAACTAACGTTATAATTGCATTTGCATAAGAGTTTCCTCTGTTTGTTCCAGTCATGTGTTATGTTATGACAGGAAGAATTTCGCTTTTATTGATCAATTTAGTTGTAACTATTTCAACTCAAGACAATGTTGTTTCTGCAACATTTGTAGTTAGTTCAACAGGTAGAGAATATATTAATTAGTATAGACATATGCATCTCAGAAAATATTCAACATTACTAATTATATCAATACTTTAATTAATAGAATGTCCCGGGAATCATCGCAAAGTGGAATATCTCTGCGTTTTATAAATAACTACAACAAACAGACATTAATAAAGTTTTTTCAAAATGCGATAGCATGACATATACTCATATTCAGATTAGCATTTGCACCATTTTAGTCCTGTGAACGTAAATTAAATACTTTTAAGGAAAAGTATATCATAAGTAGGTTATGAAAATTTTTGTTTGCATAATTAAGAGGTTTTAACAAATTTTGCTGGATTTGAAATTTGATAATGCGTTTCTCTAGTTCCGATAACAGGCGCTGAAGTTTCCCTCTCATTAATAAACCATACCCAAAAGTATTTATATGTTTGAAAAATCGAAAAAATGATAAAAATTGTAGGTACTATTGCCCAATGAAAAAAATCTAAATAATGTCTTTTTAAAACAAATTAAATTTTTTATACCATTTTTTGCCCTAGTATGCATATTATTTCTCATAAAAATAATTGTAATTAAAAATATCCTATGTTTTTCCAAAAATAATCTTTTTTTTGAGAAAATCTATACCTACCAGTTTTAAGACTCACGTCTCTTTATCAGTAATTTTTTATTTTTCAAGCAAGAAAATAATCTGTTGACGAAGGGACAAGAGTCTTGATACTGGTATAAATTGTCTTCAAAAGTGTTCTTTTTTTTAAAAAAAAAAGGTTATTTTTTATTTAAGCTCATATATATTCATATTCAAAACTATAACGCAAATATTTTAAGCATTTATAAAATAATTTTGTAGTTAGAACCAAATTTTTCAAAGCCTACTTAGTTGAATGCTATTAAATATTGCAGGGGTGGCCAAACTTTTAGTCGTTAAGGGCGACTTTTGAGAGAAAGTTTACCCGCGGGTGACTACGTTTTTTGTAAGGTACTTACGAATCATTATTGTTTTTTAAGGCCTTTTTAAGTATTTACAAATCCAAGACTTTTTTTTAGAAGATACTTACGAACAACTCTCCAAATATTTGGATATTTATCCCTGCTTATTAATTTCCAGAAGATTTCTTTTGAAGCCATTGATTTTAAATGTGTACTTTGTGTATCTATAATTTGCAGAAAATGATTTTGAATTATTTTTTAAATTCAAATATGTTGTGAATTTATCAATATAATTTGTCAAATTTTAAGTTAGCTTCACGGGCGACTTCCAGAGGCATTGCGGTCGACGTCTTGGCCGCCCCTGAAATATTGTGTTTAAATCCGTAAATTATCAAGAAAACCTTAATAACTGGAGAAATACTGATTTTAAACATAATTGACTGTCAATAGTTTTTGAAGATAATTAATTACATTATCAATAAGAAAGTGTAAAAATGTTTAGGGTATTTCATTTTAAAAAACTGACTCAATCGTGTTTGAAGTTTGACTAAATGGACCGGACATAAGAAACACCTTGTGTATTATTTTAAAATTTTAACTAGTCAAAAATCACTATGACGCTATTGGCCTACAAAGCTTGAAAATAATTCGTTCTGACATAGCCAAGTTGTGATATATCATTATTTTTTTTAACTCCCGTTTCTGTAAATATTTTTAGAAAAACATAATTAACTCAAAAATGGCTGATTTCAGATACATAAAACCTATATATTTTTGAAGGAGAATTCAATTTTACATTTAAAAACTATAATAATTATCCTTGGTGTTTTATTTAAAAAAAGTGACGTATCGTTGCGCAAAAACAAAACACTGTGTATAGTTGAAAACAATTTAAGGTTATGTAGTAAATGACCACAAACAACTTTTATTTAAAACTTTTTTTTGTTAAGTTGTCACAAGACGAGATATTGATCCGTTACGTTACTTTTTGTACACACTGTATATCGATATTCGATAATCTAGCAACAAACCTGATCAATAATCAATATACATACTAGTATTTCCAATAATCGATACATTAATAATTTAAGACTTAACTACTTTGATCAATCAATCTTTTAATTCATTGACATATCGATATGACCAAATTTTTGATAGATTAGTATTTTCATACATCAATGAATACAATGTATACAATACATACAAATATATGAATTTTTGACATTTAATACTTGAATTTTAATATTGCCCACCTTAAATGAATTCATTAAGTTTAAACTCTTACTTAGGTAAATAACTATAAGCAGATTCTTAAGCAACTACACTGTTTAATATATTCTAGGTTAATTTCAATTTCTATCATTTATTAACGTCGTAAAATGTTGATGACGCCTTTAGGGCTTTGGGGCACCACCGCCAGTTACATTTACATCTAACCCAGGTTACATTTAATTTGGGTTATAGTCATACAGTGAGCCAATCATGAGTTAAAGGAGGTACCTCAAGACTTTCAGGTGTAAAATTTTGTTACTATTACCAGTAGCGTCGACATACCCAGCGTCAAACGTTATTTTTCATGGAATTAATTCAGAATAAAGAGTTTTCTTTTAGATATTTCTTGATTATTCTTAACACATCTGTAAATTTTAACAGAAAAATATATATCACAATGTGAAATATACACAAGATACAGATTTCTTAAGGAACTTTCATGATTTAATGCGAATTTTACTGTTTGTTGCCAAAATGATAAGAAAATTATTTAAAATAACGCCACCTGAAAATATATCACAATAAATATACTGAGCCCTATCATTAAGATATTTACAAGTAGTTTGCATTTCCTGGGGTCTTCAGTGACCGCATCGAGTTCCACGACTCGGTTCTAAATTTGTCAAACACTAAAAAATATTAATAGCAAACAAAAAGTCGTTTAAGATATGATTGATTTAGTCAAATGTGTAATTTGATACTGATTTAAAACTGAAATGAAAAGTACCATAGCGCTCTTTGTTCAGAAGGTATTCAGAAAAAAACTAATATGCTGCTCTAACTTGATTTTGTAGGTTTCGTTTGTTTTAGACCAACAACTTTGTCATTTCTTATAGACACCATATACTATTTTTATATGAAAAGGTAGGACTATAAAGTGATTAATACAGTGTTATTACATACTGCAAGGGCAGATTGAACAACAAACGCAAAAAATAGCCATTTTTTATTAAATCAAAGTTGCTGTGAAAAAGAAAATCCATCTTAAATGTAAAACGATTTTTTAAAAATTTGTTTTGTATCGTAACTACTTATTTTAAAAATTTAATAGTGCTTACTTCTTATTTGTTGTATTAGTAACTAAAAAAGGCAACATTATTCAGTATTTCATTTAAGCATTAAAAATATAGAATTGATCGTTAACATTTTTTTAAATAAATTTTTCTGTAAAGTAACAACTATTCTTCGTCATGTCGGTAGACGGATTTAAATTATAAATAACACATTCATTAAAATTTATTCTTTTTCCTATTTTTATTCTTATCCCACTCTAGCGTTAGGTGTGAGGCTAATTAATTATAAATTAATTCGTATCATAATTTTACGTAATAACTACATCTAATTAAATAGAAACGTGACTTTTCAGACGCACTTAGAAATAAAATTAACTTTGTGTAACTTTGTATTTTTATTACGCCTAGTTGTTAAATTATTGATAGCCACGTTCGCATGAAATTAGTACAATTACTGTAAAAATATTGGTAACAGCCGTAAAATCTAACAGTTTTAAAATGTTACATTTTGATTAGCTTTTATTTTTATGACATTGCTGATGTCATAAAAAAATCGCTATTTTTGAAATTGGGATAGCAAGGTTTTACATTGCATTTAGAATATTTAAACATAATCGAAAAGTCTCTCACAAAAGTTTATAGAAACTAAAACATTGCTTCAAAAAGTATAAACTGTTTAAATATCTTTTAATTGCTTCTGAACCAAGAGGACTGTGGGCGTCTTCTTTTAAGAATTAATTTCAGCACCAAATTTCTCAATCTTGTCCTAATTTAACTAATTTCGTATCTCTTTGATAAGCGATGGGTAATGTTAAGAATTATTTTAAAAAGTAAGCTACAGGGCGGTCCAAATTCGATAGTGTTACATGGGTATCTCGCTTAATATTTAAGAGAGAGAAACGTTTAAATTACCAAACTCTGCAGTTTTTTGAGACAAACTTGGAACCGTTATCAAAAACATTTTATCATTTCCGGTTTTTGAGTTACTAGAAAAAAAGTGTTTTTTTGTCATATTTATAATTTGTCATATGTTATGTAGTTTGTCATTTGTTATGGTTGTAACTATCTAAAAAATGTATGAATCTTAATTTTAGATACTTTTATGTAAAATTCGATGATACTAAATGTTATTTATGTACCAAGACCAAAACGTGTAACTTTTTCGGCCGCGTCTGGCAAGGCGTCAGGCAAGGACGAAAAAATACGTTTTGGCCGAGGTGCATATTACATTTTTTGTGCGATCGAATTAAAAACAATTTAAATTTTTAGTATTTTTCAAAAATATAGGTTAGAAACTACGTGACATTCTGTCACTGACAGATGACGGCGGATGCTGTTAGCGGTGGAAACGTACTTGCATAATTCTGTACATAATTTAAATAACCTTTTTTTGTGCGATTGCAATATTTTATTCATAAATTTAAACATCGATTAATTATTAATTACATAATGTGCACCATATCATATATTTATTAATAAATACATAGTATATTTGACAGCAATAGAACAGTATTCAGTAACAGTATCAACACGAAAATATTAGGTAATAAACTACCTGACAGTTAACAACCTAAAGACCTCTACGTCACTACCCTTAGCGGGGAAGCCATAATCTCAGAGTACATATTCAGACACGCACATGCGCTTTGCGTTCTGCTTATTGCAAACGATCTTTTTCGTACGCTGTAGCGGCCGAAAAAGAGCGGCCGAAAAAACTTTTTCGGCCGTTGCTTAGGATAGGGCCGAAAATGCAGTACTTTATGGTTGCTAACGCGTCCGTCAAACAACTGTTTTTAGTACGATAGCACAAAAAATATTTTTACACTCGTCGTTAACAAGTTGACACAAAATTACCTTTTTTTAAATAGAAATTATAGTTGGCTATGACCTATTTAAATTCCTTATTTTTTTCTCATTTCAAATATATTAAGGTTGATGTATTTATTTTCAATACCACGTAAGCAACGAAGGTAGGCAACATAGTAGGCTGTGAAAACAAAACAAAACAAGATGTAAATATTTATAATGTTTATCGTAACAACAAATTAAAAAACTGTCGTAACTTGTACCACATAAGTTTTAAAAGGTTTTACACCTTGTTTTTTTGTTTTCACAGCCCACTATTGTTTTCTTAAAAAAACCTTCGTAAATTGCTCGTTATTAAAAATAACTACATCAACCCTTATGTCAGTGGCGTAGGCAGGGAGGTTAGGGGGGGGGCGTTAGAACCCCCCATAGGTTCGCAATAAGTCGTTATAGAACTGGAGAACTGTAAATTTGGTGCTAAAAAAAAGTTTCCGGTTCTTTTTACCATTTATTAGCCTCCCCATAATAAAGCCATCAAACATCCTGCTGCTATAAAACTTAAAAAACCTAAAAAAAATAGTTCCTCAGTTTCTTTTGAGTTTAATACCCACCCCCATGGAAGCATTCTGCCTACGCCACTGCCTTATGTATTTGGAATAATAAAAACATTTGGAATGCAAATAGGTCATAGCCGCTTCCACTTAAAAAGAAGTAAGTTTGTGTTATAACTTTTTAACGGCAGGCGTAAACTATTTTTGTTTATTATCACCGAAATTACATAAAAATAACTAAAAATTATCTTCACAGATTTTTTCGATATTTACCATAATAACGGAGATATGGTACATTAATATGACAAAAAAACACTTATTTTCTAATAACTTAAAAACAAATGATAGAATATTTTTGAAAACGGTTCTGAGTTTGTCCCAAAAAACTGCACATTTTTGGCAATTTAACCGTTTCTCTATCTTGAATATTAAGCGAGATACCCATGTAATCCCATCGAATTTGGACCATCCTGTTCATATTCTATACCGAGATAATACACTCGTACAAACAAAACAGCTTCAACTTTAGATGACAGTTGTTAATGTATTCCACCAAGGATTAAATTGTGCAGTAGGCTGACCGTACGTCCTGTTTTTGAAGGACATCTCCTACTTTTAATACCATTCTTTTGAGTCCTCCTGCCTTTTTAATGTTGACTTTTTATGCCCTTTTGTATGTTTTTCAAATGTATTTACTTTTTGCTATTGTTGTTTTTACCCACGCATCATATTTATTCAACGGTAACAAAAAGGGCACTTTCGTCGGCAGTTTTAAGTTTTCTTTTGGTTTGTGGAATGGCGCTTATAGAAGTTATCAAATTTCCTAGAAGACGTTTTTTAGTGCTTGTCAGTTGTAGTTTGTAGCTTGTAGTTTAGTTCGCTCTACTTTTAAAAATTTAGATATGTAAATACAAATAATCGCTAGCAGAGCACTATTAATAAGTTGTTTGGAGGTTTTGGTAAAGTATTTTACTCTGAATCTTCCATTATAAAAATTTAGCGATCTCCATAACCCTAACAAAAAGTAAACTACATATTATTTTTAAACACGCTTACATTTGAAATGCTAAGTATAATTTGAATTTTGTTTAAAAGCACTTTAAAGTTAAAATATAACCACGAGCGAAAATTTACAAAATGCATAACAATTTTGATCCAAGATGGTATCGACTTATCTAAAAAATAAAACAAAACAAAAACATTGTAGTTATTTAAGTACGGTCACTGATTGTTCGCGTGTACATAACTCGTTTATAAATTCTAACTTCAAATTTATATACAGTGTGTGACCCATTTCAAAGCGGATTACCCCTATAAATAGTTTATTTATGATCCGATCATCATGAATTTTTTTTTTTTAAACGATAAAGCATCAAAAACTGTACTTTGGCACCCTATTTTAAAATTCAGTTTACACTCACAAAGAAAGCCTACTATGATTTTTTTTCGATGTCAAAATTGGCAAAATATGTTAAGCGATTTTTTTATTTAAAATCTGACTACACCACTGGATTCCGGATGCCCTTAAATGGGTTTGTACCAAATTTCATGAAAAAATATTTATTATTTTTTCTTTGTATTTTTGTTTCTCTTTTTGTAAATTTAGTTGTTCACCAAACAAACATTTAATAAAAGTTTCCACCATCTGCCAAAAAAATCCAGTTGTTCTTTGTGTAGCGACTTGAATACACAAACATTCGCAGAAGCTATTCGGCAGAAGGTCCATTATCAATTAAATGTTTACAAAAAAATTATTTTGGGGAATTAATAACAAAACACAATTAAACAAGTTATAAACAGTCAATTACTTAAACGATCGTGTGTTGTCTTGTCAAATACAAGTATTGCTAAAAATAACAAATAATTTTTAAACTCATTTTTCTCAAAGATGTACTTAGGTTTTGCAATTTTTTAATGTTTACCGCATTTAGAATTAAATATTATATAATAATAATAATAATATACGGCTTTATTTCCACATTTTTAAATAAACAAAATACAACAAATAAAAAAGAATTTTTTTTTGGGAAAATCGCAAGGCGGGGTTCAGCGTTGTCCACAAGACAGCTGTTCTGCCACCCAACCTTGAAGCTGAATACATACAACAAGCACATAAACATATTGACGTGTTGCAGCACTGAACCGACGTGGCCCGACACTTACCAGCAAGAAACTAGTTGAATGACGATAGCAGTAGGTGTTTATGAAATTTAATTTTAAATAAGTTCAAAGGTAAACCTTTAAATAAAGGGTCTATACTGTTATAAATTTTGGTAATTGTATATGAAAAACACTTTTTGAAGAATTCTGTTTTATGGTGAGGAGGGGTTAGTGTACCTTTGAACCTAATATTTAAAGTATGCACATCTTCACGATATTTAATTTTACTATAAAGATAAGGAGGCGTATGGGAAATAATCAACTTGTGATAAAAACATGCTGCATGTAGCAGACGACGATTAAACATATTAAGCCATCTCAAGTCTTTCAACTTATGCGATATGGGACTATATTTCTTAATGCCAAAGATTAATCTCATGCACGAGTTTTGAATTTTTTGAATTTTTTGTTTATTGGTGCTATCAATAAATGAACCATACACACTATCACAAAAATTAAAATGAGACAGTAGACAGTACCAATGAATTACACAATATCTTTTTTTGGCCTCTAGTTAAGAGGTATCTGTTAGCATATATTGTTGTTAAAGAGTTGTAGGCCATTTGTAAATATTTGTTAATATGAAAATTAAATTTTAATTGGTGATCTACAATGACACCTAAATTTTTTGCTTTAGCAGTGAATTTGATTATGTTGGAGCAAATTTTTATTGGAAGGGGATTTTCTAAATATATTTCTCTAAGCTTTTTAGGGCCAAATAGTAATAATTCTGTTTTGTCGGTGTTAATATTTAAGCTGTGTTTAGCTGCATATTTAACTAAATTATCTAAATCTGCATTGAAATTTAATGAGGCGTTTAAAAACTCTTCCTTTGTAAACGAAAGGTATAACTGAGTGTCGTCTGCGTAGAAGTGTGTTGCAGAGTGTAACACAGATTGCTTTAGGTTGAACGTATAAATGCTATACAGCAATGGTCCAAGTATAGATCCTTGGGGGACACCACTTTTTAATTGTAGGGGATTTGATATGTCATTATCAATTTTTACATATTGTACTCTCCCTTGCAGATAGTTTATGAAAAAATTACACGATAGTTGGTCAAGACCAATATGTTTTAATATTGAAATTAGTAAATCATGATTTATTGTATCAAATGCTTTAGAGAAGTCAATAAGAGCTAGTACTGTAAGTTTATTTTGATCTGTGGCTTTAACAATGTCATCAACAATATGTGTGAGAGCCGTTTCACAGCTATAACCTCTCCTAAACCCTGACTGTGTAGATGGTATTACACTGTACAAGTTTAAATACTCACGTAATTGAGTATTAACAATTTTTTCCAAGATTTTTGATACTGTTGGTAAAATACTAACTGGGCGAAGCGACTTATAATCTATTGGATTTTTAACTTTAGGCAGAGGTTTAACAATTGCATGTTTCCATAACGTTGGATATTTACCCTCCAATAAACAAGTATTGATAATGTTGGTTAGATATGGTAGAATTACAGGACATGTTAACTTAAGGAGATAAATATTAATGCCATCATAACCTTCAGCTTTTGAGGATATAGAATTGATTATATCAAACACAGTTTCCTCATCAATTAATGAAAAGGAGAAAGTTGTATCAACTAATTTGTTAGAGTTATAGTAATCTAACATTTCAGTGACGTCTTGCTGTAAGTTTGATTGGCTACTCAAAAAATAAGAGTTGATTTCATTAACATTTTTTAATTCATGTGGCAAAGTTGTTATATTATTTCTTAGTATGCTGGACGATCTTAAAACATTCCACATATTATTAGCACTATTTTTCATTTTATGTTGAATGTATGCTTTTTTTTCAGCTTTAATGGCTGAAGAAGTAGTGTTTCGTAGCTGTTTATAGTAGGCCCAGTCATTTTCATTACGCGTAGTTTTATATTTGCTAAAAGCACTGTTGCGTAAAGACTGCATTAACTTTATATTTTCTGTAAGCCAAGGAGACGAAGGTTTGGTTACACGCCGGTAAACGGATGGTGCATGAATGTTTATTAAATTCAAAAGGTGATTACTTAGAAAACTTACTTTTTGATCAACATCACACATGTAAAATATTTCATCAAATGGAATTAATGCCAGATGATTATGAAAAAGAGGTAAATTTATGTTTTTGAAATCACGGTAAGTTATGTATTTTTCACAGTTAGGTTTAGTCATGGCAATAACACAAGAAACTCTCTCGTGATCTGCAACACCCTCTACACTTTCAACAGTCACATTTTGGACTAATTCTACGTTATTTATAAATATAACATCTAGCAGACTTATCTTAGATTGAGATATTCTTGTTGGGGTAGTAACCAGTTGATGTAAGCTAAAACTGTCCATCATGTCTAACAATTTATTACAATATATATTTATTGTGTCAAGCATGTCGAAATTTAAGTCCCCACAGAGAACAGTAACATCATGCGAGGGTACAATTGAGGATAGTGTCGTTTCTAACTCATCGATAAAAAAATGTTTTTCGTGTATTTCCGATCGGTAACAAACTCCAATTGCAATCTTTTTTTTATTTAGTTTTAGGCTTATCCAACATTGCTCAATATTTGAAGATACGTCAATACTTTTATACGTGAATATATTTTTCAAATATAATGCAACTCCACCACCTCGTCCATCCCGATCTTTTCTAAATAATGTATAATTAGGAATAGAGATTGAACTACTGTTTATATTACTAGTAAGCCAAGTTTCACTAATTCCCACGACATCCACATCTTTACATAATATGAGATCTTCAACATTTCGGAAATGAGCCGATAAAGATCTTACATTCAGATGCGATACTATAATTTTTCTACTGCTACTGTTCCACATTTTAATTAAACATTAGAGCTGTTAAGTATTAAAGTGAGTAAAATTTACTTACCAAAGATATTAAAAATGAATGGATTACTTAAATTATAACCAAATAATGAAAATAATTATCAATAGTTCCTACTGGAGTGACCAAACCAAGCCATATCTCAATAAATTTAAAGATGCATACAATGTAAGATGAAAAAAGTTGACTTCGCCGTACCTACTGGTATTTGTCATCGTAAAAAAAACATTTTACCGTCATTTTGTACAGAATTTTCTGCGATTTTAAAAATATAAGGTTTTATAGAGTTTTCTTTTAAACTAATATATTTATAGGGGTGCGACACCCGGTATATATCGTGAACAGTATGGGGATCTCCTAAACGGTAAGAGATACAGAGTTGGTTAAATTAGTTAAAATGATCTATGGTTTAAGAGCAACTATTCTATGAAAAAAATCCTAAAAAAAATAATACTTTTTGTGCAATTCATTAAAAAAATGACGTTTCCGATTTTGGCTTACAGCTTGATTGTTTGAAATCATATTCAAAATATTTTTCGACATTATTGGGACACTTTTTTGCGTAAATTTGAAATTTGTAAATAATTTTACCTATCTTCATTTGTTTTTGTTAATTAAACATCATCTATCTTATTTTAAATACGGGTTGTAGTTTGCTGTGACACCATTAAAAAGTGATATTTTTTTCTCGTTTCATTAATGTATGGGTTTTCTTTAAAAATAAGTAAGTTATTACAACATTATTGCACTCGTATTTGTAACGAAAAAAAAAATCTCTTTTTAATGGTGTCACAGCCAACTACAATCCGTATTTAAAATAAGATAGATGATGTTTAATTAACAAAAACAAATGAAAATAGGTAAAATTTATTAACAAGTTTCAAATCTACGCAAAAAAGTGTCCTGATAATGTCGAAAAATATTTTGAATATCATTTTAAATAATCAAGCCAAAATCTTAAACGTAATTTTTTTGTTTTTTATGAATAGCGCTAAAACCAGTAATTTTTTTCAAGAATTTTTTCAAAGAATAGTTGCTCTTAAATCATTGATGATTTCGACTCGTTTAACCAACTCTGTATATCTTTACCGTTTACGAGATCCCATGTTGTTCACGATTACTGGGACACCCTGTATTGGCTGTCAAATAAAAGGTTTTGCATTTAAAATGATTAACAAAGCAATACTTTATAGCAAATATAAAAAAGTATTTTTTATCAAATTACCAATAACTTGAGGACAAAAAAAGTTGCGCAATACCTATCTACATAAAGTGCAAAATATGACAGGTATTTAATAAATATTAGCATATTTAGCATATATTTTACAAGTACTTCCATACAATGCTTGTATAAAGTAATAAATTATAGTTTATCGCCATGTTATAATGTTTAGATGTCACTAAAATTATCGATTTGATACATTTGCAAAATCAGCAAGCCCTATTAGATACAGCTACGTTCAGGTTATATAGCCAGTGGGTATAAATACATGTTAAAATTGTTTAGTACGTTCACATACCACGTTCTACACTATTACAGGGTTAGTTGAAAGTTTAGTGGGGTTAGGCTGGTATGGTTATTACTTTATTCGGGTCGCATACCTTACGAAGAATGTCTCTGAAATGAATGCATCGTCTGATCCTCTCTTAAAACTCCTGCACCATGTTTCCTCAAAAGAAATATACATATTTGACATGCGGAACGTGAGAGTTGTCTCAAAATGGATAATTTATAATCCGTACACAATGAGGATGATACATTAATTAATAACTAGATTAATATTTACTTATCGTTGAATCAACAAACACTTAAAATGTCTATCAGCGAAATGCGAAAATGAATTAAATTTGTACATGAGAACGACGATGATCGATTATGGTAGCGCGATCATACACTTAAGACCACTTCCAACATCTTCTACATCTTTATTATTCCATCAATTTATTCAGGTTATTAGAAGTCCATGCATTTGCGTCTTCCTTTTTTGTTTTAACTCTTTATTTGACTTTAAAATGTAAGTGAATATTAATCAGCGTACCCTTTAATCGGAGTATAATAAAAATCTGCAGGAAAGTGGAGTTGGCTTTTTCCGAACTGAAGCGTGTAAAGAGGTTTATGGCTGTTTTCAGTTGGAAACTTGAAACTTTGTAGCGCTTAATGTAATACTACTTTAAATTCAGACCTTGCTGATTCAATTGCGCGATTAAGAATTAAAACTTAATATAACACCGTTTGCTTCAAAACCTTAATCTAAACCAATTTGAACTAAATCTCTCTTGGGCAAATAATCTAGGATTTTAGTGCGTCATTTAATTTTTATTTCAGTTTTCGGCTAAACCTAAGAAAGCAACAATGCCGCAAATTTTAACAAGACGGTATTTTTTTGCATTTATGTACAGACTAAAACATATCCTTCCCAAACAATACACAGAAATTCTGATGTCTTATTTATCAGAGAGATATTTGAGGATCAAGCAGGAAGATGCCTACTTAAATCTCAAAGAAATTAAAGCCGGAGTGCCACAGGGTAGTGTCTTGGGTCCAGTCCTTTGCCTACTGTTTACCTGTGATCTTCCAGTACCAGAAAACAACACAAGAGCTACTTTTGCTGACGATACTGCCATCCTAGCTGTCGGTAAAAGCAACGAAGAAACAGCAAACAAGCTGCAAACACCCATCAATCAATTTCAAAGCTGGACAAAAAGGTGGAGAATAAAACTTAACGAAACCAAGTCAGTCCATATTGATTTCACCAACAAACGAATAGAACACGCTCCGGTAACGATAAATGATCAGATAATACCATATGGCATATGCCAACACAGCCAAATATCTCAGCTTAACACTTGACACTAAACTTCGGTGGAAAGTTCATGTCAGAAAAAAAGAGAGGAGTTGGGTATTAGATATCGAAAAATGTACTGGCTTTTAGGAAGAAACTCCGCTCTGTCAGTACATAATAAGCTTCTACTATACAAGCAGATACTAAAACCAGTGTGGACATACGGTATACAGCTCTGGGGTTGTACCAAAAAAAGTAATACAAACTTCTCACAATAAAGTACTAAGGAACATCGTAGATGCACCCTGGTACATTAGAAACGATGATCTTCATAGGGACCTTGGAGTAGAGTTTGTAGACAGAGAAATTCAGAAGTTTTCGAGAAGCCACGAACAAAGACTACTGCAGCACCTGACTATCGAGGCTATCCAGCTTCTCGATAACACAATTATAGTCAGGAGACTCAAAAGGAAAAAACCCTTTGAGCTGGTATAATGTGACACTATTAGTGCTTTAAAAAAAAGTGTTAACAAGTGTTTTTTTTTTAAAGCAGAGTCAGTGTTTGTGTTAGTACACAAGATAAGAGTGCCAAATGCTAGAACAGAAGAGACGCCAATGGGTGACTTACATCTTAACTTTTTTATAGTATACAAGATGGTTTACCCGGCGTTGCACGGGCGATTACAATTTTAATTACTGTTTTAACTTGAATAAGCCCAATAATTACAAATCATACACAAATGACATACTCTGATCAATCATCTTTTCATTTTCTTATAATTCCTTAAAAAATAACTATTTATTGCTTAAAAATTGAATAATAACTCAAATTTATTTTCTTTCGTCTTGTTTCAATTAAAAATGTACTAATAAAAATAATACTTCATGTACATTTATTACTAATTGTATACAAAACAATCTTTACTTGTGAAATCGTGTTATGACCAGGTATTTGCTGACGTAAGATCGAATCCCGTCCAAGTAATTTTTTTTTTTTAAATTGGTAATATGTGCTTGTACTTAAAGTTTGGCGTTAGATCTGCAAGTTCCTAAATAGTAACTGTGCAAAATTTGGTCCCGATCGGTCAACGGACCTAGGATTCTATAGCGAACAAACAAACAAACACACAAACAAACAAACAAGCTCTTTTATAAATATAGATTAGGAATAGAACTAAGTTACTTATTAGTCTAAGACCAGCAGGCCCTAACGGGCCTACTGGAGCGCCTACGGCGCCGTTCGAAGACCATAGAAATATCTGTATACGGTTCAACTCTTTTGCGTCCAAGTTCTATGCGTCAAAATAAAAACATCGATAAATCTCAAAGCGCTCGACGGAAACCGAGCTCGTACAATTTTCGGTAATAGATAATAGACAACTCGCGTTGCATGCTCGGAGGATGAGAAGCGAATACAATTCACTTTTATCGATCATAGACAATTATTCGCTATGCATGCTCGGCGGGGATAACGCGGGTACAATTCACTTTTATCGAAAATTGACGACTTGCTTGCACGCTCGGCGGGGATGTACAGGGTACAATTCGATTTTATCGATCATAGACGACTCGCGTTGCATGCTCGGCGGGGATGACGCGGGTACAATTCACTTTTAATGATCATAGACCGTGTTGCATGCTTGGCCGGGATGAACCGGGTACAATTCACTTTTATCGATCATAGACGACTCGCTTGCATACTTGGCGGGGATGAACCGGGTACAATTCGATTTTATTGATCATAGACCGTGTTGCATGCTTGGCCGGGATGAACCGGGTACAATTCACTTTTATTGATCATAGACGACTCGCTTGCACGCTCGGCGGGGATGAACCAAATACAATTCGTTTTTTTTGTTCATAGACCGCGTTTCATGCTTGGCGGGGATGAACCGGGTACAATTCACTTTTATCGATCATAGACGACTCGCTTGCCCGCAATTAAAAAGAAAAAACATCGGTCAACTCTATTTTATCGATCATCAATAAATGTCGCTGCGCGTTCGATGAGAACCGAGCCCGTACAAATTTCGGTAAAAGATGATAGACGACTCGCGCTGCACGCTCGGCGGAGGTGAAGCTGATACAATTCACTTTTATCGATCATAGACGACTCAAGTTGCATGCTTTGTGGAGGTGAAGCGGGTGCAATTCACTTTTATCGATCAGCGAAGACTCGCGCTGCACGCTCGGCGCAGGCCAAGCGGGTGCAATTCACTATTATCTACAATACACGATTTGCGTTGCGTGCTCGATGGGAGCTAAGCGCGTTAAGTTTTGTTTTATCGATCATGGACGAATCGCGCTGCGCGCTCTGAGTAGGCAAACGGGACCAATTATCTTTAATCGCCCACAGAAGCCTCGCGCTGCGCGCTCGGCGGGGGCTAAGTGCGTTAAGTTCTCTTTTATCAATCAGATACGACTCACGATGCGCGCTCGGAGAAGACAAACTGGTACAATTCTCTTTTATCGCTCGATGGGAGCTAAACGCGTTAAGTTTTTTTTATCGATCATAGACGACTCGCGCTGAGTGCTTGGAGAAAGCAAACGCGTACAATTATCTTTAATCAACAACAGACGCCTCGCGCTTCGCGCTCGGCGGGGACTAAGCGCGTTAAGTTATCTCGAGCCAAAAACGACTTTCGGGCCGCAAACGACTCCCGGGCCGCAAACTACTCCCGGATCGCAAACTACTCCCGGGCCACAAACGACTCCCGGGCCGCAAACTACTCCTGGGCCGTAAACGACTCCCGGGCCGCAAACGATTCCCGGGCTGCAAACGACTCCCGGGCCGTAAACGACTCCCGGGCCGCCAACGACTCCTGGGCCGCAAACAACTCCAGGGCTGCAAACGTCTCCCATGCCGCAAGCGACTACCGGGCCGCAAACTACACCCGGGCCGCAAACTACTCCCGGGCCGCAAACGACTCCCGGGCCACAAACGACTCCCGGGCTGCAAACGATTCCCGAGCCGTAAACGATTCCCGGGCCGCCAACGACTCCCGGGCCGCAAACAACTCCCGGGCCGCAAACGACTCCCGGGCCGCAAACTACTTCCCAGTAGCAAACTACTCCCGGACGCAAACGACTCCTGGATCGCAAATGACTCCCGGGCTGCAAACTACTCCGGAACCGGAACTGGAAATGAACTGTTGGCACCGAACCGGGTGCCGATATCATTATAAAATATAAACCGAACCATTAAAATTTATCGAGCCGGTAACCGGAACTGAACCGTTTTTTTGCGGTTCGGTTCCCTCTTTACAACCGTTATTTTTATAATTACAAAGAAACAAATATTGAATTGGCTATTAAATTTATTTATCAACTAAAACTTAAAATCTCATTACAAAAAACATTACCTTTAAAATAAATAAAATATTAATTTCGGATTGGTTAAATAAACAAAAACCTTATTAATAGTTTCAATATGTTTTGCGACCCAAAATAAAATTCTCGCGAAACCACAGTTTAAGAAACACTGCTATAGTCAATACAAGCTGTTTTTTTTATGGTAGGTGGAAAAAACCATGTTCCTTCTGAGTTTATTTATTTCAGGGGTTTGGAGCAGTCCAATTTTTTAGTTGCTCCGCTCCAGCTCCGCTCCGGCATCAAGATGCCTGCTCCAGCTCCGCTCCCGCTCCGCTCCGCGCTCCAAATATTAATAAAATAAGTTTTTTTATTTAAAAATTTGCTTTTCAAAACAAAGCTAAAATTTTATGAGATATGTAGAAATGGACCAAAAATTACAATATTTGACCCTAAGAAACAAGTGAAGTTAAATAAATGAACAAATTATTGATCTTCAAAAGTTAAAAACAGAAAAAAAAGTTCTTTAAAATTTTTCAAAATTCAAATACAAAATAATGAAAATTAATATTCAGAAAAGTTACATTATAGGTAATAATTTTACTTCAAAAAAATCAAATTTAGTTTATTTATAATTTTATTAAATACTATACCCATGAGAATAATTCATTACAAAAAAATGTAGTTTATAATAGTAAAGTGGAGCAGTGGAGCAATCAAAATTATTTGCTCCGGGCTCCGCTCCCGCTCCGGGCAAAAACCCATTGCTCCACTGCTCCGCGCTCCAGCTCCGCGCTCCGCTCCAAACCCCTGATTTATTTCTCAATTTAAATTACAACTCTGTGCTTTGAAAAAGGAATATTTTAAATAAAGACTTAAAACCTTGAAAAATTTAGAAAATTATTATTTTTTAGTGACCAGGCCGCATAAAAACTTGTAGTATTTTATATCGATGTAAAGCTAAAATGTAGGCGGTCAAGATTATTAAATAAAAAATGGGGTGTTGTATTTGAAATATAAAAGTTGCTGTTGGTTCCAGAGGGGTGACTCACCCTGTATATTTAAAAATATGTTCATTGTGTTCGGAAGAAAAAACTGTATGAAATACCGTTTAAATCAACTTTCTATCTCAAACCGTTAAACCGCAATCGACCGATCCCGCACTAATGACTCACACTGTATATTTGAAAATATTTTTATCGTGTTTGGAAGAAAAAACTGTATCAAATAGCGTTTGAATCAACTTTCTATCTCAAACCGTTAAGCGACAATCGACCGATCCCGCACTAATGACTAACCCTGTATATTTGAAATTTTTTTGTGAACTTTTGGAAAATTTGGGAATTTTGGATTTTTTGAACTTTTGGGAATTTTGGAACTTTTGGGAATTTTGGAACTTTTGGGAATTTTGGAACTTTTGGGAATTTTGGAGTTTTTGGGAATTTAGGAACTTTTGGGAATTTTGGAACTTTTGGGAATTTTGGAACTTTTGGGAATTTTGGAACTTTTGGGAATTTTTGAAATTTTGGAACTTTTGGGAATTTTAGAACTTTTGGGAAATTTTAAACCTTTGGAACTTATGGGAAATTTTGGACCTTTGGAACTTTTGGGAATTTTGGAACTTTTGGGAAATTTTGAACTTTTGGAACTTTTAGGAATTTTGGAACTTTTGGGAATTATGTCTATTGAGAATTTTAGACATACCTTCCGTTTGGGTGCAAGTCCCATGTCTAGAGGTGGCTCCGTTCCAGAGATGTATCAATCACAAGCTCGAAGCTAATGTTTTCAGAATCCTGTTTAACTATAATTTTTTCAATTTCGATCAAAGTGTATTGAACTTAATTACGATTGGTGCAAGTCCCATGTATGTAGGTGGCTCCGTTCCAGAGACACATCAATCACAAGCTCGAAGCTAATGTTTTCAGAATCCTTTTTAACTATAATTTTTTCAATTTCGATCAAAGTGTACTGAACTTAATTACGTTTGGTGCAAGTCTCATGTATGTAGGTGGCTCCGTTCCAGAGACACATCAATCACAAGCTCAAAACTAATGTTTTCATAATCCTGTTTTATTATAATTTTTTTCAATTTCGATCAAAGTGTACTGAACTTAATTTCGTTTGGTGCAAGTCCCATGTTTGTAGGTAGCTTCGTTCCAGAGATACTTTCTATCTCAAACCTTTAAGCGACAATCGACCGATCCCGCACTAATGACTCACCCTGTATATTTGAAAATATTTTTATCGTGTTCGGAAGAAAAAACTGTATCAAATAACGTTTGAATCAACTTCCTATCTCAAAGCGTTAAGTGACAATCGACCGATCGGGCACTTATGACTCACCCTGTATATTTGAAAATATTTTTATCGTGTTCGGAAGAAAAAACTATCAATTAGCGTTTGAATCAACTTTCTATCTCAAACCGTTAAGCGAAAATTGACCAATTATATCGACGCATCCCGTATATGGACTATTTTCCCATATGTTGACGTCACTACGACCGGTATCGTTTTGATACGAAAAACTATCTGAAATCACCGATGCACGAGCTCATTTAAGAAAAACTACTTTTGAAACCTTTTTTTTTGTTTCTTTCTTTTCGAATATCTCGTAAACTTTTTAATTATAAAAAAAAACGCACCCGTCGTGTGCACATTTTCCCCTATCTTGAATGTCTCCACCATTCCCGGTTAGGCCGGAAAAAACATCATCTTTGGTATTTATGAGCAAACACCCTGTATATTTATCCACGTTGTTAGACACAATGCAAAAATTATTTTATCGAAAGTCCGAGAACGGCAGGGTCTGTAGCCTAATAATAGCAATAATTGCAAAGATCGGAATGTCGCGGTCGATAAGGTTCAAAATGTGGCAACGCCCTGTCTACCGAAAAAATGTTTTAACGATAGATAGTCGACTCGCGGCCCTCGAAATTAGGTACCTACTTGAAGGAAAAAATACGAAGAATCTGACGGTATTGGTGGCGAAGGGCGCAGTGGTCGAATAAAAATACTGGCACACTTTAATTGTGGCACGCGCGCAAACCAATGGACCTTATGATAAAAGGCCGAGCGCGCTCGGAAACGGGCACGAATAAAAACGTCAATTGCTCAGCTATTTTCTGTCCCACGGGAATATTTTTTTTACAAATCGAAAGCCCGTACCTTGTACTTTCCGACGACGCGTGGCGCTTTGACTTTGGTTGCTCGTGAGCGCCGCCGTCCCGACGCGGACGTGACGAGATGATTGTTTTTGAAAATCATTTGAGGTGTTCCATGTTTAAAACTATTAATTGTCGAGTTATTGCCGGTTTAACAATAATTTATAGACAAACATGCAATATTTGATTACAATAGTATTTTAAAAATACATTCAGAGTAACGCGTTTTATTTACATAGTTGTCGTACACGTGCAGTTTCATTTTTTAGTAGGTTAATTAAAACAAAACATTTATTATGATAAGATTATTGACTGTTACGAAATACAAAAAAGTTGTTTATTTATTTTAATAACGACATGCAAATATAATTCAGAGTATTAAATAATTGCTGTTGATTTGCGATTAACGAGTTAATGAAAAAAGATGCAAACAAACTTAATAAGTAAATACTTAACTTAAAATGTGGTTTGCTGAGAAAGATGCATTTTTACTGGAACGTTTACAGGGCTCTTTTCCAGAAGGGCGGTTTATGTTTGTTTCCCCATTTATAAAATAACACACAACCGACGAAGCGAAGACAACACACTGGTATTTTAGTGTAACGTTTGCTGATAACGGCGCGCCACGCCTATATGCCGTACGCGTAATCGGTAAAATCAGAGTATTAAAAATGAAAATTCGTCAAAAACAGAAAAACGGCTGTACAGATCATGCTCAAATTTTGGGGACACATTTTCCCACAAGATAAACAGCTACTGTGTAAATATCAAACCTTAAATTGGCGCCGGTAGGGCGCCACGAGCAAAAAGGCGCCACTTTAAGCCAAAAAACTGAATTTTTTCGGTTTTTCGCAGATAGCGTTTCCGTCGTCCGAGCTACCGTAACGAAACTCGGCACAGAGCTAGTTCGTTCTTTCATACGTTTTTTAAAGCAAACCGGAAGTCGCTGCGTCGAGTTTTTCGATTTTTAATTTCACTCGGGGCCAAAAAGGGAAAACTCTGTTAGTATATAGTAACCAGCAGGCCCTAACGGGCCTACTGGGGCGCCTACGGCGCCGTTCCGAGACCATCGAAATATCTGTATCCGGTCTAACTCTTTTGCGTCCAAGTTCTATGCGTCAAAATAAAAACATCGATAAATCTCGAAGCGCTCAACGGAAACCGAGCCCGTACAATTTTCATTATTAGATAATAGACGACTCGCGTTGCATGCTCGGCGGAGGAGAAGCGAATACAATTGACTTTTATCGATCATAGACAATTCGCTATGCATGCTCAGCGGAAATAACGCGGGTACAATTCACTCCCGGGCCGCAAACGACTCCCGAGCTGCAAACTACTCCTGGGCCGCAAACGACTCCCGGGCCGCAAACAACTCCTGGCCTGCAAACGACTTCCAGGCTGCAAACTACTCCCCAGCGGCAAACGACTCTCGGGCTGCAAACGACTCCCAGGCCGCAAACATTTTCCGGGTGCAAACTCCTCCCGGGCCGCATACGGGCCACAAACGACTTCCGAGCCGGAAACGACTCCCGGGTCGCAAACGACTCCCGAGCCGCAAACAACTCCCGGGCCGCAAACTACTCCCGCGCCGCAAACTACTCCTGGGCCGCAAACGACTCCCGGGCCGCAAACGACTCCCGGGCTGCAAACGACTCCCGAGACGCAAATAACCCCCGGGCCGCAAACGACTCCCGGGTCGCAAACGACTCCCGGGCCACAAACGACTCCCGAGCTGCAAACTACTCCTGGGCCGCAAACGACTCCCGGGCCGCAAACAACTCCTGGCCTGCAAACGACTTCCGGGCTGCAAACTATTCCCCAGCGGCAAACGACTTTCGGGCTACAAATGACTCCTGGGCCGCAAAAGAATATCGGGCCGCAAACGACTACCGGGCTGCAAACGACTCCTAGGCCGCAAACATTTTCCGGGTGCAAACTCCTCCCGGGCCGCATACGGGCCACAAACGACTTCCGAGCCGGAAACGACTCCCGGGTCGCAAACGACTCCCGAGCCGCAAACAACTCCCGGGCCGCAAACTACTCCCGGGCCGCAAACTACTCCTGGGCCGCAAACGACTCCCGGGCCGCAAACGACTCCCGGGCTGCAAACGACTCCCGGGACGCAAACAACTCCCGGGCCGCAAACGACTCCCGGGACGCAAACAACTCCCGGGCTGCAAACGACTCCCGGGTCGCAAACGACTCCCGGGCTACAAACTACTTTCAAACCGCAAACGACTCCCTGGTCGCAAACGACTACCGGGATGCAAACGACTCATAGGCCGCAAACGACTCCCGGGCCGCAAACGACTTCAAGGCCGCAAATGACTCTTGGGCCGCAAACTACTCCTGAGATGAAAACGACTCCCGGGCTGCAAACTACTGCCGGGCTGCTAACGACTCCCAGGCCGCAAACGACTCCCGGGTCGCAAACGACTCCTGGGCTGCAAACTACTCCCGGGCCCCAAACGACTCCTGGGTCGCAAACGACTTCCGAGCTGCAAACTACTTCCAGTCCGCAAACGACTACCGGACTGCAAACTACTCCCGGGCCGCCAACGACTCCCAGGTCGCAAACGACTCCCGGGCTGAAAACAACTCCCCAGCCGCAAACGACTTAGGGGTCGCAAACGACTATTGGGCTGCAAACTACTTTCGGGCTGCAAACTACTATCGGGCCGCAAACGACTCCTGGGCTGCAAACTACTCCCGAGCCGCAAGCGACTACCGGGTCGCAAACGACTCCCGGATCGCAAACGACTCCCGGGCTGCAAACTACTCCCGGGCCGCAAACCACTCTTGGGCCGCAAACGACGCCCGGGCCGCAAACGACTTTAAGGCCGCAAATGACTCCCGGGACGCAAAAACGACTCCCGGGCCGAAAAAACGACTCCCGGACCGAAAACTACACCCGGGACGCAAACTAATGCAGGGCCGCGAACTACTCCCGGATCGCAAATGACTCCCGGGCTGCAAGCTACTCCCGGGAAGCAAACGACTCATGGGTCGCAAACGACTCCCAGGTCGCAAACGACTTTCGGGCTGCAAACGACTCCCGGGCCGCAAACGACTCCCGAATCGCAAATGACTCCCGGGCTGCAAACTACTCCCTAGATGCAAACGACTCATAGGCCGCAAACGACTCCTGGGTCGCAAACGACTCCCATGCTGCAAACTACTCCCAGGCCGCAAATGACTCCTGGGTCGCAAATGACTCCTGGGTCGCAAACGACTCCCGAGCTGCAAACTACTTCCAGTCCGCAAACGACTTCCGGACTGCAAACTACGTCCGTGCCGCAAACTACTCCCGGGCCGCCAACGACTCCCGGGTCGCAAACGACTCCTAGGATGCAAACGACTCATAGGCCGCAAACGACTTCCGGGCCGCAAAAGACTCCCGGGTCGCAAATGACTCCCGAACTGCAAACTACTCCCGAGCCGCAAACGACTCCCGGGATGCAAACGACTCATAGGCCGCAAACTACTCCCGGGCCGCCAACGACTTTCGGGTCGCAAACGACTTCCGGGCTGCAAACAACTCCCGAGCCGCAAACGACTTCCGTGTCGCAAACGACTCCTGGGCTGCAAATTACTTTTAGGCTACAAACTACTATCGGGCCGCAAACGACTCCTGGGCTGCAAACTACTACCGTGCCGCAAGCGACTCCCGGGTCGCAAACGACTCCCGGGCTGCAAACTACTTCCGGGCCGCAAACGACTCCCAGGCTGCAAACTACTCCTGGGCCGCAAACGACTCCTGGATCGCAAATGACTCCCGGGCTTCAAACTACTCCCCAGCCGCAAACGACTCTCGGGCTGCAAATGACTCCTGGGCCGCAAAAGAATATCGGGCCGCAAACGACTACCGGGCTGCAAACGACTCCCAGCCCGAAAACATTTTCCGGGTGCAAACTCCTCGTGGGCCGCAAACTCCTCCCATGCCGCATACGACTCCTGGGCCACAAACGAGTTTCGGGCCGGAAACGACTCCTGGGCCGTAAACGACTCCCGGGTCGCAAACGACTCCCGATCTGCAAACAACTCCCGGGCCGCAAGCTACTCCCGGGCTGCAAACTACTTCCAGGCCGCAAACGACTCTCGGGCTGCAAACGAATCCCGGGCTGCAAACGACTCCCAAGCCGCAAACAACTACCGGGCCGCAAACAACTCCCGGGATGCAAACGACTCCCGGGTCGCAAACGACTCCCAGGCTGCAAACGACTGCCGGCCTGCAAACTACTCCCGGGCCGCAAACGACTCCCAGGCCGCAAACGACTCCCGGGCCGCAAACCGCTCCCGGGCCGCAAACGACTCTCAGGTCGCAAACGACTCCCGGGATGCAAACGACATATGCCGAAACGACTCCCGGGCCGCAAACGACTCCCGGGTCGCAAATGACTCCCGGGCTGCAAACTATTCCCGAGCCGCTAACGACTCCCGGGCTGCAAACTACTGCCGGGCTGCTAACGACTTCTAGGCCGCAAACGACTCCCGGGTCGCAAACGACTCCCGGGCTGCAAACTACTCCTGGGCCGCAAACGACTCCTGGGTCGCAAACGACTCCCGAGCTGCAAACTGCTTTCAGTCCGCATACGACTTTCTGACTGCAAACTACTCCCGGGAAGCAAACGACTCCCGGGTCGCAAACGACTCCCGGGTCGCAAACGACTCCCGAGCCGCAAACAACTTACGGGTCGCAAACGACTCCCGGGCTGCAAATTACTTTCGGGCTGCAAATTACTTTCGGGCTGCAAACTACTATTGGGCCGCATACGACTCCTGGGCTGCAAACTACTACCGTGGCGCAAGCTACCCCCGGGTCGCAAACGACTCTCGGGTCGCAAACGACTCCAGGGCTGCAAACTACTTCTGGACCGCAAACGACTACTGGGCTGCAAACTACACCCGGGCCGCAAACGACTCCCGGATCGCAAATGACTCCCGGGCTGCAAACTACTCCCGGGCCGCAAACTACTCTTAGGCCGCAAACGACTCCCGGGCCACAAACGACTTCAAGGCCGCAAATGACTCTTGGGCCGCAAACTACTCCTGAGATGAAAACGACTCCCGAGCCGCAAAAACGACTCCCGGGCTGCAAAAACGACTGCCGGGCCGCAAACTACACGCGGGACGCAAACTACTGCCAGGCCGCAAACTACCCCAGATCGCAAATGACTCCCGGGCTGCAAACTACTCCCGGGCCACAAACGACTCGCAGGACGCAAACGGATACAAATCCCTTGTATTGCCCGCAGACGACTCTCGCTGCACGCTCGATGGGGGGGTTTTATCGATCATGGACGAATCGCGCTGAATAGGCAAACGGGTCCAATTATCTTTAATCGCTCACAGATGCCTCGCGCTGCGCGCTCGACGGGGGCTAAGTGCGTTGAGTTCTCTTTTATCAATCAGATACGACTCACGATGCGCGCTCGGAGTAGACGAACGGGTACAATTCTCTTTTATCGCTCGATGGGAGCTAAACGCGTTAAGTTTTTTTCATCGATCATAGACGACTCGCGCTGAGTGCTTGGAGAAAGCAAACGCATACAATTATCTTTAATCAACCACAGACGCTAAGCGCGTTGTTATCTCGAGCCGAAAACGACTTTCGGCCCGCAAACGACTCCTGGGTTGCAAACGACTCCCGGGCCGCAAACTACTCCCGGATCGCAAACTACTCCCGGGCCACAAACGACTCCCGGGCTGCAAACTACTCCAGGGTCGCAAACGACTCCCGGGCCGCAAACGACTCCCGGGCTGCAAACGACTTCCGGGCCGTAAACGACTCCCGGGCCGCAAACAACTTCCGGGCTGCAAACGTCTCCCATGCCGCAAGCGACTACCGGGCCGCAAACTACACCCGGCCCGCAAACTACTTCCGGCCCGCAAACGACTCCCGGGCCGCAAACGACTCCCGGGCCGCAAACGACTCCCGGGCCGCAAACTACTTCCCAGTCGCAAACTACTCCCGGGCCGCAAACGACTCCCGGATCGCAAATGACTCCCGGGCTGCAAACTACTCCCGGGCCACAAACGACTCCCGTGCCGCAAACTACTCTTGGGCCGCAAATTACTCCCGAGCCGAAAACGACTTCCGGGTCGCAAATACGACCCGGGCCGCAAACTACACCCGGGCTGCAAACTACTTCCGGGACGCAAACTACTCCCGTCACGCAAACTACTCCCGGGCCGCAAATGACTCCCGGGCTGCAAACTACTCCCGGGCCACAAATGACTCCCGGGCCGCAAACTACTCTTGGGCCGCAAACGACTCCCGGGTCCGCAAAGGACTCCCGGGATATCGATATGTAGAACGTTTTCTTGTGAGCCACCTCTGTCTACGCACCCTGTACATACGATACACGGCCACGTCCAAAAGCCACCCCCCAACTGTCCGTCCGTTTACCCTAAAATACATCGCGATTTGGAGTGCTCGAAAGCGCAATCAAAGGAAACAACTTGTTCACGTTTTTTTTGTAACCCCAAAATGTCCCGTCAGTTGCAGTCGAACATTTTTTTCATACGTACAGTACCCGTCGAAAGTCAATTTTTTCACCGCCTCGCGAGTCTTGGGTGGCTACCATTCTGATAGAACTACGCATCTACTTTGCCATTTCGAACGAAACACCCTATATATTTGTGTTCGTCGTAAAACGAAAACACCGTGTACATAAGTGCACATATGCTCAGAAAATACGGATTGTTGCACATATCACATGATTAAAATTTCGTTTGTCTGAAATCAAAACTAAATGAAAAAAAGGGGGTGAGCCTGATTTCAGTTATACTCGGTATGCATCGTTGTCATACAATTTTTACATAATGTATACTTTTTAAAATCTCCTATTAAAAACAAAAAGCATTTTACCGGAACTGGAAATGAACTTTTGGCACCGAACCGGGTGCCGATATCATTATAAAATATAAACCGGTGGTTCGGAACGTAAACCGAACAATTAAAATTTATCGAGCTGGTAACCGGATCTGAACCGTTTTTTGCGGTTCGGTTCCCTCTTTACAACCGTTATTTTTATAATTACAAAGAACCAAATATTAAATAGGCTATTAAATTTATTTATCAACTAAAACTTAAAATGTCATTACAAAAAACATTACCTTTAAAATAAATAAAATATTATTTTCGGATTGGTTAAATAAACAAAAACCTTATTAATAGTTTCAATATGTTTTGCGACCCAAAATGAAATTCTCGCAAAACCAGTTTAAGAAACACTGCTATAGTCAATACAAGCTGTTTTTTTATGGTAGGTGGATAAAAACCATGTTCCTTCTGAGTTTATTTATTTCTCAATTTAAATATAGGGCATTTACAAAATAGAAAATTAAATTAAAGCTAAAATACTTAAGAATTATATATTTTATTTGCCATTTTGATAATTGCGTACAAAATAAAATTTATTTAATCAGAGACTTGTTTCATCTTTAATGTAATGGGTAGTTAAGGACAAAAATATTAAATAATTATTGTTTTACAATTGAATTTTTGAAAGATGTTAACATTAAACAATAGTACACAATTTAATTAGTCAATGGCCATATGTGTTGGCATTTTATGTACTATAATTTAAAAAAAATTGCCAATCCATTAATTTGTTCAATTAAAATTCGACGATTTGCTATGGCTCTAGTTTTGCAAACATCTTGTTCAGCCAGTTGTTTTTTCATTTTAAATGGTTGGATATTCATAAAATTCATAGTTTTTTTTTGCTTCGATCATTTTTGTACAGCATTGAAGATTCTATGATCTGGTCACCTTACACATGACTGCTTGTTAAAAAAATCGCTTCTCACTTGAAATTCTGAAAACATACCTGCAATAAAACAGCTGTTTAGTTACAAAGTGAAAAATTCAAATAACTTATTAAAACAAATTAATCATTCATACCCATTACCTATAAATTATTTAAGCGTTATTGAATAGTGGGGCTGCAAACCTCGTAGTTGACACCTGTCGCTTGGCTGCAACTTCACATGTAAACACAACAGAGTATACGGACTGTCAAATGGATTAATCGGAATTAATTAACATTCATACATACGCCGACAATCTAAAAATAATTTTAAACAATTTAATATGCCACATCACCTACTTTTAGAATATCACCTGTTAACATTCCGGCAAAACTGCAAACTTTTTACTCAGATCTGTACATAGGCATCTTTCAAGAATGGTTTTTCATAATGTTGTAATTAATTCCATCTGTTCACTTATTCGTGTTGTGACATCAGCGAGCACGTAAATAATGAATTTTTCATTGTATTTAACAGTAATTAAAACTTAATTTCATGTTTACGTTGTTGCACGGCAAAGCGAACTAAATAACTCGTCTTCTTATCACAGAACACCTTCTTATCTGTAGAGCCCGCCCACTCAGCGATGTATGCTTATTGGGATGCGCAACGATCAATCGCGTTTTGAAAATGAAAAATCGTAAAAAACAGAAAAACGGCTTTTCAGATTGGGCTGAAATTTTCAGGATGCATTTTCCCAATCGAAAGACACGTCCGGTGAAAATTTGAACGGTCGAGAAGCCGTTTTCGCGGTAGCACGAGCTAAATAGCGTCACTTAGTTTGTCGACCGATCGAAACATCCATTTTACATAGAAAACCCATTAGAGATTTTATTTTTTCGGTTTTTCGCGGATAGCGTTTCCGTCGTCCGAGCTACCGTAACGAAACTCGGCACAGAGCTAGTTCGTTCTTTCGTACGTTTTTTAAAGCAAACCCCGTATTTTTGCGTAGAGTTTTTCGATTTTTAATTTCGATCGGGGCAAACGGGCGAACCTTCAGTGTACTATCTAACCAGCAGGCCCTAACGGGCCTACTGGGGCGCCTACGGCGCCGTTCCGAGACCATAGAAATATCTGTATCCGGCCTAACTCTTTTGCGTCCAAGTTCTATGCGTCAAAATAAAAACATCGATAAATCTCGAAGCGCTCAACGGAAACCAAGCCCGTACAATTTTCATTAATAGATAATAGACGACTCACGTTGCATGCTCGGCGAAAGAGAAGCGAATACAATTGACTTTTATCGATCATAGACAATTCGCTATGCATGCTCGGCGGGGATAACGCGGGTACAATTCACTCCCGGGTCGCAAACGACTCCCAGGTCGCAAACGACTCCCGGGCTGCAAACGACTCCCGGGCTGCAAACGACTCCCGGGCCGCAAACGACTCCCGGACCGCTAACGGCTCCCGGGCCGCAAACGACTCCCGGGTCGCAAACGACTCCCGGGTCGCAAACGACTCCCGGGCTACAAACTACTTCCAAACCGCAAACGACTCAAGGGTCGCAAACGACTCCCGGGATGCAAACGACTCATAGGCCGCAAACGACTACCGGGCCGCAAACGACTCCTGGGCCGCAAACGACTCCCGGGTCGCAAATGACTCCCAGGCCGCAAACTACTACCGGGCCGCAAACGACTCCCGGGTGGCAAATGACTCCCGGGCTGCAAACTGCTCCCGAGCCGCAAACGCCTCCCAGGCTGCAAACTACTGCCGGGCTGCTAACGACTCCCGGGCCGCAAACGACTCCCGGGCCTGAAACGACTCCCGGACCGCTTACGGCTCCCGGGCCGCAAACGACTCCCGGGTCGCAAACGACTCCCGGGTCGCAAACGACTCCCAGCTCGCAAACGACTCCCGGGCCTACAAACTAGTTCCAAACCGCAAACGACTCAAGGGATGCAAACGACTCATAGGCCGCAAACGACTCACGGGCCGCAAACGACTCCCGGGTCGCAAATGACTCCCGGACCGCAAACTGCTCCCGAGCCGCAAACGCCTCCCAGGCTGCAAACTACTGCCGGGCTGCTAACGACTCCCAGGCCGCAAACGACTCCCGGGTCGCAAACGACTTCTGGGCTGCAAACTACTCCTGGGCCGCAAACGACTCCTGGGTCGCAAACGACTCCCGAGCTGCAAACTACTTCCAGTCCGCAAACGACTTCCAGACTGCAAACTACTCCCGGGCCGCAAACTACTCCCGGGCCGCCAACGACTCCCGGTTCGCAAACGACTCCCGGGCTGCAAACAACTCCCGAGCCGCAAACGACTTCCGGGTCGCAAACGACTCTCGGCCTGCAAACTACTTTCGGGCTGCAAACTACTATCGGGCCGCAAACGACTCCTTGGCTTCAAACTACTTTCGGGCCGCAAGCGACTCCCGGGTCGCAAACGACTACCAGGCTGCAAACTACTTCCGGGCCGCAAACGACTCCCGGGCTGCAAACGACTCCCGGATTGCAAATGACTCCCGGGCTGCAAACTACTCCCGGGCCGCAAACTTTTCTTGGGCCACCAACGACTTCAAGGCCGCAAACTACTCCCGAGCCGAAAACAACTTCTGGGCCACAAAAACAACTCCCGGGCAGCAAAAACGACTCCCGGGCCGCAAACTACACCTGGGACGCAAACTACTGCCGGGCCGCAAACTACTCCTGTATCGCAAATGACTCCCGGGCTGCTTACGACTCCCAGGCCGCAAACGACTCCCGGGTCGCAAACGACTCCTGGGCTGCAAACTACTCCTGGGCCGCAAACGACTACTGGGTCGCAAACGACTCCCGAGCTGCAAACTACTTCCAGTCCGCAAACGACTTCCGAACTGCAAACTACTCCCGGGCCGCCAACGACTCCCAGGTAGCAAACGACTCCCGGGCTGCAAACAACTCCCGAGCCGCAAACGACTTCCGGGTCGCAAACGACTCCCGGCCTGCAAACTACTTTCGAGCTGCAAACTACTATCGGGCCGCAAGCGACTCCTGGGCCGCAAACGACTTCCTGGTCGCAAACGACTCCCGGGCCGCAAACTACTCCTGGGCCGCAAACGACTCCTGGGTCGCAAACGACTCCCGAGCTGCAAACTACTTCCAGTCCGCAAATTACTCCTGGGCCGCCAACGACTTCCAGGTCGCAAACGACTCCCGGGCTGCAAACAACTTCCGAGCCGCAAACGACTTCCAGGTCGCAAACGACTCCCGGCCTGCAAACTACTTTCGGGCTGCAAACTACTATCGGGCCGCAAACGACTCCTGGGCTGCAAACTACTTTCGGGCCGCAAGCGACTCCCGGGTCGCAAATGACTCCCGGGTCGCAAACGACTCCCGGGCTGCAAACTACTTCCGGGCCGAAAACGACTCCCAGGCTGCAAACGACTCCCGGATTGCAAATGACTCCTGGGCTGCAAACTACTCCCGAGCCGCAAACTATTCTTGGGCCGCCAACTACTTCAAGGCCGCAAATGACTTTTGGGCCGCAAACTACTCCCGAGCCGAAAACGACTCCTGGGCCGCAAAAACGACTCCCGGGCCGCCAACTTCACCCGGGACGCAAACTACTGCCGGGCCGCAAACTACTCCCGGATCGCAAATGACTCCCGGGCTGCTAACGACTCCCAGGTCGCAAACGACTCACGCGCTGCAAACTAATTCCAGTCCGCAAACGACTTCCGGAGTGCAAACTACTCCCGGGCCGCAAACTAATCCCGTGCCGCCAACGACTCCCGGGTCGCAAACGACTCCCGGGCTGCAAACAACTCCCGAGCCGCAAACGACTTCCGGGTCGCAAACGACTCCCGGCCTGCAAACTACTTTCGGGCTGCAAATTACTATCGGGCCGCAAACGACTCCTGGGATGCAAACTACTTTCGGGCCGCAAGCGACTCCCGGGTCGCAAACGACTCCCGGGCTGCAAACGACTCCCGGATTGCAAATGACTCCCGGGCTGCAAACTACTCCCGAGCCGCAAACTATTCTTGGGCCGCCAACGACTTCAAGGCCGCAAATGACTTTTGGGCCGCAAACTACTCCCGAGCCGAAAACGACTCCTGGGCCGCAAAAACGACTCCCGGGCCGCAAAAACGACTCCCGGGCAGCAAACTACACTCGGGACGCAAACTACTGCCGGGCCGCAAACTACTCCCGGATCGCAAATGACTCCCGGGCTGCAAACTACTCCCGGGCCACAAACGACTACCAGGACGCAAACGACTCGGAGAAGGCAAACGGATACAATTTCCTTGTATTGCCCGCAGACGACTCTCGCTGCGTGCTCGATGGGAGCTAAGCGCGTTAAGTTTTGTTTTATCGATCATGGACGAATCGCGCTGCGCGCTCTGAGTAGTCAAACGGGTTCAATTATCTTTAATCGCCGAAAGACGGCTAAGTGCGTTAAGTTCTCTTTTATCAATCAGATACGACTCACGATGCGCGCTCGGAGAAGACAAACGGGTACAATTCTCTTTTATCGCTCGATGGGAGGTAAACGCGTAAAGTTTTTTTTATCGATCATAGACGACTCGCGCTGAGTGCTTGGAGAAAGCAAACGCGTACAATTATCTTTAATCAACAACAGACGCCTCGCGCTCGGCGGAGGCTAAGCGCGTTATCTCGAGCCGAAAACGACTTTCGGGCCGCAAACGACTCCCGGGCCGCAAACTTCTCCCAGATCGCAAACTACTCCCGGGCCGCAAACGACTTCCGGGCCACAAAACGACTCACGGGCTGCAAACTACTCCCGGGCCGCAAACGACTCCCGGGCCACAAACGACTCCCGGGATGCAAACGACTCCCGGGCCGCCAACTACTTCCCAGTCGCAAACTACTCCCGGGCCACAAACTACTCCCCGGCCGCAAACTACTCCCGGGCCGCAAACTACTCCCGGGCCGCAAACGACTCCCGGGCCGCAAACGACTCCCGGGCCGCAAACAACTCCCGGACCACAAACGACTCCCGGACCGCAAACTACTTCCCAGTCGCAAACTACTCCCGGGCCGCAAACGACTTCTGGATCGCAAATGACTCCCGGGCTGCAAACTACTCCCGGGCCACAAACGACTCCCAGGCCGCAAACTACTCTTGGGCCGCAAACTACTCCCGAGCCGAAAACGACTTCCGGGCCGCAAAAACGACACCCGGACCGCAAACTACACCCGGGCTGCAAACTACTTCCGGGACGCAAACTACTCCCGGGCCGCAAACTATTCACGAATCGCAAATGACTCCTGGGCCGCAAACGACTCCCGGGCCGCAAACTTCTCCCGGATCGCAAACTACTCCCGGGCCGCAAACGACTTCCGGGCCGCAAACGACTCCCGGGCTGCAAACTACTCCCGGGCCGCAAACGACTCCCGGGCCACAAACGACTCCCGGGCTGCAAACGACTCCCGGGCCGCCAACTACTTCCCAGTCGCAAACTACTCCTGGGCCACAAACTACTCCCCGGCCGCAAACTACTCCCGGGCCGCAAACTACTCCCGGGCCGCAAACGACTCCCGGGCCGCAAACGACTCCCGGGCCGTAAACAACTCCCGGACCACAAACGACTCCCGGGCCGCAAACTACTTCCCAGTCGCAAACTACTGCCGGGCCGCAAACGACTTCTGGATCGCAAATGACTCCCGGGCTGCAAACTACTCCCGGGCCACAAACGACTCCCGGGCCGCAAACTACTCTTGGGCCGCAAACTACTCCTGAGCCGAAAACGACTTCCGGGCCGCAAAAACGACTCCCGGACCGCAAACTACACCCGGGCTGCAAACTACTTCCGGGACGCAAACTACTCCCGGGCCGCAAACTACTCACGAATCGCAAATGACTCCCGGGCTGCAAACGACTCCCGGGCCGCAAACTACTCCCGAGCCGAAAACGACTTCCAGGCCGCAAAAACGACTCCCGGGCCGCAAACTACACCCGGGCTGCAAACTACTTCCGGGACGCAAACTACTCCCGGGCCGCAAACTACTTCCGAATCGCAAATGACTCCCGGGCTGCAAACAACTCCCGGACCGCAAACGACTCCCGGGCCGCAAACTACTTCCCAGTCGCAAACTATTCCCGGGCCGCAAATGACTCCCGGGCCGCAAACTACTCCTGAGCCGAAAACGACTTCCAGGCCGCAAAAACGACTCCCGGGCCGCAAACTACACCCGGGCTGCAAACTACTTCCGGGACGCAAACTACTCCCGGGCCGCAAACTACTTCCGAATCGCAAATGACTCCCGGGCTGCAAACAACTCCCGGACCGCAAACGACTCCCGGGCCGCAAACTACTTCCCAGTCGCAAACTATTCCCGGGCCGCAAATGACTCCCGGGCTGCAAACTACTCCCGGGCCACAAACGACTCCCGGGCCGCAGACTACTCTTGGGCAGCAAACTACTCCCGAGCCGAAAACGACTTCTGGGCCGCAAAAACGACTCCCGGGCCGCAAACTACACCCGGGCTGCAAACTACTCCGGGGCCGCAAACTACTCCCGAATCGCAAATGACTCCCGGGCTGCAAACTATTCCCGGGCCACAAACGACTCCCGGGCCGCAAACTACTCTTGGGCCGCAAACGACTCCAGGGGCCGCAAAGGACTCCCGGGATATCGATATGTAGAACGTTTTTTTGTGAGCCACCTCTGTCTACGCACCCTTTACATAGGATACACGGCCACGTCCAAAAGCCACCCCCCAACTGTCTGTCCGTTTACCCTAAAATACATCGCGATTTGGAGTGCTCGAAAGCGCAATCAAAGGAACAAACATGTTCACGTTTTTTTTTGTAACCCCAAAATTTCCAATTATTTCCTTTCCCGTCAGTTGCAGTCGAACATTTTTTTCATACGTACAGTACCCGTCGAAAGTCAATTTTTTCACCGCCTCGCGAGTCTTGGGTGGCTACCATTCTGATAGAACTACGCCTTTACTTTGCCATTTCGAACGAAACACCCTATATATTTGTGTTCGTCGTAAAACGAAAAGTCACCGTGTACAGAAGTGCACATATGCTCAGAAAATACGGATTGTTGCACATATCACATGTTTAAAATTTGGTTTGTCTGAAATCAAAACTAAATGAAAAAAAGGGGGCGAGCCTGATTTCAGTTACACTCGGTATGCATCGTTGTCATAAAATTTTTACATAATGTATACTTTTTAAAATCTCCTATTAAAAACAAAAAGCATTTTACCGGAACTGGAAATGAACTGTTGGCACCGAACCGGGTGCCGATATCATTATAAAATATAAACCGGTGGTTCGGAACGTAAACCGAACAATTAAAATTTATCGAGCCGGTAACCGGAACTGAACCGTTTTTTTGCGGTTCGGTTCCCTCTTTACAACAGTTATTTTTATAATTACAAACAAATATTAAATTGGCTATTAAATTTATTTATCAACTATAACTTAAAATCTCATTACAAAAAACATTACCTTTAAAATAAATAAAATATTAATTTCGGATTGGTTAAATAAACAAAAACCCTATTAATAGTTTCAATATGTTTTGCGACCCAAAATAAAATTCTCACGAAACCACAGTTTAAGAAACACTGCTATAGTCAATACAAGCTGTTTTCTTTTATGGTAGGCGGATAAAAACCATGTTCCTTCTGAGTTTATTTATTTCTCAATTTAAATATAGGGCATTTACAAAATAGAAAATTAAATTAAAGCTAAAATACTTAAGAATTATATATTTTATTTGCCATTTTGATAACTGCGTACAAAATAAAATTTATTTAATCAGAGACTTGTTTCATCTTTAATGTAATGGGTAGTTAAGGACAAAAATATTAAATAATTATTGTTTTACAATTGAATTTTTGAAAGATGTTAACATTAAACAATAGTACACAATTTAATTAGTCAATGGCCATATGTGTTGGCATTTTATGTACTATAATTTAAAAAAATTGCCAATCCATTAATTTGTTCAATTAAAATTCGACGATTTGCTATGGCTCTAGTTTTGCAAACATCTTGTCCAGGCAGTTGTTTTTTCATTTAAAATGGTTGGATAGTGAGATGAACTTTTTTACTCGCTTGCAGATCACATAATCAAAACCTCTATCTGCTAAAATAAACTGTCCTTTTTTTAAGACCTCTTAGAAACCACATTTTTCCACCAACTATCTGGCGTACTACTATCATTAACGTCAGAGACATGAGCAATATTCCGTATAGCCGACTAACACTTTAAGCGTATTTGTATTTTTATAAGTTGAAAAAGTTGCTTGTTGAATTATCGTATCTTGATTTCTTGCCATCAGAATTTCTGTGCAGTCTATAATAAAATCGTACTCAAGCTACGACCTTTTTCGTGCTATAGACAGAAAATCTAAAGTTTTTAATTTTGAATATATATGATTAGTCCAAAAAGTTATTACCCTATTCCTATTGTCTACATCAAACATCATCGGTAACGTTTGGTAATAAAAATCGTGCCTATATTTCATAAGAGTTAATAATATTTCATCCTCCGTACTTGAAGCACACACACGAGTGCTTGTTAAAAAAATCGCTTCTCACTTGAAATTCTGAAAACATACCTGCAATAAAACAGCTGTTTAGTTACGAAGTGAAAAATTCAAATAACTTATTAAAACAAATGAATCATTCATACCCATTACCTATAAATTGTTAAGCGTTGGTGTATAGGGGGCTGCAAACCTCGTAGTTGAACCCTGTCGCTCGGCTGCAACTTCACGTGTAAACAAAACAGAGTATACGGACTGTCAATAAATTAATCGGAAATAATTAACATTCATACATTCGCCGACAATCTAAAAATAATTTTAAACAATTAAATATGCCACATCACCCACTTTCAGAATATCACCTGTTAACTTTCCGGCAAAACTGCAAACGTTTTACTCAGATCTGTACATAGGCATCTTTCAAGAACGGTTTTCACTTTTCATATGTTGTAATTTCTGTGGTTGTAATTAATTCCATCTGTTCTGTTGTGACATCAGCGAGCACGTAAATAATGATATCGTCAATTGTATTTAACAGTAATTAAAACTTAATTTCACTCACATTTCACATACTGTTCTTGCACGGCCAAAGCGTACAGAAACACCGGTCACTGCACTGCCCGGCCGTGATAGCGCTTATCTGTAATGCGCCGTGCCGTGAACGATCGAAAAAATGAAAATCCGTGAAAACAGAAAAACGGCCGGTCAGATTGGGCCGAAATTTTCGGGATGCATTTTCCCACTCGAAAAACACGACCGGTGAAAATTTGAACGGTCGAGAAGCCGTTTTCGCGGTAGCACGAGCTAAATAGCGTCACTTAGTTTGTCGACCGATCGAAACATCCATTTTACATAGAAAACCCATTAGAGATTTTATTTTTTCGGTTTTTCGCAGATAGCGTTTCCGTCGTCCGAGCTACCGTAACGAAACTCGGCACAGAGCTAGTTCGTTCTTTCGTACGTTTTTTAAAGCAAACCCCGTATTTTTGCGTCAAGTTTTTCGATTTTTAATTTCGATCCGGGCAAAACGGCGAACCTTCACTATACTATCCCAACCAGCAGGCCCTAACGGGCCTACTGGGGCGCCTACGGCGCCGTTCCGAGACCATAGAAATATCTGTATCCGGACTAACTCTTTTGCGTCCAAGTTCTATGCGTCAAAATAAAAACATCGATAAATCTCGAAGCGCTCAACGAAAACCGAGCCCGTATAATTTCCATTAATAGATAATAGACGACTCGCGTTGCATGCTCGGCGGAGGAGGCGAATACAAATCACTTTTATCGATCATAGACAATTCGCTATGCATGCTCGGCGGGGATAACGCAGGTACAATTCACTCTCGGGCCGCAAACGACTCCTTAGCTGCAAACTACTCCCAGACCGCAAACGACTCCCGGGCCGCAAACGACTCCCAGGTCGCAAACGACTCCCGGGCCGCAAACGACTCCCAGGTCGCAAACGACTCCCGGGCTGCAAACGACTCCTGCGCTGCAAACGACTCCCGGGCTGCAAAGGACCTGCGCCGAAAACGACTCCCGAGCCGCAAACGACTCCCGGGCCGCAAACGGCTCCCGGGCCGCAAACGACTCCCGGGTCGCAAACGACTTCCTGGCTGCAAACGACTCTCGGGCCGCAAACGACTCCCGGGTTGCAAATGACTCCCGGGCTACAAACTACTTCCAAACCGCAAACAACTCCCGGGATGCAAACGACTCGTGAGCCGCAAACGACTCCCGGGCAGCAAACGACTCCTGGGTCGCAAATGACTCCCGGGCTGCAAATTACACCCGAGCCGCAAACGGCTCCCGGGCCGCAAACGACTCCCGGGTCGCAAACGACTTCTTGGCTGCAAACGACTCTCGGGCCGCAAACGACCCTTGGGTCGCAAACGACTCCCGGGCTACAAACTACTTCCAAACCGCAAACAACTCCCGGGATGCAAACGACTCGTAGGCCGCAAACGACTCCCGGGCCGCAAACGACTCCCAGGTCGCAAATGACTCCCGGGCTGCAAACTACTCCCGAGCCGCAAACGACTCCCGGGCTGCAAACTCCTGCCGGGCTGCTAACGACTTCCGGGTCGCAAACGACTCCTGGACTGCAAACTACTCATGGGCCGCAAACGACTCCCGAGCTGCAAACTACTTCCAGTCCGCAAACTACTCCCGGGCTGCAAACGACTCCCGGGCCGCAAACATTTTCCGGGTGCAAACTCCTCCTGGGCCGCAAACTACTCCCGGGCCGCATACGACTCCTGGGCCACAAACGACTTCCGGGCCGGAAACGACTTCTGGGCCGCAAACAACTCCCGGGCCGCAAACAACTCCCGGGCCGCAAACTACTGCCGGGCTGCAAACGACTCTCATGTCGCAAACGACTCACGGGCCGCATACGACTCCCGGGCTGCAAACGACTCCCAAGCTGCAAACAACTCCCGGGCCGCAAACAACTGCCGGGCCGCAATCGACTTTCGGGTCGCAAACGAGTCCCAGGCCGCAAACGACTCCTGGGCTGCAAACTAATCCCGGGCCGCAAACATCTTGGGCCGCAAACGACTTCCGGGCCGCAAACGACTTCAAGGCCGCAAATGACTCTTGGGCCGCAAACTACTTTCGAGCCGAAAACGACTCCCGGGTTGCAAAAACGGCTCCCGGGCCGCAAAAGCGACTTCCGGGCTGCAAACTACACCCGGGACGCAAACAACTGCCGGGCCGCAAACTACTCCCGGATCGCAAATGACTCCCGGGCTGCAAACTACTCCCGGGCCACAAACGACTCCCAGGACGCAAACGACTCGGGGAAGGCAAACGGATACAATTCCCTTGTATTGCCCGCAGACGACTCTCGCTGCGTGCTTGATAAGAGCTAAGCGCGTTAAGTTTTGTTTTATCGATCATAGACGAATCGCTCCGAGTAGGCAAACGGGTCCAATTATCTTTAATCGCCCACAGACGCTAAGTGCGTTAAGTTCTCTTTTATCAATCAGATACGACTCACGATGCGCGCTCGGAGAAGACAAACGGGTACAATTCTCTTTTATCGCTCGATGGGAGCTAAACGCGTTGTTTTTTTTATCGATCATAGACGACTCGCGCTGAGTGCTTGGAGAAAGCAAACGCGTACAATTATCTTTAATCAAAAACAAGGGGGTTAGCCCTTAGCACTTGGGTGCGTTAAGTTATCTCGAGCCGAAAACGACTTTCGGGCCGCAAAAGACTCCCGGGTTGCAAACTTCTCCCTGATCGCAAACTACTCCCGGGCCACAAACGACTCCCGGCCGCAAACTACTCCCGGGCCGCAAACGACTCCCGGGCCGCAAACGACTTCCGGGCTGCAAACGACTACCGGATCGCAAATGACTCCCGGGCTGCAAACTACTCCCGGGCCACAAACGACTCCCGGGCCGCAAACTACTCTTGGGCCGCAAACGACTCCCGGATCGCAAATGACTCCCGGGCTGCAAACTACTCCCGGGCCACAAACGACTCCCGGGCCGCAAACTACTCGGGCCGCAAACTACTCCCGGGCCGCAAAAACGACTCCCGGGCCGCAAACTACACCCGGGCTGTAAACTACTTCCGGGACGCAAACTACTCCCGGGCCGCAAACTACTCCCGGATCGCAAATGACTCCCGGTCTGCAAACTACTCCCGGGCCACAAACGACTCCTGGGCCGCAAACTACTTCCGGGCCGCAAAGGTCTCCCGGGTTATCGTTATGTAGAACGTTTTTTTGTGAGCCACCTCTGTCTACGCACCCTGTACATAGGATACACGGCCACGTCCAAAAGCCACCCCCCAACTGTCCGTCCGTTTACCCTAAAATACATCGCGATTTGGAGTGCTCGAAAGCGCAATCAAAGGAAACAACTTGTTCACGTTTTTTTTTGTAACCCCAAAATTTCCAATTATTTCCTTTCCCGTCAGTTGCAGTCGAACATTTTTTTCATACGTACAGTACCCGTCAAAAGTAAATTTTTGCACCGCCTCGCGAGTCTTGGGTGACTACCATTTTGATAGATAGGGCTAAGTGCGTTAAGTTATCTCGAGCCGAAAACGACTTTCGGGCCGCAAACGACTCTCAGGCCGCAAACTTCTCCCGGATCGCAAACTACTCCCGGGCCACAAACGACTCCCGGGCCGCAAACGACTCCTGGGCCGCAAACGACTCCCGGGCCGCAAACGACTTCCGGGCTGCAAACGACTCCCAAGCCGTAAACGACTCCCGGGCCGTAAACGACTCCCGGGCCGCCAACGACTAACGGGCTGCAAAAGTCTCCCATGCCGCAAGCGACTACCGGGCCGCAAACTACACCCGGGCCGCAAACTACTCCCAGGCCGCAAACGACTCCCGGGCTGCAAACGACTACCGGGCCGTAAACGATTCCCGGGCCGCCAACGACTCCTGGACCGCAAACAACTCCCGGGCCGCAAACGACTCCCCGGCCGCAAACTACTTCCCAGTCGCAAACTACTCCCGGGCCGCAAACGACTCCCGGGCCGCAAACTACTCTTGGGCCGCAAACGACTTCCGAGCCGAAAACGACTTCCGGGCCGCAAAAACGACTCCCGGGCCGCAAAAACGACTCCCGGGCCGCAAACTACTCCCGGGCCGCAAACTACTCCCGGATCGCAAATGACTCCCGGGCTGCAAACTACTCCCGGGCCGCAAACTACTTCCGGGCCGCAAAGGACTCCCGGGATATCGTTATGTAGAACGTTTTTTTGTGAGCCACCTCTGTCTACGCACCCTGTACATAGGATACACGGCCACGTCCAAAAGCCACCCCCCAACTGTCTGTCCGTTTACCCTAAAATACATCGTGATTTGGAGTGCTCGAAAGCGCAATCAAAGGAAACAACTTGTTCACGTTTTTTTTTGTAACCCCAAAATTTCCAATTATTTCCTTTCCCGTCAGTTGCAGTCGAACATTTTTTTCATACGTACAGTACCCGTCGAAAGTAAATTTTTTCACCGCCTCGCGAGTCTTGGGTGGCTACCATTCTGATAGAACTACGCATCTACTTTGCCATTTCGAACGAAACACCCTATATATTTGTGTTCGTCGTAAAACGAAAAGTCACCGTGTACAGAAGTGCACATATGCTCAGAAAATACGGATTGTTGCACATATCACGTTTAAAATTTCGTTTGTCTGAAATCAAAACTAAATGAAAAAAAGGGGGTGAGCCTGATTTCAGTTACACTCGGTATGCATCGTTGTCATAAAATTTTTACATAATGTATACTTTTTAAAATCTCCTATTAAAAACAAAAAGCATTTTACCGGAACTGGAAATGAACTGTTGGCACCGAACCGGGTGCCGATATCATTATAAAATATAAACCGGTGGTTCGGAACGTAAACCGAACAATTAAAATTTATCGAGCCGGTAACCAGAACTGAACCGTTTTTTTGCGGTTCGGTTCCCTCTTTACAACCGTTATTTTTATGATTACAAAGAAACAAATATTGAATTGGCTATTAAATTTATTTATCAACTAAAACTTAAAATCTCATTACAAAAAAACATTACCTTTAAAATAAATAAAATATTAATTTCGGATTGGTTAAATAAACAAAAACCTTATTAATAGTTTCAATATGTTTTGCGACCCAAAATAAAATTCTCGCGAAACCACAGTTTAAGAAACACTGCTATAGTCAATACAAGCTGTTTTCTTTTATGGTAGGCGGATAAAAATAATGTTCCTTCTGAGTTTATTTATTTCTCAATTTAAATATAGGGTATTTACAAAATAGAAAATTAAATTAAAGCTAAAATACTTAAGAATTATATATTTTATTTGCCATTTTGATAACTGCGTACAAAATAAAATTTATTTAATCAGAGACTTGTTTCATCTTTAATGTAATGGGTAGTTAAGGACAAAAATATTAAATAATTATTGTTTTACAATTGAATTTTTAAAAGATGTTAACATTAAACAATAGTACACAATTTAATTAGTCAATGGCCATGTGTTGGCATTTTATGTACTATAATTTAAAAAAATTGCCAATTCATTAATTTGTTCAATTAAAATTTGTATTTTTATAAGTTGAAAAAGTTGCTTGTTGAATTATCGTATCTTGATTTCTTGCCATCAGAATTTCTGTGCAGTCTATAATAAAATCGTACTCAAGCTACGACCTTTTTCGTGCTATAGACAGAAAATCTAAAGTTTTTAATTTTGAATATATATGATTAGTCCAAAAAGTTATTACCCTATTCCTATTGTCTACATCAAACATCATCGGTAACGTTTGGTAATAAAAATCGTGCCTATATTTCATAAGAGTTAATAATATTTCATCCTCCGTACTTGAAGCACACACACGAGTGCTTGTTAAAAAAATCGCTTCTCACTTGAAATTCTGAAAAGATACCTGCAATAAAACAGCTGTTTAGTTACGAAGTGAAAAATTCAAATAACTTATTAAAACAAATGAATCATTCATACCCATTACCTATAAATTATTAAGCGTTGGTGTATAGGGGGCTGCAAACCTCGTAGTTGAACCCTGTCGCTCGGCTGCAACTTCACGTGTAAACAAAACAGAGTATACGGACTGTCAATAAATTAATCGGAAATAATTAACATTCATACATTCGCCGACAATCTAAAAATAATTTTAAACAATTAAATATGCCACATCACCCACTTTCAGAATATCACCTGTTAACTTTCCGGCAAAACTGCAAACTGTTTACTCAGATCTGTACATAGGCATCTTTCAAGAACGGTTTTCACTTTTCATATGTCGTAATTTCTGTGGTTGTAATTAATTCCATCTGTTTTGTTGTGACATCAGCGAGCACGTAAATAATGATATCGTCAATTGTATTTAACAGTAATTAAAACTTAATTTCACTCACATTTCACATACTGTTCTTGCACGGCCAAAGCGTACAGAAACACCGGTCACTGCACTGCCCGGCCGTGATAGCGCTTATCTGTAATGCGCCGTGCCGTGAACGATCGAAAAAATGAAAATCCGTGAAAACAGAAAAACGGACGGTCAGATTGGGCCGAAATTTTCGGGATGCATTTTCCCACTCGAAAAACACGACCGGTGAAAATTTGAACGGTCGAGAAGCCGTTTTCGCGGTAGCACGAGCTAAATAGCGTCACTTAGTTTGTCGACCGATCGAAACATCCATTTTACATAGAAAACCCATTAGAGATTTTATTTTTTCGGTTTTTCGCGAATAGCGTTTCCGTCGTCCGAGCTACCGTAACGAAACTCGGCACAGAGCTGGTTCGTTCTTTCGTACGTTTTTTAAAGCAAACCCCGTATTTTTGCGTAGAGTTTTTCGATTTTTAATTCGGATCGGGGCAAACGGGCGAACCTTCACTAGTATACGAAGTAACCAGCAGGCCCTAACGGGCCTACTGGGGCGCCTACGGCGCCGTTCCGAGACCATAGAAATATCTGTATCCGGCCTAACTCTTTTGCGTCCAAGTTCTATGCGTCAAAATAAAAACATCGATAAATCTCGAAGCGCTCAACGGAAACCAAGCCCGTACAATTTTCATTAATAGATAATAGACGACTCACGTTGCATGCTCGGCGAAAGAGAAGCGAATACAATTGACTTTTATCGATCATAGACAATTCGCTATGCATGCTCGGCGGGGATAACGCGGGTACAATTCACTCCCGGGTCGCAAACGACTCCCAGGTCGCAAACGACTCCCGGGCTGCAAACGACTCCCGGGCTGCAAACGACTCCCGGGCCGCAAACGACTCCCGGACCGCTAACGGCTCCCGGGCCGCAAACGACTCCCGGGTCGCAAACGACTCCCGGGTCGCAAACGACTCCCGGGCTACAAACTACTTCCAAACCGCAAACGACTCAAGGGTCGCAAACGACTCCCGGGATGCAAACGACTCATAGGCCGCAAACGACTACCGGGCCGCAAACGACTCCTGGGCCGCAAACGACTCCCGGGTCGCAAATGACTCCCAGGCCGCAAACTACTACCGGGCCGCAAACGACTCCCGGGTGGCAAATGACTCCCGGGCTGCAAACTGCTCCCGAGCCGCAAACGCCTCCCAGGCTGCAAACTACTGCCGGGCTGCTAACGACTCCCGGGCCGCAAACGACTCCCGGGCCTGAAACGACTCCCGGACCGCTTACGGCTCCCGGGCCGCAAACGACTCCCGGGTCGCAAACGACTCCCGGGTCGCAAACGACTCCCAGCTCGCAAACGACTCCCGGGCCTACAAACTAGTTCCAAACCGCAAACGACTCAAGGGATGCAAACGACTCATAGGCCGCAAACGACTCACGGGCCGCAAACGACTCCCGGGTCGCAAATGACTCCCGGACCGCAAACTGCTCCCGAGCCGCAAACGCCTCCCAGGCTGCAAACTACTGCCGGGCTGCTAACGACTCCCAGGCCGCAAACGACTCCCGGGTCGCAAACGACTTCTGGGCTGCAAACTACTCCTGGGCCGCAAACGACTCCTGGGTCGCAAACGACTCCCGAGCTGCAAACTACTTCCAGTCCGCAAACGACTTCCAGACTGCAAACTACTCCCGGGCCGCAAACTACTCCCGGGCCGCCAACGACTCCCGGTTCGCAAACGACTCCCGGGCTGCAAACAACTCCCGAGCCGCAAACGACTTCCGGGTCGCAAACGACTCTCGGCCTGCAAACTACTTTCGGGCTGCAAACTACTATCGGGCCGCAAACGACTCCTTGGCTTCAAACTACTTTCGGGCCGCAAGCGACTCCCGGGTCGCAAACGACTACCAGGCTGCAAACTACTTCCGGGCCGCAAACGACTCCCGGGCTGCAAACGACTCCCGGATTGCAAATGACTCCCGGGCTGCAAACTACTCCCGGGCCGCAAACTTTTCTTGGGCCACCAACGACTTCAAGGCCGCAAACTACTCCCGAGCCGAAAACAACTTCTGGGCCACAAAAACAACTCCCGGGCAGCAAAAACGACTCCCGGGCCGCAAACTACACCTGGGACGCAAACTACTGCCGGGCCGCAAACTACTCCTGTATCGCAAATGACTCCCGGGCTGCTTACGACTCCCAGGCCGCAAACGACTCCCGGGTCGCAAACGACTCCTGGGCTGCAAACTACTCCTGGGCCGCAAACGACTACTGGGTCGCAAACGACTCCCGAGCTGCAAACTACTTCCAGTCCGCAAACGACTTCCGAACTGCAAACTACTCCCGGGCCGCCAACGACTCCCAGGTAGCAAACGACTCCCGGGCTGCAAACAACTCCCGAGCCGCAAACGACTTCCGGGTCGCAAACGACTCCCGGCCTGCAAACTACTTTCGAGCTGCAAACTACTATCGGGCCGCAAGCGACTCCTGGGCCGCAAACGACTTCCTGGTCGCAAACGACTCCCGGGCCGCAAACTACTCCTGGGCCGCAAACGACTCCTGGGTCGCAAACGACTCCCGAGCTGCAAACTACTTCCAGTCCGCAAATTACTCCTGGGCCGCCAACGACTTCCAGGTCGCAAACGACTCCCGGGCTGCAAACAACTTCCGAGCCGCAAACGACTTCCAGGTCGCAAACGACTCCCGGCCTGCAAACTACTTTCGGGCTGCAAACTACTATCGGGCCGCAAACGACTCCTGGGCTGCAAACTACTTTCGGGCCGCAAGCGACTCCCGGGTCGCAAATGACTCCCGGGTCGCAAACGACTCCCGGGCTGCAAACTACTTCCGGGCCGAAAACGACTCCCAGGCTGCAAACGACTCCCGGATTGCAAATGACTCCTGGGCTGCAAACTACTCCCGAGCCGCAAACTATTCTTGGGCCGCCAACTACTTCAAGGCCGCAAATGACTTTTGGGCCGCAAACTACTCCCGAGCCGAAAACGACTCCTGGGCCGCAAAAACGACTCCCGGGCCGCCAACTTCACCCGGGACGCAAACTACTGCCGGGCCGCAAACTACTCCCGGATCGCAAATGACTCCCGGGCTGCTAACGACTCCCAGGTCGCAAACGACTCACGCGCTGCAAACTAATTCCAGTCCGCAAACGACTTCCGGAGTGCAAACTACTCCCGGGCCGCAAACTAATCCCGTGCCGCCAACGACTCCCGGGTCGCAAACGACTCCCGGGCTGCAAACAACTCCCGAGCCGCAAACGACTTCCGGGTCGCAAACGACTCCCGGCCTGCAAACTACTTTCGGGCTGCAAATTACTATCGGGCCGCAAACGACTCCTGGGATGCAAACTACTTTCGGGCCGCAAGCGACTCCCGGGTCGCAAACGACTCCCGGGCTGCAAACGACTCCCGGATTGCAAATGACTCCCGGGCTGCAAACTACTCCCGAGCCGCAAACTATTCTTGGGCCGCCAACGACTTCAAGGCCGCAAATGACTTTTGGGCCGCAAACTACTCCCGAGCCGAAAACGACTCCTGGGCCGCAAAAACGACTCCCGGGCCGCAAAAACGACTCCCGGGCAGCAAACTACACTCGGGACGCAAACTACTGCCGGGCCGCAAACTACTCCCGGATCGCAAATGACTCCCGGGCTGCAAACTACTCCCGGGCCACAAACGACTACCAGGACGCAAACGACTCGGAGAAGGCAAACGGATACAATTTCCTTGTATTGCCCGCAGACGACTCTCGCTGCGTGCTCGATGGGAGCTAAGCGCGTTAAGTTTTGTTTTATCGATCATGGACGAATCGCGCTGCGCGCTCTGAGTAGTCAAACGGGTTCAATTATCTTTAATCGCCGAAAGACGGCTAAGTGCGTTAAGTTCTCTTTTATCAATCAGATACGACTCACGATGCGCGCTCGGAGAAGACAAACGGGTACAATTCTCTTTTATCGCTCGATGGGAGGTAAACGCGTAAAGTTTTTTTTATCGATCATAGACGACTCGCGCTGAGTGCTTGGAGAAAGCAAACGCGTACAATTATCTTTAATCAACAACAGACGCCTCGCGCTCGGCGGAGGCTAAGCGCGTTATCTCGAGCCGAAAACGACTTTCGGGCCGCAAACGACTCCCGGGCCGCAAACTTCTCCCAGATCGCAAACTACTCCCGGGCCGCAAACGACTTCCGGGCCACAAAACGACTCACGGGCTGCAAACTACTCCCGGGCCGCAAACGACTCCCGGGCCACAAACGACTCCCGGGATGCAAACGACTCCCGGGCCGCCAACTACTTCCCAGTCGCAAACTACTCCCGGGCCACAAACTACTCCCCGGCCGCAAACTACTCCCGGGCCGCAAACTACTCCCGGGCCGCAAACGACTCCCGGGCCGCAAACGACTCCCGGGCCGCAAACAACTCCCGGACCACAAACGACTCCCGGACCGCAAACTACTTCCCAGTCGCAAACTACTCCCGGGCCGCAAACGACTTCTGGATCGCAAATGACTCCCGGGCTGCAAACTACTCCCGGGCCACAAACGACTCCCAGGCCGCAAACTACTCTTGGGCCGCAAACTACTCCCGAGCCGAAAACGACTTCCGGGCCGCAAAAACGACACCCGGACCGCAAACTACACCCGGGCTGCAAACTACTTCCGGGACGCAAACTACTCCCGGGCCGCAAACTATTCACGAATCGCAAATGACTCCTGGGCCGCAAACGACTCCCGGGCCGCAAACTTCTCCCGGATCGCAAACTACTCCCGGGCCGCAAACGACTTCCGGGCCGCAAACGACTCCCGGGCTGCAAACTACTCCCGGGCCGCAAACGACTCCCGGGCCACAAACGACTCCCGGGCTGCAAACGACTCCCGGGCCGCCAACTACTTCCCAGTCGCAAACTACTCCTGGGCCACAAACTACTCCCCGGCCGCAAACTACTCCCGGGCCGCAAACTACTCCCGGGCCGCAAACGACTCCCGGGCCGCAAACGACTCCCGGGCCGTAAACAACTCCCGGACCACAAACGACTCCCGGGCCGCAAACTACTTCCCAGTCGCAAACTACTGCCGGGCCGCAAACGACTTCTGGATCGCAAATGACTCCCGGGCTGCAAACTACTCCCGGGCCACAAACGACTCCCGGGCCGCAAACTACTCTTGGGCCGCAAACTACTCCTGAGCCGAAAACGACTTCCGGGCCGCAAAAACGACTCCCGGACCGCAAACTACACCCGGGCTGCAAACTACTTCCGGGACGCAAACTACTCCCGGGCCGCAAACTACTCACGAATCGCAAATGACTCCCGGGCTGCAAACGACTCCCGGGCCGCAAACTACTCCCGAGCCGAAAACGACTTCCAGGCCGCAAAAACGACTCCCGGGCCGCAAACTACACCCGGGCTGCAAACTACTTCCGGGACGCAAACTACTCCCGGGCCGCAAACTACTTCCGAATCGCAAATGACTCCCGGGCTGCAAACAACTCCCGGACCGCAAACGACTCCCGGGCCGCAAACTACTTCCCAGTCGCAAACTATTCCCGGGCCGCAAATGACTCCCGGGCCGCAAACTACTCCTGAGCCGAAAACGACTTCCAGGCCGCAAAAACGACTCCCGGGCCGCAAACTACACCCGGGCTGCAAACTACTTCCGGGACGCAAACTACTCCCGGGCCGCAAACTACTTCCGAATCGCAAATGACTCCCGGGCTGCAAACAACTCCCGGACCGCAAACGACTCCCGGGCCGCAAACTACTTCCCAGTCGCAAACTATTCCCGGGCCGCAAATGACTCCCGGGCTGCAAACTACTCCCGGGCCACAAACGACTCCCGGGCCGCAGACTACTCTTGGGCAGCAAACTACTCCCGAGCCGAAAACGACTTCTGGGCCGCAAAAACGACTCCCGGGCCGCAAACTACACCCGGGCTGCAAACTACTCCGGGGCCGCAAACTACTCCCGAATCGCAAATGACTCCCGGGCTGCAAACTATTCCCGGGCCACAAACGACTCCCGGGCCGCAAACTACTCTTGGGCCGCAAACGACTCCAGGGGCCGCAAAGGACTCCCGGGATATCGATATGTAGAACGTTTTTTTGTGAGCCACCTCTGTCTACGCACCCTTTACATAGGATACACGGCCACGTCCAAAAGCCACCCCCCAACTGTCTGTCCGTTTACCCTAAAATACATCGCGATTTGGAGTGCTCGAAAGCGCAATCAAAGGAACAAACATGTTCACGTTTTTTTTTGTAACCCCAAAATTTCCAATTATTTCCTTTCCCGTCAGTTGCAGTCGAACATTTTTTTCATACGTACAGTACCCGTCGAAAGTCAATTTTTTCACCGCCTCGCGAGTCTTGGGTGGCTACCATTCTGATAGAACTACGCCTTTACTTTGCCATTTCGAACGAAACACCCTATATATTTGTGTTCGTCGTAAAACGAAAAGTCACCGTGTACAGAAGTGCACATATGCTCAGAAAATACGGATTGTTGCACATATCACATGTTTAAAATTTGGTTTGTCTGAAATCAAAACTAAATGAAAAAAAGGGGGCGAGCCTGATTTCAGTTACACTCGGTATGCATCGTTGTCATAAAATTTTTACATAATGTATACTTTTTAAAATCTCCTATTAAAAACAAAAAGCATTTTACCGGAACTGGAAATGAACTGTTGGCACCGAACCGGGTGCCGATATCATTATAAAATATAAACCGGTGGTTCGGAACGTAAACCGAACAATTAAAATTTATCGAGCCGGTAACCGGAACTGAACCGTTTTTTTGCGGTTCGGTTCCCTCTTTACAACAGTTATTTTTATAATTACAAACAAATATTAAATTGGCTATTAAATTTATTTATCAACTATAACTTAAAATCTCATTACAAAAAACATTACCTTTAAAATAAATAAAATATTAATTTCGGATTGGTTAAATAAACAAAAACCCTATTAATAGTTTCAATATGTTTTGCGACCCAAAATAAAATTCTCACGAAACCACAGTTTAAGAAACACTGCTATAGTCAATACAAGCTGTTTTCTTTTATGGTAGGCGGATAAAAACCATGTTCCTTCTGAGTTTATTTATTTCTCAATTTAAATATAGGGCATTTACAAAATAGAAAATTAAATTAAAGCTAAAATACTTAAGAATTATATATTTTATTTGCCATTTTGATAACTGCGTACAAAATAAAATTTATTTAATCAGAGACTTGTTTCATCTTTAATGTAATGGGTAGTTAAGGACAAAAATATTAAATAATTATTGTTTTACAATTGAATTTTTGAAAGATGTTAACATTAAACAATAGTACACAATTTAATTAGTCAATGGCCATATGTGTTGGCATTTTATGTACTATAATTTAAAAAAATTGCCAATCCATTAATTTGTTCAATTAAAATTCGACGATTTGCTATGGCTCTAGTTTTGCAAACATCTTGTCCAGGCAGTTGTTTTTTCATTTAAAATGGTTGGATAGTGAGATGAACTTTTTTACTCGCTTGCAGATCACATAATCAAAACCTCTATCTGCTAAAATAAACTGTCCTTTTTTTAAGACCTCTTAGAAACCACATTTTTCCACCAACTATCTGGCGTACTACTATCATTAACGTCAGAGACATGAGCAATATTCCGTATAGCCGACTAACACTTTAAGCGTATTTGTATTTTTATAAGTTGAAAAAGTTGCTTGTTGAATTATCGTATCTTGATTTCTTGCCATCAGAATTTCTGTGCAGTCTATAATAAAATCGTACTCAAGCTACGACCTTTTTCGTGCTATAGACAGAAAATCTAAAGTTTTTAATTTTGAATATATATGATTAGTCCAAAAAGTTATTACCCTATTCCTATTGTCTACATCAAACATCATCGGTAACGTTTGGTAATAAAAATCGTGCCTATATTTCATAAGAGTTAATAATATTTCATCCTCCGTACTTGAAGCACACACACGAGTGCTTGTTAAAAAAATCGCTTCTCACTTGAAATTCTGAAAACATACCTGCAATAAAACAGCTGTTTAGTTACGAAGTGAAAAATTCAAATAACTTATTAAAACAAATGAATCATTCATACCCATTACCTATAAATTGTTAAGCGTTGGTGTATAGGGGGCTGCAAACCTCGTAGTTGAACCCTGTCGCTCGGCTGCAACTTCACGTGTAAACAAAACAGAGTATACGGACTGTCAATAAATTAATCGGAAATAATTAACATTCATACATTCGCCGACAATCTAAAAATAATTTTAAACAATTAAATATGCCACATCACCCACTTTCAGAATATCACCTGTTAACTTTCCGGCAAAACTGCAAACGTTTTACTCAGATCTGTACATAGGCATCTTTCAAGAACGGTTTTCACTTTTCATATGTTGTAATTTCTGTGGTTGTAATTAATTCCATCTGTTCTGTTGTGACATCAGCGAGCACGTAAATAATGATATCGTCAATTGTATTTAACAGTAATTAAAACTTAATTTCACTCACATTTCACATACTGTTCTTGCACGGCCAAAGCGTACAGAAACACCGGTCACTGCACTGCCCGGCCGTGATAGCGCTTATCTGTAATGCGCCGTGCCGTGAACGATCGAAAAAATGAAAATCCGTGAAAACAGAAAAACGGCCGGTCAGATTGGGCCGAAATTTTCGGGATGCATTTTCCCACTCGAAAAACACGACCGGTGAAAATTTGAACGGTCGAGAAGCCGTTTTCGCGGTAGCACGAGCTAAATAGCGTCACTTAGTTTGTCGACCGATCGAAACATCCATTTTACATAGAAAACCCATTAGAGATTTTATTTTTTCGGTTTTTCGCAGATAGCGTTTCCGTCGTCCGAGCTACCGTAACGAAACTCGGCACAGAGCTAGTTCGTTCTTTCGTACGTTTTTTAAAGCAAACCCCGTATTTTTGCGTCAAGTTTTTCGATTTTTAATTTCGATCCGGGCAAAACGGCGAACCTTCACTATACTATCCCAACAAGATGGTAACATTATTTAAACTTTAAAAAAAAGTACAGACCAAATCAAATTCGATTATCAGCGTTGGTGCCGATAAATTATCATATAAACGCAATAACTAAAAAAAAATTAATTTTTGACAATGATTTTAAATAGTTTGTAAAGACAAGTAACAGTCGGATATAAAAATGTAAAAATATACGGGGAGTTTCATTTAAAAAAACTGTTTTTTTCGTGTTGAAAGTTTAATGTTTAGCCAATTTAACCGGGCATAAGGAACACCCTGTGTGTGTGTATGATTTGAAAATTTTAACTGGTCAGCAATCACTATAATATTATTGCCAACTAAAGTATCAAGGGAATTCGTTCTCACATTGCTAAGTTAGGAAATATATTAACATTTTTCCAAGTTCTGTTCCTGTCAATTTTTTTAAAAAACTTGAAAAACTCAAAAGCGGTTAATTTTGGGTTCATAAAACCTTACATTTAAAAAAAAAAAACTTTAATTTAAAATTTAACAAACGAAAAATATACAGGGTATTTTATTTAAAGGGATAAAGTTACGTATCGGTGTGCAAAAACAAAACACTCCGAATAGTTTAAGGTTATGTAGAAAATGATCACAAACATTTTTTATACTAAACTTTGCTTTTTGTACACACTGTATTAAAACATTATAGATTAAAATTTTGAAATTTTTTTTCAATTTTGTGCTAAAAATTTAAAAAACAATGTACCTAGTCATTTTGGAAATTAGTTATTTATTGTGTAAAGGTTAAGTATGTATTTCAAAAATCTGACTCAAATTTTCAACCACACTGGTTGGCATAAGTTGTTATGCCTGCAAGTTAATGTTTTCAAAAAAAAAAATCAATAAGGACAAATTTGATAACCAAGATACAGCTTAGACAGTTCGTCAAGAAATGTTTTGCCTTATTTAAAACATTTAGCACAATTAAAAAGTCGAAGATTGTTCAAAGTCTAAATTTTCGATTAATTTTCATTACAAATTTTTTCGAATTAAGTGATTTGTTTTTTTTTTATTATTAGTCAACGTAAAACTTATGTACCTACTCATAATGGAGTAGGATTATAATTAGCCTGTATACAGCCCTTTAATACATTTCAAATGTTTTATTGTTTGAAAGAATAGGACTGTTAAATTCTGTACAATCTTTTGAGACGTAAAACCCCACATTTGCACATTTTGTACGTAAAAGTCCACTTCCCGTGTGACAGGAAATGATCTTAACCTTTCGTATCTAAATAACATCCTGTACATACTTTAAATATTAGAATTCTTTATCAAGTGTTTGTAACTGTGGGCGTTTGTTTTTTCTAACAGGGTAATAATTTCAAAAAAGTAGACAAACCAAGTTAAGTTATCTCTCGTTTCCAAGTAATGACCCTTATCTTAAGTAAAAACGTTCTACATTAAGTGGAAGCTTAATGTCTTGGGCTTTGGTTAGGTTCATAAAACACTGACTGGGATTTTCATTAAAAAAAATTGAATTATGCCGTCCGCTTTTGATATTTTTTCAGAAATAATTAAAATAAAAAATGCAGTATTTGCTTCGCTCCAATCAAACCCATATGATTGCAATGGTTACATTATATTCTACTTTTACTGATTATATATAATTTTACTATAGCAAACTTAAACTTTTCACTTTTCCGTAATTATAATACTGTTATGAAAACAAAACGTCTTTTGACAACACACCGTTGTAAAAAAAAAATATACTGGATGGTCCACATAGAAGGGCCACTATTGGGATCTCGTGAACGGTAAGAATTGCAAAGAAGTTTAAATTAGACAAATTCTACCGCTTTCTGAAACCTATTCAAGGATGCTTTAATGTTTTAAAAAGTTCCATGGCACGCTAGATAATAAACAAAAATATATATATTTTTTTAATCGTTAATAACTCGCTTATAGTTGATGGTACAAAAATATTTTTAAGGAAAAAGTTGTAGATTTTTTAGGCACTGTAAAATAAAGACATTCAATTGGTTCAATATTGTTTAAATTCCTAAATCAATAACAAACTTGCATTTTTTTAAATGTAAACTATAGTTGGCTATGATCTCAATAAAAAGCTTTTATTTTCTCTTTTCAATAATATAAGGTTTAATATATTTTGATATTTAACCTTAAAACAAATAAAATTCATCAACAAATCCCTCTGAAGCTATGCCATAAGTTTAAACAGTATCGAAACAAATGATTATTTTACATCAAGTATAACCGAGTTATTAACGAATGCCCATTTTGTTTTTTGTTTATTATCTAGCGTGCCATGGAACTTTTTTAAAACATTAAAGCATCACTGGATAGGTCTTAGAAAGGGGAACAATTTGTCTAATTTAAACTCCTTTGAAGCTCTTACCGTTAACTAGATCCCCTTCTATGTGAACCACCCTGTATAATACGCTATTACATATTAATAAACGCACCATTTAAAAGTCAAGCTTTCATGGAAAAACTACAAAATATGACCTTCTGGCTTAATTAATCTACCAGAATCAGAACTTTATGACAATCAAAAAGTTGGAACTTCGCTTTTACTGGTATATTTTCACGCTAAAGCCAAATTATTGTATGCTTTTATTCTATTTATTTTGTGGAAAGTATCATTTAATTACTGCGATTAACAAAGTCCGTCATAGTTTAATATTTTCTTCTTATTGTGCTAACACCGCCATTATAATGACTAACTATAACCACATGCTACAAATTTATTTTAAAACTGTGCAAAGCTTTATATTCAACGATATCTTGAACGCGAGACACCTAAAAGAGAATTTATGTCCTTGGAACAATGTTTAAAAAAGCTATTACGTACTATGGAGAAAATTAAAAATAAAAATTGTCTTATAAAATATGATACACAGGAAAATATGCTGCGAGTAAAAAAAAAGACTTCGTAAGCTTGTAGTTTATCAACAATGCCATTATAATAAGCTATTTTAACGGAGCTTTCGATAAAACAAGATATTGTTAGTTAAAATTAATGAAGCAGCCACGCCCTAAGCATGGCTGATTATGAATGTCAAACTTGAACCGCGAAAAACCTTAGCACACTTGTCATAACACACATTAATTACCTATGCTAATCAAATGATAATATTCCCAAACAATATTAAACATATTATTATAATATTATCACTAAAAACTATTTTTAGATTAACCCATAACAGGGTACAAACTTAATAGTGTAAGACATTCATGTTTTAAAATTTGTAGTTAGATATAACGTTTTTATAAATTTTACGTCTTTCATACCCAACTTTTTGGCAGTAAGAAAATCATAAGTGGTTAAATAAAATAGAAGTTAAAGTTAGGTATTTTTTTCCAGTAACTTTGCGGTTACGTTGATAGTCTGTCAATAAGCAGAGTTTTTGCAAAAAAAAAATAACATACTTTAGTCGATTTGTAACACTTTTTAATACTTTTTAATGTTGCATACTTTTCATAGCTAAATTTAAAATAAAATAAATATTAATGCTGCCTAAACAATATCGCAATAAATTGTGTGATAAGCATTTTCAGGGCACTCCACAAAGTGAAATGTGTTCTGGTTGTTGTAATTATTGTTTGCCTTTTTGGATTGTAATTTACTTCGAACCCAGGTCAACCCTTTTGTATTTGGTTGTTTTAATCGTTATACAAACATACAAATCCTAGTGGAAGTCCTTTTTCATTAGCCGTAGTAGAACTACCTGAAAACGTTCTTGATGATTACTAACGTAATTTAATTTAGAAGTTGGACTCCAAAGAAATGTTCCAGTTGATGCTACTTTTTAATTTTGAAACCTGTCAAGATGAATAACCATTCATTTTAAGAATTTCGCTTGACTTAAAATGTATGTAATTGTTGCTTGTATAAAACTTATTAAATATAAATGATATTTTAAAATCTAAAGAAGTCATTTTGGCGTTGACCTACTTGAAATTAATTAAAAACGCAATAGTAAAGAAAAAATCATGACATTCCTTTTTTTTGAAATTATAACAGCCACAAATGTAAAAATCCGTACGTTATCCTGACTAAAAATTTTCATTCGAGCTACAATTGCTATAATGAGAAATAAATTTCCGGTTTATTTAACGGAGCTGCGCATTAATGTGTTTTAATTTTAAGACAAATGTAGCTCAATAAAAGAATAAAATGCATGGATTGCATTTTATAAATTCTTTATTTAGAAATAAATATATGAGTTTTATTAGTTTTTGATAGCTACTAATTATTAATTTCTGTCAGTTACCTTTTACTTTCCTTAAAGACGTATATTGGATATTGGTATGAATTTTTTTCCAAACACACATAATCAGCAGCAAAATGTACCTGCAACAAAAAAAAATGTATTGGTACATAACTGGAAAAAACATTTAAATAATAAATATAATATTCTTGGAAAATCTAAAATTTACTGTAATATTAATTTGTTATAATCAGGGCATAAAACCGGTTTTTTAAACCGGTTTAAAAAACCGGTTAACCGCTATTTTTTGTCCGAAAAAGTGATTTTTAACCGAAACCGAAACCGAAACCGTTATTTTTAAAGGCAAAAAAAACGGTAACCTTTAACCAAAATAATAAAAAACCGGTTTTTTTAACATCTATTTTTAATTAAAATTACTTTGCAAAAATACAAAATCTATAGATATTAAATGCGATTAGTTTACCGAAAGTCATTACTGAACGCTTGAGTGCACATATATTGTAAAATTATAAATAGATAATATCTTTTTATACTTTGCATTCCTAATCTAAATATTGTTAAAAACCGGTTAATTTAACCGGTTTTTTAAACCGGGTTTTTAATTTAAATCGGTTTCTTACGAGTTTCTTATGAGTTTTGGGTATAGGACATACTTAACAAAAAATGAAGCTCTCTTAAAGACGAATTCGATGACATAAGAAAATACAGGGGTTTGCATTTGAAAAAATTGAATTACGAGCTTTTGAAAATCAGGAAAGTTGCCACCTATTTATGAACACCCTGTATGCGTGACTCAAACTTTTTCGTATCGAGCTAATAGAGCAATGTTTTCTGCATGTCCTTACCAAATTACAACTCTGTGCTTCGAAACATGACTTCAGGAGAATTTTTTTAACAGACTTAAAACCTTGAAAAATTTTGAAAATTATTTTTTTTTAGTGACAAGGCCGCATAAAAACCTATACTATTTTATATCGATGTAAAGCTAAAATGAAGGCGGTCAAGAATATTAAATAAAAAATGGGGTGTTATATTTGAAATATAAAAGTTGCTATTGGTTCCAGAGAGGTGATTCACCCTGTATATTTAAAAATATTTTTATCGTGTTCGGAAGAAGAAACTGTATGGAATACCGTTTGAATAAACTTTCTATCTCAAACCGTTTAGCCACAATCGACCGATCCGCCACTAATGACTCACCCTGTATATGTATTTGCAGAGTAAATACTGCAGTACTTTTTATCCGCAATAATTTACTAAAAGTAGATAAAATTCATTTACTATCAAAATTTAGATTTAGCACTCGGTGATGCCCGATTACATCAAAATACAGTAGAACCTCTATTATCCGGACTGTACAGAATAAATAATTGTTTGAGAAAACATTGCTGAATATACGTATTTGTTGCGTGTCACGTGAAAAACAGTGTCCTCTATCAAATGCATCACAAAACAATAATTTTGTATAGGTACGGATATGCATACATGTATTATGTGATTATACAGAGTGTCCCAGATAAAATTTCCAGCATAAGGATCTCGCTTATTATAAGAGATACAGGTTTGCTTAAATTAGATGAATTATTTCTAAGTATGAGAGGAGCTACAATCAATTTTTAAAAGTACAAAACTTCTCGTACCTACTTCAGATGTCATACAAAAAAAAATGAAAATTTTGAATTTATTTTTTCTCTTATCTTAATCATTAGATGAATTTTATTAGTACTTTCTTGAGTACTTTTTTATGGAGAATGTAACAAATAACTCTCAAAGTCAAGAAAAATCGAATTTACACATCACTTATCAAGCTATCTATGAAAATAACTAACTAAATGTTAAATGACAGTATCAGTTGTCTGCGGTAACATTTATTAGAATTTTATTATTGTGTAATTCGATAGTCTTTATGGTAATTGTTATAATTATGGCTACATTTAAAAATAACGGAAAAGTTGACATGTTGAGATGCTACATTCTTTGCTATAAAAATTGTGCAGAAGCTGAGCGAATATACTTGTTGTATCCAGAGAGAAGGCAACGAGAAGATACAACAGGTAACATCTCATTTAAAACAAAAAACAAAAGAGCATTTAACTATTCCTTAGCCAACTTTGCGGTCCATAAGAAAAAATGAAATTAGGGAGGGGTAATATATCTCAAATGTAAGTGAAAATAACAGTTACGTTCTACATTAAAAAGTATCTTAATAAAGTACTAATAAAATTGATCTAATGATTAAGATAAAAAGTTATGAAAGAGAAAAGAAATTAAACATTTTCATATTTGTTTCTATAGCATTTAAAGCACGAGGCATTTTGTACATTTAAAAATTGAGAGGAGTTACATCTCATACTTGGGAATAATTCATCTGATTTAAGCAAACCTGTATCTCTTATAATAAGCGAGATCCCCATGCTGGAAACATTATCTGGGACACCCTGTACACATTTCAATAAAAATTAAACGACTAGATACATTTTTTTTTATCCTTTCGACAACCCGGATTTTTTATTATTGGGACCATCCTAATCCCCAATTAGTTCGGATAATGGGAGTAGTACTGTACATACGAAGACGACCGAATATGTACAACTGAAGGTACTACTAAGCTTGAAAATCAATGGTACTTCTAAGTAGGGTACTAAGCAGTTAGTGCCCGTATTCGCTGACGGTAAAAATATAGCTATAGTATATCCCATATAAGACTTCTCATATCGGCTTAAGCAGTTGGAACAGCCCACATACATACACAATCTTGGATTATAATAAACCTTAAATGATTTGTATGACACAACACCTAAAATCATAATCGCATACCACATCTTCCTAATTGCTTTTCTTTGAGCATAATGACCATAATGCTGCAGTTCTAAACAAGTTCTCGCTAAAATCTTATTACCTTATATACGCTATAATAGATTTTAAATTATAATTGTTTACAAGCAAAAACTTTTGGGAAACACTGATACAGATATTAATTTTCTTTTACCTAAGAACCCAAATTAAACCTTATTGAACCTATAATTAGGGATCAAATTTCGACTGCTTGCAGTATACTTCATGAATCCGCCTTCAATTAGATTATAACTTTCATTGGCGTAGACTGAATTGTAAACACAAATAATATTTAAAGAAAGAGACGGAGATTGTGCATTTGTTTCGTTTAGTTCTGTCTCTTCTTAATCCGCTGTGAGCAATTTTAAAAGGAATATACTATACCCATGACCCATGGCTTCATGAGGATACTACACATATAATACCGAAATTCACGTGAACGAAGTTGCAGGTGAAAAAAAAATTAATTCGATTTTATTAGATCAACCATAAACATTTTATAAATTGTATACAAACGAACTTTATAAAATGTACGTGTGTACTGATAGATTACATTTTTTTTTAAATCTGTTAAGTGATATCCCGTGATCGACTTAAATAAATAAACATTGAACTTGATATTATACTGTTTACATTGTAATTCGTTTTAATGTTTACCATCATGCGAAATAGAAGAACGTAGTTGATGTTGCGCTGAGCGTTTAGTTATAAACGTATTTCGGGTAAATTTGATAGGTTATTTTGTCATCAGACACAAACAGTGACATCGTTAACGAATTGCTGCAGGAAAGAACGTTAGCACAATATTGATTTTCAGTTTGTTCTTCATAAATGAATTTACTACCTATAAATTTTAAATGCACAAGCTGTAAAGAATTCCCGTTTAATTGCTTATCGACTTTATCGGCTCACTTATTCGTTTAAGAACAGCATCAATATAAGCAGGTTAATTGTTGGAAACAGATGACGTAATAAAGTTTCTGCTGACAGACGATGAAACAAAAACCGAAATCATATTGAATGTTTGATTGCTGATTTGTCTTGTCAGAGTTTGTAAAAACATGATAATAGTAGATTTTCGTGCTTTGGCGTTTCATATGTTAACGTCGAAACGAAAAGACTTTGCTGTCAAATTCTTGCTTTCTGAGGCTCCACTTTTCCAACTAATGCTGTCACCATTGTGTCGCCGATCTCGATGATAATATTACTTAAATTTTTTCATACTTAATGGTTAAAGGTATTATATTTTGCCAAAAAAATGTTTAAAGTACTTTTCAGAATTTACTGCTTTATTATTCGGCCAACCACTTATGCTCTCATGCTCTCAGTTATTATCGATTTGGTTTTGAGCTTTTAACATAAAATGCATGTTGACTCGATTATGTTCGGTTGGTGGTGTAGAATTGAAAATTTAAGCTCAGAAAACTCACAACTTTAAATTTTATTTTCGCTAAAACTCTCTTTATTCTTATTTTTTTATTTTTAAATTATTATTTAATTTTTAATATTGAAGGCGTTCCGTTCCCTATAATTTATAATATCGTAAAATCATTGCTGTATCAAAATTATCTTAAAAATCAGTATTGAAAGATTGAAAGAACTTGTATCTCCGCGTTGTCAATATACAAAAATGTAAGTTGATTCCTTAATTCGTTCATTTGTTTGTTTCTAAAGTGAATTACACCTTTTTATCATACATCAAAATTTCGAAAAAAAAATTTTGCATGTCACCTCGGGGATCGATTTTTGATTAGTTTTAATTTGGCGGGTATATTTTTTTCTTTTGGTTGGACGTAAACTTAAGGTGCCTTTACACAAAAGCGCTTTCCCGTACGCTCAAGAGCTTACGGTTTAACACTACGGATTTTTTCATTATCTTCTAAAGAACCCCCTGAGATTGAATTTTTAAGCAAACGGCAACTTTTTTCTCCATTTGATAATGTGTAATGGTATCATTACGACACCCTACAATACAAATTAAGTTAAATTAGACGTAATGTCCGTATTTTAAAAGAATATTATCATTAATAAGTAAACCTTGACATTCTTAAATATCTTTACCCTTATTTTAAATAGATAAAAACGCTAAGAAAAAAGTTAAAAATGTTTGGAAAGTATAAAATCATAACTTTCATTATATATTTTCTTTTTAAATTGGAAATAAACGTTTAAGATTTTTTTAAAATTTATTTGATTTGGTCACTAACAAAAACAACGTGTTTTTATACACATTTATTTATTCAACTTCCTGTCTTTTACTTTAATCGAAATTTTAAAGTGTTTGTTTTTACCGCACCGGGTTTACAATTATTTTCAGTTACATACATGTTGACTAGGGGTTCAATTACAAGTAAACTGTTAAGCGATTTAACCGGCCAATATGATTACCGAAATTACTGGTAAATTTTGACGACAAATACCGGTAATTTCGGTAATTTACAACCGCCACTTTGCACTTAAATAAAAATTATGTTTTCTAATAAGTATAGTACAATCACACAAAATTACCGGCAATTTACCGTTTACTGATACATTTTGGATGCCTTTTTGTTGACTATTATCTACCACGTAAGTTTTAATGTACATTGGCAATTTTGTTATTATGGGATTTATAAATTTTAAATTAGCAAAACAAATTAAATTCCATATAAAAAGTTGTTGCCAACTTTGTAAAAAAACGCCAAAAATAAAAAACATTTTAGACGCAAATTACGTTTCTAATGTACTGCAGATAAAACAAAATTATAAATTTTTGTAAAAACAAAGCTGTGTAAACCATAAAGCAATTAAAACTGACTAATAATATTTTAGATAATACCATCGTCAGGAACGATTGCTATTTAAAAGAGATATGTTTAATAGATTAATTGAAAACCATTTATATTTAACAAATATTTGTTTGTTCTTTTGTTTATAATTATGTCCTTAGTTTTAAAGTATGTGACAGGAAGTGCTTTGTATTAAAAGAATAACTTTTAAACATACTTTTATGTCTATTAACTTGTAAATTTCCGTTTGTCTATCGTCCCAACCATTCATCCAAATTTGGATAACGATCTCAGCCCTTCCGAGGCCAATTAATATAATTTAGTCTTCTATATTCGGTAAGGCTGTCTACCCATGATTTACAATCATATCGTTATCAAAACTTAAGCAAACATTACAGTGTGTATTCGTATATTGTCTTTTTGTCTGCAACAAATTAAAATGTTTGTGCAGTTCGTTCAAACCATACACACATTTTTTTTAAATTCTTATATGTAAATCGACAACTTTAGGAATACTCATTTCGAAAAATAAACAGATTCTTTTTTAAAAATTCTACATTTAAAGCACAAGGGACATGATTCAGTTTAAATTGTTTACAAAACAGGGTTAAAATAACTGTTATATGTAATAACTATGTAATAAATGTTTTAAATCGTTACTTTATTGTATAACGTTATTTATTATTTGTTTTCGCTAAATAACGTTGTAAATAACATCAAAAAAATGAATCGTTATGTGTTATGAAGCTATGTAAATAATGATTTATATCGTTATACAAATTAATATAATTTGTAAATTATATTTGGGATTCTTAAAGTGTAAATTTCAATAAACAGTACATAATTAATTATCTTTAGTTTTTTTATTTTAATTTTTCTATTTGAAATACAAACGCAATATAACTTTAGCTTAAAGGAAATTTAAATGAAATTAATAAAAAATAACGTTACAAAATAACCTTTCATAAAACGTTATTGTTTATTATAACGTTATTAAAATATCGTTACGTCATTGTATTATTATTCATAGTTCAATCGTTGTTATAACGTTATCGGGTATCGTTACGTTCCGTTTTCATCCCTGTTACAAAAACAAAATTTTTAATCTGATCAATTAAACCTAAATTTATTATAATTATTGAAAATCACCCTTTCTAGAGCTTTCTTATTATTTTAAAAGTTAAGCTTAAGAAACAACTTACCAAGCACTTCGAAAATCGTTCAATAAAAAAATTATTACGGTATTGCAAGATGATGACATGTTAATATAGGAAAGTTTTAAAACTGCAAACTTTTCAAGTTTGTTTTAATCTCATTTTCGTCATGTCATTTTACAACTTGATACCCTTCAAACTCTTAACCGTCGGGCCATGTTATTTAGGCTAACTTACGCCAAAATCTTCAGTTTTCTAACAGGAACCACAAACATGAATCAACTGTAAATTTAGGTGAATATTATTATGTAGCGTTTGAGTCTGCTTAATACGTGTTCGCATTGTTGTGTACAATAAAACAATTACAGATAAACATTCCCTAAAATTGCATTTCACACGTTAAGCAGTGTAAAATATTCAGTACAAATACAGTGGACATATACAGCTTTTCAATGATGAACGATAAATGAACGACAAATAAAAATGTTTCATAACAAAACAATCACAGCCGTGTACCTTTGGACGAAACAGATACAATTCCCACGATGAGTAGGTACGGATACATCGGTAAATGGACCGTTGGAAAATTACCATTTACATTGAAAAAGTTGGCGCTGGTCCAAAGTTATAACAACATCTAATATCCCATTTCGAAATTCAATTTGCCAAACTTTTTTACATACATGTTTAATTTTGATCACCAAAACATATTCGCCCATGTTGAAGAATGTATGTAAGTATCAAAATATATGAATTTATTTTTTTCTTTACATTTTTTTTTCGTTTACCGGTCTCTGCTTTGCAAATTGATTTGTTTTTTGATGCCATGTGAAGCTAGAAACTAAAATGTGAACGTAAATACCAGTCACTTTAGTACCTGCTACACAGCAACCATGATATTAGCAAGTGTAATTTTTGATCTCCATATAAGCAACTTATATATAATTGACGTTACTTTTTTTTAAATAAATGTTTATTAGCAATAAAAACCTTTTACGTAAATGTATTATACCCAAAAATTGGTTCTACGAGCTAACTGGGTGGCGTTTCTTGACGCAAGGGAAAGTCTATCCTTCGATGTCATACCACTGGAAACTTATTATTATATTAGCTCATTTGGCCATATCCTCTTAAGACGTCCCTAATTTACCACCTGAATAAGGTCCGACGCTAGCTCATTGGGATGGCTTTGAAGTCTGTCGAAGTTTTTCTCAGCTCTTCTTCCACGTTCCTCTTCTATGAACGGTATGTTCAAGTCTGTATGCAAGGTGGCGTTACTTACATACTATGGAACTCCTTTTATAATTCTCAGTGTTTTTGCCTTGAATCTTTGAACGATATTTACATTAGACTTACTTGGGCATCCCCATAACACTATCCCGTAAATCCATAATATTTTGATTGCTGCTTTGTACAGTAGGATCTTGTTTTCTAGTTATAATGATGATTTTGAATGCGTGTAAAAATCCAACGACAGTTCGTGCCTTTGTTCATGTACTGTTTTTACAGTCCACAAACTAGTTCATGAATTGATCCGATAACTGCTGAAAGTAGACGATGAACTATCAGAGACTATGCTGGATCGTATATAGCCTAACTGAAACAAACCTAATGTCAGAATTAAAACCCTACTCCTTTATTAAAAGTTTCATGATGTCAGTAAAGCACATTTTTGTTTAAAGAGAAGGCAGCTGCAGTTAACTTTTGTAGATATTTGTTAAAAGATTAATTGGAAATATGTTTACCAAAGAAATTTCCTAATTATATTTCATTGTGCCGATAATGATTTACCTAAAAACTATTCGTGCATGTAGAATTTATGCTAGAGATACGCTAGATTCCAGGGAATTAGCAAAACCGGCATCAACTTCTGTTTCCAGTTTCCTGTTCTCTTCCGGTTTCCTGGCAATTCCCGTTACTTTGCGCTTCACTTTGCCCATTCCTTACCCAGTAACCTCTCTTTGTATTAGCCAAAGTTGCAAGCCGGAATAATTTTATTTGCATTATTTTTGAACTAAATTACCAAAGCCCTTCCTTAATAAAGACATTATTACTTTTCCAAATTCGTTAGCCTTTCAAAATAAAACAGGATAATTAACATTATTGTCGGTGCTTGGAAATCAGACATTCTTATTTTTAACCTTTAACTAGTCGCGTGTACTGTGTATACATAACTACTCGCATGGCGCCTCGGAGGCACCATTGGGGTTTTATAACAATATTTTTGACTTAAAATCTTAAAAATGTGTTAAACTGCTTTATTCATGAAATATAAGCTAGATCTTAAAAAGAATAACAATGACTAAATAAATTATAAGATATAAAAAATATATATCTGTATATAAAACATAACTGTAAAAACAGTTTTTTTTTTTTTTAATACGAATCAAACATTGGATGCAAAGCATTCACTGCACAATTTTATTGTATGCTCTGAACAAATATTTTTATGGCATTGCGAACAAATTTGTTGCGAATGTCGATTTTTAGCCCTAGGGCATAAATGATAGCGTTCATGCCGAGTAGCACATAATTGCATTTTACGGACTGTAAAATAGAGAAATATGAATAATACTATATAATTCGTATTCCTAAAAGTACAATTGAGGAATACATAAACAGATATTAGTGACAAAAAAATTATTAAAAATGTAACAACGATTTAAAAAACGCTTGGCGCCTCTGCGGCGCCGTGCGACTACTTAAAGGTTAAATAAATTCGTCGGTCGGTACGTGGAATTGTTATGACTTTTGGTATTCTATCAATGGACGTTTGCTCAAAACTAAACCAAATTAATAAAATATACATTGAATACTTCTCATTCAATTTAGGTATTAAAAGCCTTCAATACGTGCTTTGTTCTTGTTTAAAATGCTCATGGTATTCAAATTTTAGGATTTCGTTTACATTTTGTGGATTCAAATGGTAACGAAAATTTAAATTTTTAATATTATCTTCTTATACAAACATGAAATATGTTAAATTATTAAAAGGAGTGGCTATATTCCATAAAATTTAATTTTGTTATCAAATCGTTCAAATACGCAAAGATAACAAAACGCGAGTGGCAGTCACAAATATTTGAAAGGATCTCCTCTAACATTGTTGATGCTGCCATTCTATATTTATCGAGAAATTATTAAAATGGCGTTGTTAAATTTTGAATATATCAGGGAAACAAAGATTTCCATTTGCATTGTGAACATATGTATAAAGGAAGGGATAGATGACAAGTGGTAGGGAAAAATGGAATTAATTAAAACCCGGCGCAGGGTTGATAGCAGTGACCACATTCAGTACTCAATCAAATTACATTTCCCTTCGCGTGTGGCCCGCTCAGTCATATGGAACTGGATTCTCAAACATTCAATAATTTTTGTTACGCTACCTGATTAAATAATATCTCTTTATCCCGCATAGTTTAAACTTCAAACAAAAAAATTTCTAATTTTGTTTTAAATGAAAATAATTTTAATAATAATAATAAATATATATATAAAAGTCCAGGCTGACTCTGTGACTCTGTAACGCATGAAAATAGCTACAAAATAACGCATGAAAATAGCTACAAAATAAATTTGTCAGTTTTGACGTCTATCAGGGTTTGAGGTTATGTTATTATAAAAGGTTATGTTATTATAAAAAGTAATAGTTTAAATTTAAGATATACAATATACCCGTCTTAGGACGGGCTACGTGCTAGTTTTAAAATAACAAGTATAAAATGTTACAATTTTCGAATGGTTTTATAAATATTACTGTTTTTAAAACACACACAAAAGTTGTGCTTTATTTGATTAACTTTTTAGAAAAAAATACCGTAAAATCTCGTGTATAATGCACACAATTTTTATTCATGTTTTTCTTCGATATCAAAAGTAACCCACTTTTAAAAGTCTGACCGTAAAAATGGCGCGAAATAGAATGTCACTGCCAAAACGCATACAGTAGTTTTTTAACAAATATTTTATAAATTAAAATATTAAAAACGTATAATGAGAATTTGTATTTTACCGAAAAATTTTGGACTTAATTAAGCATGCGTATTATACATTCACGAGTGCGTACAATACGCGAAATTTTACGATAATTATCAACAAAATTAGTGAAACATCGACTACTGTTGTGGAATACAACACAAAAATGCTTTTAGCAAGTCTCATAACTCACTTGCCTTTTCAAATAAAAAACAAAATAATGTCTTTTATGCACTTTCTTAACGTAGATTATAGTTGAGCAAAAAGTTTTATTTGTGTTTGCTAGTTTTTGAATTATGAAGTTTAGTTTTCCAAACTTTACTTGTTCATGAAAACGTTAATTAGCTTTGTTTTCAAGCTGTCCAAATACGTAACTTACTGCAATTAATTTTGTTTTTTACTACAATCGTAGACGTGTTGGTCAACTTCAACCTCAAAAGAAGTACAACTATAAATAAATTAGCAAGGTTTGGGAAAATGTGCAGCAATTCTAGCGAAAAATGTTGTTAATCAAATTATAGTATGAGGAGCGCAAACGCGTTTACAATTTAATTATTTGATGTACATTTGACTGATCTAAAATTAGTGTTTATTATCCTCTCACGTCACAAAAATCTCATTTTAATTACAACCTAATAATGTAAAAGCTACTCATCTAAACATTTAAATTTTACTTTATAAATGTTGATATGCAGGGTGTCCCAGCCAAGACGAATTATTCGATAGCTGCTATAAGTACAAATTTTAAAAAAGGTTTCGAATAAAAGTTGTTTGCTATCATTTATTACACAACCTAAAACTATTATCAACTAAACTCAGTATTTTGTTTTTGTGCACCGATACGTAACTTTGTTTTTCTAAATAGACACCCCGTATATTGTGTAAGTTTTAGATGCAAAATTAATTGTTCTTTCAAAAATATATAAGATTTTTTGTATCGAAAATCAATAGTTTTTGAGTAATTCAAGGTTTTATGAAAATATTGACCGAAACAGGGCAATTATTAATATTTTGTTGTGTTGGAAGTATAATTCTTTAAAAGCATGAAAATAATGTTAACAAAATTGTTTAAAAATAAAATTAATTATATAAAGTATTTGAAGGATTATTTTAAAAACATCCTTTTATTAGTAATCGAAAAACAATTGTAATTACCTAGCTTAATAAGCTGCGATGTCAATAAAATTAATTTACTCCTAGCAAATACCTATTTTCTAAAACAAACAAAAACTATGCAAAGGACGAATAATACTTCCACACCCCTATGTTATCACATACACAGGGCCATTCAAAAAGACTGCAACACATGAAAAAGTTCTTTATTATCGATTTGTCAAAACATTTTATTGTTTATAAAAGTTAATGCACGGCTTAAAACGAATTTTAAGATAAAAAAAGGTTTAATAAAGATTCCTTTGACACTAGATTTTAGCGATTTTAGAAATATTCAACTGAAAAAAATATTTTATTTCAAGAGTTACAAAACAATTCGAAGAACAAAATTGTTTTAAGTTTAAAAACGTCACTAAATATGAAATATTGTTTTCTTAGAAAATGTATGCATTTGAAATACATAGGTAGCTAATAATAATTACAAGTGGATCTATGTAAAAGTTTGTAAAAAGATGAAACAATATAAACATCTACAATTCCCTCAACTCTGGAGAGAGGCTATAATTATCCCAATACTGAAAACGAATTAAGTTAAAGTAGACCCACAATCTTATAGATATAGACCCATATCACTCACATGCGCTATGTGCAAAGTATTAGAAAAAGTTGTAAATAAACGACTGGTATGGTATTTAGGAAAAAAAAAACTTTTGCCTAAAGAACAAAGCGGCTTTAGAAAGAAACACTCCACGCTTGACAACTTAATTGACCTAGAATCTTCCGTCCATGAGGCCTTCGCTAATAAGGAAAAATGCATAGCCTTATTTTTTGACATCAAAAGAGCATACGATACAAACTGGCGTCATAGAATTCAAAAAATCATCCTTAGTTGGGGTTTACAAGGTAACTTACAGGCGTTTGTAAAAAAAATTTTCGATACCAGATACTTCCAAATTAGAACAAACGGCACTTTTTCCAGAAGTACCTGCCAACAAAATGGTATCCCCCAAGGATCGGTGATAAGTGTTACTCTTTTTCTGATTGCGTTAAACGATATACTCCGAGAAATCAAGCTACCGATAAAAGCTAGACTATATGCAGACGACCTTATAATTTTTACGAAAGGCAAAAATGTTCACTCAATGCAAAGAATTTTACAAAAAAGAATCTCTCGGCTAGAAAACTGGTCAAACAAAACGGGTTTTACTTTCTCCATTCAAAAAACTAAATGTATTATTTTCTCCAAGAAACCCCAAGAACCAATTGTACAACTAAAACTGTACAACGAAAACCTGGAATTTGTAAATAACATAAGATTCCTAGGAATGATTTTCGACAGTAAACTTACTTGGGAATTGCATAAAAAAAAACTGATTCTATCATGTCAAAAAGGTATAAATCTGCTAAAAATTCTTTCAAACAATTTTTGGGGTGCAGACACGACTACGCTGTTACACATATACAGAGCAATAGTAAGATCCAAAATAGATTATGGATCGACAGTATATGCATCTACAAGGAAAAAACTACTAAATTCAATAAACGTGATTCAAAACAGGGCTCTCCGCATATGTCTTGGAGCCTTTTGCACTAGCCCGATCGAAAGCTTGTGTTGTGAAGCAGGAGAACCACCACTCTCATTCAGAAGACAGATGTTGAGTTTAGCATATGCCTCATCCATTTTAGCAAACCCCGATAACCCAACCTACCAAAATACATTTTCCGATCGCTACAAGGACATATTTATGAAAAGGGTGCGACTAGACCAACCCTTCTATATGAGAATACTCCAGTACACAGACGAAACCCAAATAATTGGACCAGATACTTTCTTACACATGTCACCCACAACGCCTCCGTGGACTATCAATTTACCAACTCCCAACACACAGCTGACACGCTTCATCAAGTCCGAAACGAACCACAGCTTAATAACAAGTAATTTTAATGAGCTAATGGATAATTATAAAGATTTCACACACATATATACAGATAACTTCCAAAACTGAGGAAGGCGTTGGAGCGGCGTTTATAATATCCGAAAGCACCAATTACTTCAATATACAGCAACAAAACAGTATCTACACAGGGGAACTATTCGCAATACTAAAAGCACTGGAATATGCAAGAACTCTTGTCGCTTCCAAATTTACGATCATCTCCGACTCGCTCAGTGCAACACAATGCATACAACAACTCTTCCCATCCCACCCAATAACTCAATTGATCCAACAACAGCTACACGACCTTCAGGAAACTAAAAAGGTGGTTAAATTCATCTGGTTCCCCTCTCACGTCGGCATACCGGGGAACGAAAAAGCTGATGAAGCAGCAGGGCCGCAATAACTCACCCCGACCGGGGAATATTTAAGAAAGTAGTGGCTGCAGATCTTAAAAGTTCACTAAAAAGGAAAGTGCTACAACTGTGGCAAACAAAGTGGAATCAATCCAACTCCAAACTGGCCCAAATCAAAACCTCTGTAAAGCCGAGGTCCCACTTCCCTTCCAACAGAAAGGAGCAGGTCATGCTAACTGGACTAAGAATAGGTCATGCTAAATTTACGCACCAACATCTTTTAAAAGGCGAACAAACACCTTATTGCGAGACCTGCCTAACAAGTTGGACAGTACAACATATTCTAGAGGAGTGCGCTGCACTTAAACCTTTCCGGGATCTTCATGAAATCCCTAACAGCATCCACAACACCCTTAAGGATGGGTGCAGTGCTAGTGTGTTAAATAAATTCATGTGCAGTGCCGATCTGTCCAAACAAATCTAGTGCCACGAACCAAACGCTAATAACCTAAATGGTTGAAGCGTCCCCCTCCTTTAAATAAAATATATATATATATATACGCATTCGTCTATCCTTGTGGCATCCATATAGCATTAAGGCATTGTGGCTCCCACCTTTAATATTATTACTAGCTGTGTATATTTGATGTATATATATTGGTTACTTTACAACACCCATTTCCTCTTATCGAGGGGTAAAGTAAATTGATATACTATTTCATTATACATTTTTTGTCTGAAAAGGCACCCGTTACATAACCTGTTGTTGTGTCACCCATTTGTATATATTTTAGAGATTAAACGAACATTCAGCACCCTTGCAACGATGCCAAATATATGGGTGCCATAATACCTACTGAATTATTTGGAAATACATTGCCTAACCTACCTAAAGATTCTATCTTACTATTTAATCGTTTGCTTGCAAGATAAGAGTTTTTAAATTAGACAACAGAATAATATAATTTTATATTGTTCACGAATATGTTTAATTAAATTAATATTTCGTAACATCATATTTTTATTCCAATTTTCCATATTTACCTAATTACCTTTTTTATTTATTACTATAAAATTTAAAAAATTCCTAATTAAGCACACCATTGTTTATTATCAGCACATTACATTAAAATATTTAATTTTTTTAGTTACATTATGTACCTTTTATTTTTTAATCGACATTCGCTATAGGTACTGTCCAACGATAATGTTTCGCTTTTACCCTCTCTCAAGTCTTCAATTCCAGCCTGAGCGTTTTTTTAATGAAACATGAAAAATACGCCGCATTTAGAAAGTATAATGCATAATGTTTGGAAAATTAGAGATAACTATTTTTTTAATCGCCAGGAATAACAGAATTATTTCTGTGTATAAAATTTTGCACAGTAGGTACTTAATCCGTTCACTAAAATGATTTTAAGTAAAAACGAAATTTTATTTTCCCATTACAAACTAAAACTTACTTAAAAACGAAAATGCCTTGATCTTCCCAAATTATTTATTTACCATGTAGTTTTGAGACTATAAAAGGCTCATTTTCGGACGGAATTTATAGGCCTGTGTGAATCTACAAAATTTATATTAGCTTAAAACCTTTTCTTTTTATTGATTTTTAAAAATATAAATTGGTTAACTTTATACACTCGGATGCAAAAGTATCGAGCCACCTCGCTTTTCCGACTTTGAAGACATTTTTTTCAGGTACTACTAAGAATTAAAAAACGAAACATGTATCATTCAAAAAGTTATTTCATTGCCTTTAAAATGAGATAATTTTATTTAAGATCTTTATAAATTGAGAGTTCCAAAATGAACCGACTTAAATTAATCAACAATTCGTCAAAATAAATTAGAGAAGTTAAGAAATACAAACAAAGCAGTACGAAACTAATTTTAATTTTTAATATCTTGTGTTACCCCCCCTTGCCTTAATGACCTCCTCCATTCGTTTTTTCATGGACCTAATTAATTTTATCACAAAATCTTGAGGTATACTGTTCCACTCTTCTAGCAGTGCATTTTTCAACTCGAGGATGGAAGAAACAGCAGGAACTCTGGCTCGAATTCTTCTTTTGAGCTGGTCCCACATATGCTCAATGGGATTCAGGTCGGGGCTCCGTGATGGCCACTCCATGGCTTGAATTTCCACGTCTGCAAGGTAATTCCGAACGATTCGAGCACTATGTGGCCTTGCATTGTCATGCATAAATATGAAATTGTCGCCGATAAATCCGGCGTACGGCATGACATGATCTGTCAGTATGCTGTTTATATACCGTTGAGCAGTCAGACCTCTTTTTGCTCGACCTCTGCCCTTCCTGACGATGAAGACAAGATCGGTTCGTGCTTCTAGAGATATTCCACCCCAGACCATGCACGAACCGCCGCCGAAGCTGATGCGTTCATCGATGCAACATTGTGCAAACCGCTCTCCAGGTCGCCGATACACTCGTCCCCTTCCGTCGTTGCCGTAGACACAAACCCTGCTCTCATCAGAGAACAAAACGGACCCCCATTGTTCCAAAGTCCAGTCAACATGCTCCCGTGCAAATTGAAGACGTAAACGGCGATGAGCTGGGGTAAGTTTAGGAGCAGTTGCAGGCCTGTGGGCTACAAGGTTTGTCTCCTGCAGTCTTCGCCTCACTGTCCATCTGCTGACAACCACTCCTCGGACTTCACGAAGCTGCTGCAGCACTTGAACTGCGTTGAGTCGACGGTTGAGCAAGGACGTCGTCGTCTTGTAGCGGTCGTCCCTTTTTGACGTTGACCGTGGTCTTCCTGATCTAGGTCTTGGAACGAACGCACCAGTCTCCTCGTACCTTTGGTTGACCCGCTGTACCGCTGACTGGCTCAAATTTAGTTCTTGAGCCACTTCACGCTGACTATGCCCTGCTTGAAGTAATGCAACGGCTTGAGCAGCTTTTTCTGGCGTGGTTTCCATTTTTTTAATAATTGGATTAATACAAAACGTTGCTAATTGACAGCTTATTGACAGCTTTTAAGCCAATGATATGCAATTATTGAATGCATGCGTATTCATAACCTAAAAGGGCTGCATACCTGCATGCCGGCTAGCTAGCATATTGTGGATGCTTTTGTTCTAACAGCCAAAACTTCAGAGCAAAAAAAGGAATTTCCGACTATTTGGTCTCATTTTAAAGGCAATGAAATAACCTTTTGAGTGATACATGTTTCGTTTTTTAATTCTTAGTAGTACCTGAAAAAAATGTCTTCAAAGTCGGAAAAGCGAGGTGGCTCGATACTTTTGCACCCGAGTGTATATAACCACATTTCGCAATTTATCATATAGAAAAAACGTCAGTCACAATAGTATTAATTTAAGGACCATTTATGAACTTTTCTACTTAAATTCTAATTTAAATTTCAAATTTATTAATAATGGTTTTTAAGGTCATATTGCGAAATTTGGTTATTGTAACTTAATTATTTTTGTTATTTAAAATATAATAAAAAAAGTTTGTAACTAATATGAATTTTGTAGTATCAGACAAGCTTATATAAAATTAAATTCTATCTAAAGATAAGACTTTTATAGTATCGAAACTAGTCATGTTAAATAAAAAAATGGAAAAGTTAAAGGCCTTTTCGTTTTATTTCTATATTAATGTCAAATTTTACACAAAATTCATCTTAGTGATCAAATTTATTTTTTCATTTAGATAAAACAGCAATAAATAAAAAGAGAAATAGGTTATCTTGAAAATGGTTTATTCAAAACAAATAACAATATTATAAATATAACAAAATATTATTATAAATGTTACCATAATGATTAAAATAACAGAATTTTTAAAAACCAAAACAGCATTTTACAACATAGAGAAAACTGATAACAACATGAAATAAGTGATATTATATTACACTTTCAGAAAATTATATACCAGTTTGCTATGATGTCAAAACGACCCAAATAAAAAAGCGTATATGTAGACTTCATAAACCTTATGAAACTTCAGTTAAAACAACAGCATTCCTAAAAACTATAGTCCGAACAAAATTTTACTTCACAAAGTAAGGAAAACTAAAACTTGGCAACACAAATACCAAATAAAACACTAGCGCGATTCTATTTTAAAGAACATATTCTTTATCAAAGTGAAATAAGAATTAACATACTTAAAAGAAAATTTAAAGCAAAAAAAAAGGTAAAAAAATTTAAAAAAAACTAATTCATTATCCAATAACAGTTTAATACTTATTTAACGATCACGGTAACAGTTGTACACATAAGCTTTTATAGTAACCCAATTTCTTTTGGAAAACACTTTGGGATATTTTTTCATTACTTCTTCTACATCGTGTTTCTTAGGGGCCCGTTTCTGTTTAATAAAAGTTGAAAAATTATGTTTAATTATTTTAATTTCTTCTTCGGACCACTTCTGCCTATTAATCCTTATAGCAGATTTATTTTTACACAATTGTTTCTTAGGTTTTTCTGTTTCTGAACTTTCGCTTGAACAAGAGTATTTTGGTTTTTCGCTTTTACGTGCTGCTTCTTCATTGTCGGTCGAGTCACTGTCAATTGCCGCGTTAACATCAATGTTTATTTCCTCTAACGTTTTATTTCGAAATTCTGCAGTGTTTCCTTTTTCCATTAGCTGCAGTATTTTGGAAACTTTAGCAACCTGATAAACATCTTGTGGTAATTTGTAAAAAGTTTCGTGTGTTTTTTTTGTATGCCCCATAAAATTGGCCAGCTGGTCTATTTCGTTGTGTTTTAAATTTAATATTTGGGTGACAGTAGCTATGTGCTTCCGAAGGCGAGTTGAAGTTATTAACTCCGGATGTTTTGCCCCACACAATTTTGAATAGTTTCTGATAGCTACACAACCGTTTATCCATCTGTTAGAATTTGGATATGAGAACAGATACTTGTTTTGACTTGAGACAATATTACTATGTTCACGAATATCTAATATTAAAATAAAAAAATTTTGTAACTCTTTTGGAATTAGGACAGTGACAGACCTACTTCCCTTTCCTATTGATTTGATTCTTTTATAATGTTGTGTTAAAAGTTTTTCACTCTCAGAAAGACTTGTTGTAAATTCGTTTGTGATATCAAGAACTTGGTTTACTTGTGTTTTGTAAGATTCAAGCTCAAGATATTGAATATCTCCAACTCTCTTCCTATTATGTATTATCACAAGAACAAGCAATGCTTCAATCAGTACTTTATAGGATTTAGCATTTACAGATTTTTTAAGTTCATCAAATGCCTTTTCGGCTTGAATAATAGTGTAATCTTTCAATTTCATAATATCTTGTGTGACTGGCAAAAGTCCCGGTTTTATCGATGACTTTTCTGTTAGGTCTTTCACAGCAAGGCTACTTAATTCAACGGTCCATTGACTAATAACAAGATCCTTAAATCGGTTCAAATTTGTAAGACTTTCTTCCGTATTATTAACCTGCAACATTGTATTATTTCTTAAAACTAATTTTGTAGCCAACTCTGACAGCTGTTTTAAACTAGTACCCATATGCATAGCTAATGGTGGTGCTTTAAAAGTTTTTTTTTCTGCTTGATATCCCGACATTATTTTAACAGCGTCTATGGTCATATCAAAATGTATTGGTTTCAGTGTCGATAATAAGTTATTAAAGTTCCCTAACTTTCTCATTTCGATTAAAAACCGAGCACATTCGCGTAATTTGTTTGAAACAACTGTTGCCATTTGTTGTCGGCGATGTTTTTTCAGTAAATTTTCACCATAAAGGCAGATTAATGGATCTTTTTGTGCCACTTTTGAAATTTCATCGTTTTTCATTATTGCAAAGACTTCATTTTTTACATTTAATTTCGAAATAAATTTTCCATAATCACCAAGGGATACAGTATACAATTGTGAATTGCTTAAGGCTCGCCCTTTTTCCATATTGACGTTCATAAAACATTTTTTAGAATGACGACTTAAAGCGCTTCGTTTAAAATAAGCTTTACAGTGACTACAGATCTCATATGAGGTTTCATTGTCTGCGTCTCGACGTTTAGGAATTATGTCACCTCTCAAGGCAGAATCTAAATTTCCATCGTTTCTCAATATACTAAGCAAATGTTTTCTTTCCAAACTATTTTTGGTGGTATTAAAAATTTCTTTTACCACCGCTTCCTTTAAATGGCGCCTTTGCAAGTGCCTTGCAAAGTGGCGCGAAATGATGTAGTCTTCACAAAATTTGCAAATGGTTTTTTTGTACTTATTTTTATTTAGAAATTGCGATTTGTACAGTTCATTGCGCACCTAAAATATTTCAAAATGATTGAATCAGAAATCAAAAATGAGTAAAGATTTCATATTTTCACCCAGATAGCCATGGCGCACCATATCCTCAACTCTCTGCCAAAGTTTTTGCTTAGTAATGTTTTTGCTTAAATGTTTATAACTTTCCGGTATATTAAAACAATTCAGTATTGACCAACGTTTCTTAAAAAATAAATACGATAACGGAAAGTCATTATAAACATTTAAATAAAAACATTACTTAGCAAAAACTTAGGCAGCGAGTTGAGGATCTGGTGTGCCGTGGCTATCCGGGTAAAAAAACCCTCTTAAAAAAAGTAATTTACACTGAGCGGTTTTCAAATGATTGGCTTCATACCGCATACTAGTAACGATAACTTAATTGAATTTGTTTTTTTCTATTCAAATTAAAAACAGTCAAAGTTGCAAATCATAAAATCTGTACGGTTTATGAGATATACTTAAAGCTAAATATGTATTGTAAATTGTACCGTAATACAGAAACAGTAAATTATTGTAAAATTTACAACTGACATTTAACGGTGACGTCATAAATTTTTGGTTGATTTAATTTTTCATAATCGAGATATTTTGTAGTAGTTTGTCAATAGTTGACACGTTTTTTAAGTACTGAAACAATTTCATTAAAAGTTATCTGGATTTTAAAGCAATTTAAAATTATAACAATTCATTTAGCGACTTTTGTTCAGAATTTATTAATCTTTACCTTTTGTTATACTAATGAAATTTCCTCAGAAACAAGAGAAACGAGATATTTTACATATTTAAAGTGATTTATAAATTTCCCAGTTACGATTCTTGAATGCTAGTACTCATTCAAGCAAGTTTGAACAAACAGATGACATTTAATTCCTTTTTATAAAAATTACTGTATTACCTGTAAAACATCTTCATGAGATGAATTTTTATTCGGGGTACCATTTAATATTTGAACAGATGGATTTACGTCTATCTCTCCCGATATTGATTGTACCAAAGTGGGAGATATTCTATTTTCCTATAATACACATTAAATAATTAGGTACATTAATAAATATTATTTATTTTATAGAAGTCGCCTTAAAGATGATCAGAAATCAGGTTAAACTAATTTATTAACTTACATTAATGTGTATTGGTGTCTCTCCAGAATCGTACGGTATAATGGGAGATAATTGTTTTAGCTCTGTATAAACACATTCATTAGATTTAGTGTCATTGGTAGTTAGGGATTCTTCAGATTCGAAACCATCATTTAGCCATTGCTAAAGCAATTAATTTTATTTTTTTAAACATACGTACTAAAATAAATACTAGCAATTCTTTGCCATTATACGTTCCTGTTTATTCCACTTAATATCGCCATACACGTCAAAGTCGGGATCGCGAATGTTGTCATCGTTATCAGAAATGTGAGTCGATGAAAGAATAGATTTTTCTAAAAATTGAAAATGAATCATAAATTTTTAGGAAAATTAAATGAGATATTCTAAACACCGTACCAGATCCATCACCCCGCTTTTCGTCGATCTTATTTTTATTACTTAATGTCGGCAGGGGTTCTAAAAATAATAATATAGTAATAAAAAATGAATTGGGTAAACCTCAAAACCCTACATACCCACTTTACTCATTGTTTGCTTAAGAACTAGGTTAGCAATTCTTTTTCCTCTATCCATGTTTACACGCCCTATCGAAATAAATTACATTAAAGAGCTATATCATCTTAAATTCTATCTTAACCCTTAACCGTCACCCCGTAGGGCACCATATCAACAATATTAGTTCAAAATTGTGGTTTATGTGTAGGTACATTTTATTAATATGGTTTCAAATAAATGACTGGAATTTTGCAAAAATTATTAGTTATTTACGTGCCGAGGGAATACAATTTTGCAATCAAGAGTTAATTTCATAAAAGTTTTAGCCAAAAGCCCCTCCAGTCGATCTGATTTGGTCAAACAGTCAGATGTAAATACTTATCGTCGGAAGGTTTGTCGTCCGACAATTTATTGTTGGATGCAAATTAGATTTCACATTTACAAAAACTTTCAAAATTTTTAATGTAACATTCGCTGAAGGCTTAACAATTTAAGTTTGTAATACGCTGAGTAAGTTTACCATACATGCTAAAAATTGTATGTTATAAAGCCAATACGCTGTGATAAAAAAAAATTGTGATCCAATCTGTCGTTTATTAGAATATCAACTTTTCTCGACAATTTCAGTTGTTATGAATGTTATCTTGTATGAAACATGACACTTTTATGTCCTGTTGCACCCCAAATTTTAATTTTAAGGATTGCTTAGTTAAGTAATCCGTATTCAATCTAGACAACAACTACGTATATAGCACAAACAGATTGTTTATTGTAGTTACTGACCGTGGTTTAGTGTAAATGTTGCTTACTGATATACATAACTTAAAATTAAAGAACTGTTGTTGCAGCTGGCCATTAAAAATTTATATTATACAGTGTAACCCGATAATATGCGCCATAACGTTGAGACATGACTATGTACAAAATGTAATGGCATTAGTTCATCTAAAAAGAAATCGAAAAGGCAATATTATAAAAATTAAAAACATCAAAATTAATTATTTGTTGACTCATAATGAAATTATTTGATATTTTACACATGCTATAAGTGTAATATACCTTACAAGGTAGGATACAAATGAATCCCCAATTTTTTACCTACATGGCAAACTTAAATTTTGAAACAATGAATTGATCCGTAAAATAAAATTTCCAACAAACTGTTTTTACATTTAATGGTCAAAAGAGTCGTAAAGCAACTTTTATGAAAAAAGGGCAAAAAATTTGGTAAAACAAATTATACTTTAAAACCTGATATCTCCGTATCTCTTAATGGAAAAGTTTCCAGAAAAATCTGCTGTGGCCAACACAGGACTGACCGTGACTAAATTGACTCGAGTAAATTTCCACTTCCGGTAGTCCGATTTTTACCAGAAATAGATCAAATGAAGCGATTGATGGCAGAAGCTCAAATATAACATTTCATTACATAAAACTGTTCAGCCATTACGAAAATATTCACAAAAAACTTAAAAACTACACAAATAAACCTCCACTTACGGCTGACGGATATTTACCAAAAGTAGATTAACTCAAGCTGTTAATGTAAGAAGCTTAAATATGAATTTTAATAAAAGTACGTGCAGCTGTTACAAAGAATACGCAAAAAAAATTAAAAACGATATAAGCAAATTGTCATTTCCGGTTGACCGATTTTCACCAAAAGTTGATCAAGTCATACCATTGATGTCAAAAGCCTAATATGAAGTTTAATAACAACGTTCCGCCGTTTTCTCTCTACACGTGTCCGCAGGCAGACAGACCGACCGACATCAAGCTAAAAACAGTTGATATCTGTTACAAATAGTCTACTTCGTGCTCATCTGTCAAAATCTCGAAAAGTGAACAACTTGTGCTGACAGAAGCTAAAATATGAATTTTCAGTTAAAACATATCCGTACTGTTATTATTGTAGTACTAAATGTGAATATGCATAAACAGATTTTATAAAACTAAAATTATTATTATAAAAGGGGTACTTACCTCTTACAAAACACAACTGCCACTAACACGCCTAGTCACGAGCGCACGAGCCACGATATAACAGAAACAGTAAGTAGTTTATAAATTGCCATGTTGCCAAGAATTAGGGTGATTTTGGATGTCACTTTTACTGTTAACGTCTATGGGAGCCTTATTGTTGAAATAACATAAATTATTCTACATACAGAGTGATCGCAGCAACGCCTAGTGAGCATTTGCTTGAACTAACTTGTATATGGTAAGATGTATACAGTAATTATGGCACCCAGACGAAAATTCGTTTCTAGACGTTTCACAACGTATACACATCAAAACTTTGATTTATGCATAAAAACACTACAGCACCCGAAGTGGGTGCTACTGTGTAAAATTTGGGTGCCACATTGCACAATCTCATAGAAAATGGGTGCGTATATGTCATAAAACAAAGCTATATATATATATATATATATATAAACATCTGAATTTTTGCAGTTGATATCACTTGTGCGTTGATATCGGGTGAATTATAAATGCCGCACATATCGTGACAAAAATGTTTCATTTTATACCAAGTAAAGAATATTGAAACAGTTTAAGAAATGAACAAACCAAACGGATAATTATTAACAAGGATAATCTCTTAAACGTTTTTCAGTCATAATAGAACCAAAAGCTTTTATTAAAACGGTAGTAACAACAATAGATTATCTTCATTTTTAATACCTACAAAAACCTAGAATCTTTAATAAATTTAAATTTTTGTTTTTGCTTTAGGCATACAACTTCAATGTATTTAAATTTTAAAACGATTTTTAGTTCAAGTATTTACACATAAGTGTAACATAAAAGATTGTTGAATCGATAATAATTTTTTTCCATAAGTGCAGACTCTTCGAATGACCCTGTATATGCTTCGTTTAATAACACTTCGTTTTTAAAAAAAAAAAAAAAAATTTAAAGCAAGTTTTACATTAAAATGCTTGTTTCAAAATGTTAATTTATTTGTAATTAGATTATTATTTTGTTGTATTAAAAGTTAATAATAATAAACTTCTTTTAAATGTATTAATAAATAATGAAAAATTGTTAAAAAATAAAAATAATTTAAAAAATTATTTGAAGATAATGTTTAAAAAATGCATTATTAATTGATAATTCAAAGGTAAATCGTAATAATTAAAATTAATAAAACATAAATGTAATCTACGTAAAATCTACATTAAAAAGTTTTTGCTCCACTTACAAAACAAATAATAACTATGTACCATGTACTATAAAAACATGAGTTCTTTGTAAATTTACATTCTGACAAATTAATCACTGTTCGCTGTTTGTTATGAAGCACTAATGATATTTTCACAACCCTGTCTTATCATACATTTTAACGTTTGGTTATAGAACGGACGTATTCACAAAATACATAAACGCTTTATCTCGTAATAATATTTTTAATTGTCAAGTCGTGGACGTGGTCTGTTATAAATTACAACCGTGTCAATATGTACTTTCCTCAGGGAGAATAATTTAATTAACTTTGTGGTATTCTTTGATTAATAATAGTTTCGTATATCATAAACTTGTTTAAATAAACATTTGCACAGCGCAGATTACACATGACGTTGTATGTGAAACGGTTAGTTATAAAATTTAAAATTTAAATCTTTCAAAAAGAAATTTCTTTTGAGTATTAAAATGTAATCGCAATGTTAAAATATTTAATACCATTGAGTTTTTTATTTGTGCCTACCAAATTCAAGTTTAAATATCGTCAATGAAAAGAAAATACAAAGGGCAACCCTTTTATGTTTTATTAAAAACATCAAAGATCAAAGACAATGGCGTGCGACGTGATTGAAGGCATTTTGTACTATGTAGGCATCAAAGTGTAAAATCTTTCCAACATTTTCCTTTGACTTAATAGGTTGAGTCACATAGTCCCAAATTTTAAAAACGTTATATTTTGTTTGATCAGGAAGGTTTTCAACAAAATTTAGCGTCTTTGCATTAAGAGATCTTTGATATTTACAAAACTCAACGCTACTAAATAACGGGAGAACAAAGGGCTCTTAACTTAAAAACTGTTTTATTAACTTGTTTCATGAGGGTCGGACTAAATATCTGATACATCGGGGAATTTCTCAGCGAACTATCCTTTTGACCCTTAAGTAAATCTAACAACTGGAGCGTATCTGTAGGAAAGCAAAACGACCCCCGAGCATAAAGACCCCAACAGGTAACGATTTTTTCGTTTAACGAATTCTTATATGCAATTATCAGTTGTGCAAAAGTTTGGTTGCGAGAGTCATTGCCATTGGTTTGTATGACCACGCGCTCACATGTAACTGGCGTAGGTATAGTACGCAACTAAACTGTTTGTTGACACAAACTGAACGAATGCCAGACCGTACAACTGTTTTGTGTCTTATAGGTTTTAACTTCTTCCGTTTTTATCATCTTAAGAGCACAAATCGTAGTTAACTTGTAGAAATCCATGTTGAAACCAAAAAATTGTAACGACTGATTTAGTTTTGCCGATGGCCCCGGCATTGCGTATGTGAGTGCCGTTTAGCCATTCACGGATCAAACTGTTGCAGAACTGATTGATTGCATGTCAGCGCCTAGCCTAAAGGGCAATCATGTTGCGCAACAATTATTGCATGGAATGAAAAACTGAACGATTTTCCAAATTATGTGTCAACGTGAATACAATTTGGATTTGCGCAACATCATGCTGCTTAATAATTGTTGCGCAACATGATTGATGGTGGATAGGCCCCTTTACACTTGCTGGTTGCTAGTTTGCAGTAAACAGATTTTCGTTTAGGGTTTAGGTTTTACCAAGACCAATAATCTTGGGTATAAACTTTTTCATAGTCTACACCAGCGTTTTTCAAAACTTAATACGCGGACCACTGGTCTCGTATGGGTTTCGGAGGCCCTTTTAGGAGGTTCCCGTAATCAAAGCAATTTTTTTCACCTAAATAAACAAAAACTCGTATGTGATGAGATCCTCAGAAAAAATGTTTGAAACTGCCAATCTGCACTATATTGTGTACAATTTTATTTACTATTTGTATAATAACTACTAACGCTCCGTTAGCTCCTAATGTTCGCAGACGACATGGTCTTAGTCGCGGAAACAGAAAAAAAATCTGCAACATAATTTAGAAACTCTAAACCTGGAATTGGAAAACATTAATATGAAAATAAATACCAAAAAAACTAAAACTAACATCGTTACAACAGAGAACATAGCATAACTTTAAATGGGCTTAGGTTAGAACAGAAAGCTTTAAATATTTAGGAGTGATCATAGAGAATAATGGAGGAATGGACAAGGAAAAAAGCGAAAGGACAGGAAATGTGGAAAGAATATTTAACAGTTTAAGAACAACATTTTTTGGAAATAGAGAAGTCCCAAAACGAACAAAAGTGGAAGTGGTCAAAAAGGTAGTAACTCCGGCACTTTTATACGGAACTGAAACGTGGGCACTTACAATTAAAAATAGTAGCCGAGTTAATGCAGCAGAAATGAGATTTCTAAGAAAAATCCAAGGAAAAACCAAAAAAGATAGAATCAGAAACAAAACATTTAGAGAACAATTAAAGATAAATTCAGTTATAACAAAAATACAGGAAAGGCAGCTGGGATGGTTGGGTCACATTTATAGGATGAAAGAAAAAAGGTTAACCAGAAAAACATATGAAGCAAGAGCACAGGGAAAAAACAAAAGAGTAGACCGAGAAAAACCAGAGGATAGAAACATCAAATGGAAAGACATAAAAAATCTTGCACAAGACAAAAAAACATGAAAAAAAGTCAGCACAACACAACTCAACAGTACTACACCGAACAGTAGAGGGACTCATGACTAAATAATAATAATAATAATTACATAGAAAGAGATCCTAAATTATATCAAAATAAATGAAATCAGTACTCTTTAAACGTTTAATTTTAAATAAATATGAAAAAAAAATATAATTCTGAAAGAAAAAGTTAATTTGCGTAAAGATCCACTACTTATTTTGCTTCCAGGAACGAAAAGTTTAAACAAGCTTCTTCTGTGTAGTTGCAGGCGAAATCAAAAATAAAATAAAATGTTAACAAATTATGGATATATTTCATGTGGTTGTGTTCAACTTGTTTTAATCTTCAAAATGCAGCTTGTTACAGTTAAAAAATCAAGTGATCTAAAAAATATCGTATTTGTTTTACACGGCCAACTCACCTACTACTCTTAACACAGTAGTTGCCATATTTGCCGACGATATTCGGTACATTGAATAAAATAATAAAGGAAGGAGTATTTTAGCGATCTTAAAGCGTCCAAAAAGACCACTGATATGACATTCCATTTTGACAAACCACATCACATTTACAATACAGGATACACTACAAAAATATTAATATCTACCATGAGAAGAGACAGCTGTCCACCAATAACGCTAAATAAGTATACGCTTCCGCAAGAAGCTAGTGCAAAGTATCTGGGTATACACTTAAATTGACGACTAACATTGAAGCCCCACATCGTTGCCAAACGCAAACAACTTAATTTAAAGTTTAAACAGTAGAGCTTCTTAATCAAAATTCACAACTTACCACAGAAAACAAGCTTCTGGTATATAAAACTATAACTAAGCCCATCTGGACGTGTGGAATTCAGCTCTGAGAATCAACAAGTCTACCAAATATAGAAATACTGCATGGCTTTCAGTCGAAAACACTAAGCCACGTGGTACGTGTTCAACAAACTAATCAATAGTAACTTTAATTTAAGTTTAATGTGCGAAAAAATAACAAACTATAGCAAAAAGTACCAACACCGCTTGGAAGTGCATCCTAATTTAAATTCTTTAAATTTGCTAGACTTTAGTAGTGAAGTGGGTCGCTTAAATTATTTTAAACCCATGGATTTAAGTTTTGGATATACCTAATTTAAGTAACTTAAGTGACTACTCAAATTAAACTATAATAGTAATAAATTAGTTAGGTAAAATATACTAGGTTACCGTCACTGGACAGTAAACCTTCTTGAGTATAATTTGTCAACAAATTTGCTTATTGCTTCATAGTAAGCAGAGTGCAAATATAATCAAGATGTAAAAAAAAACGTGCGATTTTCGGTAGAATGGCTGAAGCCGGTATTGTTCACTACAAGTTTCTCAACAAAGGCCAAACAATTACGGCTAAGAGCTACTCTATGCGACTGGAACATGTAAAGGATGCATTACTTCAGGAAAAACAGGGACTAATTAATCGGAAGAAATTGTTATTCTTGCAGGATAATGCAAGACCTCGTATGCAATACTCACCCGGCAAAGATTTGTGCGTTAAAATAGGAAATTCTACCTCATCTACCATATTCCTCTGACTTTTCTCCAACCGATTATCAACTTTTCTTAGCGCTAGATCAGTGATTCCCAAAGTGGTCTATATCGACCCCCAGGGGTCGACGACGACCTGCAAGGGGTCCATGTGAGCGGGAAAAAAAAATTGGGGATCCATGAAATGAAAATGGGCGTCAACGATAGTGGATCTCATATAAGAAGGTCGTGACTTTAATTTAGGCATTCCATGAATGGAATAATCCACATACACCGATAGTACCTATTAACTTACATAATACTACCTTATAATATAAATACATATAACCACGTACATAAATTATAAAAGTACCTACCTATGAAGTAAAAATTTTTAAAACATAAATGTTCATGAAACGTGATGAAGAATTAAATTAAAATTTAAGTTATTAGGTATATTCTGTGATATATGAAACTGTTTAAGAATTATTATAAACTAGCAGTTGCCCACACCTCCGCCCGCGTACGTTTTTATTTTCTCTGCGTGTAAGTTTTTATTTTGTCAAAAAAAAAGTTGATGAATTTGCAAAAAATCAATATCAGGTAAGCAGGGGGTCTACCCAAAACCGAAAAACATGGCAGGTGGTCTACGAGACAAAAAAGTTTGGGAACCTCTGCGCTAGATAATCATAAGCGGAATACAAAACAACAAAAAAGCGGAATTTGGTAGATTTTTCGCTTCTAAAGACACAACGTTCTATAAAAACAGGTTTTATAAATTTGTATCTCGTTAGAAAAGGGTTGTAGATTGTGAAAGTGATTATTTTAATGAATAAACAAGATTCTGAAAATGTATATACAAAACCGCTCGAACTGTTTGGTTACCCAACATTTACCACAAGAAAATGTGCAGAATTATATCATTTCTCTTTACACATGTGTATAATAAAATATTTATGTTTGTGGTGTCCTTAATAAATAAATAAATATAAACACACCGAAAGCCGCACAAAGTTTTGAGTCTTTCGCGTGCTGCTATACGCTTAATGTATTCTCAGGGGTACAATTTTATTCTTTGAATTCAAAAAGTTTCTGTATAAAAACTACAAATATACTAGCGCTGTTGTGCACGTAAGCAGCCTGTTTGTTTTTATAATACCAAAAATGATAAAATCAGGTGTACGCGACCATTTTGCAGAAGTTCCAATATTTATGAATATTGAGTAAGATAAAACACATGTAACAGAACCAGGCGAAATTATTGAGAACCTAACAAAGCATACAAAATGTAAAATTACTAATATCTGTATGTTTATAATCCTTTTTATTAGTTAAGTTCGTTGTTGGACCAATATATTTTGTATACCTCATAATGGTCGTGTTTTTTTTTAGTTTTGCAGAATTATAAAAAAAAACAAATAAATAACACGTACACGTTATACCTACTCTCTTAAGACTTTTAAAAATTTTAACCTACTTTTAAATAACGTTTTAAAACAAGTTCGGAATTGCCCAATCTTTTTTTTTTGAAATTAAAAGACAGTAGGTTATGCTAGAACGAATTAATTGGTTCCAGAACCTCATTTGTTATAGCATTCGTTCGTTCTAGCATACATTGAAATATAAGTTTTAAGGGTTTATCCGTTCCAGGCCCACACCCTTGAGTAGAAAAGTTTCCATTCAACACAATAATTGTAACAGGAAAAATATAATACAAAATCAAAAATATAACTGTAAAAATATGTTTTCACTGTTAAAGGCGTAAATAATTTGATACTTAATTTAAACTAATAAATGAAAATTAAACTTTACAAATAATAATAAAAGCCGAAAATCCCTGACACGTCATTCTCAAGCGCAGGCTTTGTCGGTCCATACGGTACGTTGTAGCATCTGTGTTTGCTGTAAAATCCTGATTTTATTAACAACTATTGTTCCTTGTAGGATCGCTCGTTGTATGTATAATCATTTAATTCTGGATCCTGAATACCAAAACGTTTTGTATAGTTAATAATCTCAGTTGTCGCTGGGGGTTCCATTACCGGTAAACGATTAACCGCTTAACCAGTTTTACCGACCAATATGATTACCGAAGTTACCGGTAACTTTTGACAACAAATACCGGTAATTTCGGTCATTTACAACCACCGTCTTACAGTGAAACCCACGAGTGTCGAGGCAAAAAGAGCCTTTTCTTCTGCAGTGGCAATATGTACAAAAATTCAAACAAGTCTGACTGATAGGACATTAGATACGATTTATCTAGTCATAGTAAAGGTATGTTCACACTAGTGTTGCTACGAAACGAGACGAGATCTTATCCCTTTTCGATCACGAACTCGAACGTGGTGTCTCGAACTCGAACTTGAGAATCTCGATACTCGAATTTTAAGTATGAGCGGGTCAAATTGAGACACTTGCAACGCTTTAACTGATTAATGATACACAAAACACAGTGGTTTCAAGTTCGGTGGTTCCCCTATGTAAGCAAATAATGTGAACGTATATTATTAGATGCTAAATACATTTCTTTACAACTGAAGGGGCATCAGTGGTGTTAGTTAGTTATTGCCGATTATAAAACTTTAGTCTAAATTCGTAAAATATTAGATTTCAAATATGAAACGGTACAAAATTAACCGCAAAAAGTTCTTACGTTGGAAGCGATCCCGGTGTAGTAGAAGTAGAAGACGACGATGATTCGGTGAAAGATGTAGTTGTAGATTATAAGAATATCGGTAAAGAAGATACATCAAACGATTTATTAACAGGACAAACGCCTTAAAAAAATATTGGAAATCAAAAAATAATAAGCGCATTAGAGCAGATAAGAGTTCGAGTACAAGTAAAGCACATTTGCCTTAGAACACTTTCTTATCGATATCAAGTTACTCCAAAACTGCTGCTGATTTTAAGAAACATTTGGCATTTAGAAAGAACCAGTAACAGGCAGTGATTCAAAGAATGATAAAATTCGAATTTGTAGATTATGTCATTTAAAAACAGTATTCAAAATAAATTAAAAGTTAAAATTTCTGAAGGTTACGAGATTTTTAAATAAAATATACGCTAAAAGTGTTCGTATTTTTTCTACATAAAAAAATACTGTTAAAATCGAGAATTTGAGATTCTCGTCTCAAATATTCGTAAATATTGTTAATTGCAGAATACCATTCTCGATCTCGAATATTCGAGACGAGATCGAAAATTATCTCTTCTGGGCGGCAACACGCTTCAATAACAGAAACTCTCAACTGTATTTTTTTTATACCACGCAATTTTGTGTTGCTGTCTCAAATCCTATGTTGTGAAATTCACGCTCAAATAGACCGACGTCCATTTGAGTATACAACAAAAGCCAACTGAAAACATTTAAAACTTTTTCATCCGACGAGAGTGTTTTCATAAAAGGTTGGGTAAAATAAGAAACACTAAATTTGATTAGTTTATAACTTACAAACTTATAAGTTTATATAAAGAAGATGGTGTTTAGTGGGAGACAAAGTATCGCAATGGCGATAGAAACTAGCTGGTGTGGTGTGGTGTGTCTACCAAATGACGTTCGCCATGAATATAAAGTAAATGTTCTTTCAGCATATTGAGTGTAATATGACAAAGATTATGTTTAGCAACGCGTATTTTATATTAAAACAAATCGTGTCGTAACATATTTTACATCACAATGCAATTTATGAGGTAACCTAGGAAAGCAATGAAAAACAAACATTAAAAATATATTCTTTACCACATTAACCGAAATGAACAATAGCGTTTTAACTTTTTATTATGTTAAAATAATAAGCAATTGGAACAAATTTTAAAAACAAGTATATAGGCCTTGTTAGTTTATTCGGCAGCCTTTGGATTACCCTGCCTGGCATGAATTAAATTAATTGTTATTTCATTACCTAACTTTTTTAATGAATAACAAACACTGACGTAGAAGTATTATTTACTAAAATTTGTGACACTTTAAAATACCGATATATGAGGATTTGAATTTAAGTAAAACAAAAGTTACAATATTGAGGTAATTACTTGGGGTGTACAACGTCAGTATTTGGTTTTGTCTATCAACAAACGATTTGTTGATAAATTTGTACATCATAATTGGGACGCACTACTCGTACAATATGTGCTTATATAATAGGATAGAATGGCAAGGATACACGTACAATAATCATACTAAAGAAGGCCATATATACCAAAATCTTAGTACACAGGCTTAGGTAGTTAGCAATCAACCATCAGGAAATGTAAAGTCGGTCGAAAAATAAAGGAGTTTGTTGTTAAAGTTTATTGTTTTCTTAGTTTGTCAATAGATTTCATAGACCTTGTTGTTAGTCAACCAGTTTTATTAAAATTGATTCAGAAACTTCAAATTTTTACCATTTGACGTCGACTGTTTTTTTCGCTATTTGTAACTATTTTCCATAGTACTTTAAGTTTAAGTGACTATCAGTTTTTTCACAATATATCGATGCGTCCATTTTAAGTTACCCAAATTATGAAGCAATTAACAGTTTTTCAGACTAATTAAATTATCGTATCAGCCAGAGGGGTCATTGGTTTGTTTGCGATTTGCTTGGAAAACAAAACGGTTCAGTCAGTTTCAATTATTTCATCAATAAAATTTGCAACGCGTTTTACCAATGGCCTTGATGTATTATGATTTATTGCGAGATTAATCTAGGAACCTCGACTTGTTTGGTAAATTATTCCATAAAATAACAAAAATAAAATATGTTCGAAATTTAAGTTGGACACTACAAATGAAAAGAATTAATTCCCCATTTGCTACTATCTTATTTCATAGCTACATAATAGAAAAATATCAACCTAAGACTGTATGAACCATTTATTTTGTCTCGCCACGTCTCTCGACATGAAAAATTTATGAACTACTGCGGATGCAGTCACATACAAGTGGATACATTCAGAGAGCTCTGAGATTTAGATAACTGGTAGTTCGCCGTATCCTGTAGAAATACAATTGCTGAAAAATATTTTTTAAAGGACAAAAATTCAAGATTTACTACCCAAGATAGTATGCAACGATTATTCTCATGTGCTAAATATGCACCGTTTTTATAAGTCCGGTTGCACAAAGTTGCAAACAATGTTAACGGTGGCATCAAACATTGCAGCATTAACAATGAAACACTGCAGCTAATAGACTTTGCTTTATCAAGTTAATATGGAATAAACTACGACATACTGATAAAATATAATTATACATCAAATAATTTTATATTTCTTTACTAAATTTTCACCTGCTATATCATTTGCGTGAATTTCAGTATTACTTAAAGTACCCTTTTAACCAACCCTTCACCAGTTAAATGCGTCGTTGTTATCGACATACATACATTTGTCTTAACTCTTAAGGCTCTATTCGCCTAACGGTACTTTTATACTCATTAGGTTGTTGTTGAGCGTCATCAGATACCACCTGCCCAATACTATTTAATAGTGGTTTTGTCTAAATCATAGTAAATTAAACCGAATAAAAATAACTCAGGTGTTTGCTTTGGAAACTCATTTACGCACCTTTAAAATTTCGTTCGTATGCTTTTAGCGGTTTTCGAATTGTAAGGGAACTGGCAGACAGACAAAAAGATGCAACAAGGCTGAGTATGGAGAAAATTTTAGTGCTTCTAACCATACAGAAACACCTCACTGTTTAATTTATATGTATTGATACATAAATAAAACACGCTTTTACCAAAAACTATTTTAGAAAAAGTGCAAGTATTGAAGCCTTGTTTCGAACATTAATACTCTTCATTCTATACTTAGTTTTATCTCCTGATCAAGTTTTGTGTTTATAACATAGCGAATACTTTTTTTTGTTCTTCAGAATTGTGCTAGTGATCAATGTCCCTTTATAATCACACAAATCATAAAATAAAACTGAAAGCCAAAAGTTATAAACATTTTTTAAAGTAATAAACAGTGAGTACCTTTCAAGATAATCTTTCATATTTTCGTTTAAAAAAACCTTAATTTATTTAATACAGTAATATACACCCCAGTGTAGTGCTACAAACATCATTTTACTAGCCGTCCAGAATCTCCTTAATTAAAATGTATTCATCTCTTCATCTCCCAACACCTAACGTACCACATTTAATATTGGTTGTTACGATACTTTCACACTTTGACTAGTAAAAACGTAATTAAAAATTTTTACAGGCACGGAGCCGTTATGCGTGTGAAATCATCAATATAAAACAGAGAACCGCTGAACGTAACGATACAAATTGATCGCGTTTTTCAGCGAGATCAAACCCTGCTGTGCTACAACGCTCTTCAGTTTTGTAGCGCACAGGCTGTGCGAAAGCACACATATATTGTACATAATAATGGATTTCTAACTGCATCGCTACCGTCGCACCACTGTGGTGCGAAGTACAGTAGCTTGTATGAAATGAATCTAGCTAATGGCCTATTGTAGAGACTCGCTACAGTACTAGTGCTACTAGACACATAATAAAAATCTATCAATCAATGTAAACCTGTTTTACTGGTCTAGTTCCAGATATGTACCGACGACATGAGAGGTTTTGTGCCTTATAAAGGACGGTACATAATTGTACGGGGTCGTTAGCTCCCCAGTGGTGACAGGTGCTTTTACTCAATAAGCGCCAGCAGCTGAAGCCCTCATCTCGACTAACTCGAATTCAATAAAGGTAGATTGAATCTCCCTCAGACCAATTTCGGTTTCAATGTCGCATTTTATTCTTTGAAACTGAAATCAGCCACAAATTAAAAAAATGCTTATTTTTGCTCTACTCAAATAAAATGAGGAACGTTTTAACTAAACGACGAAAATGTATTTCATTAACTGGAATATATTAGAATATAAAAACGTGCTTATCTAGATGTCATATTTTAAAACAACGTACTTGAAATGAATGCTCCATTCCAACAATCCTTATAAATGGTGACTTTTATTACTCTCTATCGCACTCTTTTATCATTTACACACAAATCAAAAATACAAAAATTTGTTTGAATTATTTTTAAAGGTTTTGCAAGAAAACAGGTAACGTCATCACAGGCTGTCTACTTTACATTTTTTACTTAAAGACAACTTAATGTGTGTAAGCCCTTATTTTTTATTTTTTTTGTATTTTAATACTAGAGGTTTCCTATGATTTTACTAGGTACGTATTTTAAAACTATAACTGCAACTTTATTATTAATTTGAAGAAAGTAACGGGAAGGTGGTCATTGGGTTTATAAATAAAACTCTTTACATCTGCTAAATATTTCGAGTCTATATTTAACCCTTCATCGGTAGCTAAAAATTACACGTGAGTTAAATAATGTCCCTAGAATCCTAAATACAGGCACTTTTTTAATAAAAAAGATACTCACCGATGAGCGAGGATAATTGGAAGCAGTATTATAATAAACATTAAAGTTTTCGAAGATAAAATTTACATTGAAGTTACTTGGTGCTTGATTGAAATTCGTTTAAATTTATTTTGATGAGCACATGGAATTTTTCTTAAAATTGAAATTTTGACAGTATAAATGAAAAATTGAAAGTTAAAATTATAGAAAAATCGCCATGTGGTTAGATAACAGGATTTGTCACCATACAATACAGAACAATAAACATCCAATATTATAAACAACTGCACAGGATGATTGATGAACATGTTCAAATTTTTACAGCACAATTAAATATTAATAACACATTAAAATTTGATACAATGGCGTGGCAACTACCACGTTTCGGTGTGCGAATCAAAGTGAGAACGTATGACAAACGGTAACCTACAGAGTGACAAAAGACTGAATGTGTCTAACCTACCTGTAGACGTGAGAGTCTACTTACATAACTTAATTAGCATCTAAATGCAACAGATTACAGTAATGATCCAGTTGATAAAAATACTAACATTATAACAATTATCTTTACAGCACTACTATAAATAAGTGATAACATTGTTTTATAACAAGCTAAATCAGTGTAACTAATATAAGAACAGTAAAATTTAATATAACATAATATGTTATTAATATTTAATTGTGCTGTAAAAATTTGAACATGTTCATCAATCATCCTGTGCAGTTGTTTATATATTGGATGTTTATTGTTCTGTATTGTATGGTGACAAATCCTGTTATCTAACCACATGGCGATTTTTCTATAATTTTAACTTTCAATTTTTCATTTATACTGTCAAAATTTCAATTTTAAGAAAAATTCTATGTGCTCATCAAAATAAATTTAAACGAATTTCAATCAAGTACCAAGTAACTTCAATGTAAATTTTATCTTCGAAAACTTTAATGTTTATTATAATACTGCTTCCAATTATCCTCGCTCATCGGTGAGTATCTTTTTTATTAAAAAAGTGCCTGTATTTAGGATTCTAGGGACATTATTTAACTCACGTGTAATTTTTAGCTACCGATGAAGGGTTAAATAAATATAGACTCGAAATATTTAGCAGATGTAAAGAGTTTTCTTTATAAACCCAATGACCACCTTTCCGTTACTTTCTTCAAACTACTTTATGGTCGTAATTTCTGGTTCATTTATTATTAATGTTTGTTACACTATAACAGAGTATAATATAACTCATTTTTTAATGAATAGATATGCGTACATGACATCAAAATATACACAAAAACCTTGATTGATCCTAAACATTGAACCTAAAGTCGTTCGATAATTTCTACTTATAGAGCTGAGATCTGAGTAAAGAGGACCGCCGCTGTTTACATCAGGTTTGTTCTAGCAGTGCATTTTGCACTAAAATCACGTACCGATACATGAATTGGATAATGGACCTACGTCAACTATGTAACAATACATGTAGTAGCCGTTGACGGAACCCTTTAACCCTAGTCTGCATTCATGGGGCCGCCGCGGCCCACTTCGATTTTAATTGTTAATAACGACTCTATAGTTTAATTTCATATATTTATATTTTAAGTAATCCTTCTTCTCATCATTCTTATTGAGATTTTGTGACAAGAAAATGTATTGCTCGTATAAATCAATTATAAAAAATATTTGAATAATTCTGCACGCTAGATGCCTTCATGGTGCCGCTGCGGCCCACCTTATCAATGCATGATGTCATGCTTAGATCTAACGTGTGAACAATATATACCTAAAACGTTTTTGCCAAACCGTTCAAGAGAAGAACTTTCCTCAATATTTGGATTTACCAAAAGCCTTACTTTAGTATCATACGTACCAAAAACTGGAAAAGCAGTCATTTTATTGTCAAGCATGCATCATAGTAAAGAAATTTCAGTTGACAATCAACACAAACCTGAAATTATATTATTCTATAACACAACTAAAGGTGGTACCGATGTTATGGATAAAATGGCTGCTAATTATTCCTGCAAAAAAAAAAAAACAATAGATGGCCTTTAGCTTTTTTTGCAAATACAGTGGACGTGTGTGGAATAGCTGCGTTTCTGGTATATACCAAATTATATCCGAAATGAAATGAAAACAAAACGTGATAAAAGACAGATATTTTTAGAAGAATTGGCAACAAATCTAGTCAAAACTCATATGATAAGAAGAGCAGAATCGGTTCGTAACAAAAATTTAAAAAGAGACATAAAAGAATTTCAAAACGTATATGATGCACCTAGCACGTCTTTTGAGCCACCTACAAAAGTAAAACGATCAGCTTGTTATCTTTGTGAAAAAAGAAGAAAAATATTTCAAATTTGCGAATTGTGTAAAAAAAAATGTTTGCAAAGAACATTCGAAAATAGTGTGCCATAATTGTGTACAATAATCGTATATAAGAATAAATTGTTTATCATGACTTTATAAATAAATATTTCGTTTAGTTTATTACTGGCATCACCATTTTATTTTATAAATATGTAAATTAATTGTGTTATTGCAAATAAGTCGTTTTGTTTAATATTAACATCGCTAATTTATTTTATAAATACCTTACTGATTTATTGTTATAATTTTAAATTTACAAATATGTTTTAAATATATGTAATGTACCCTACATTCATTTATTACTTTCAATAAACATTATGTAGCAATTTTATTTACAGAGCCAAAACATTATTTTCAGCGTGGGCCGCAGAGGCCCAAGCAGTGCTGCTACGTAACTTATACCATGAATGCAGACTAGGGTTAAAGACATGCCTAACTGTAAATGACAATTGTGTCTTTCATGTGTTTGTAGAAATTTAAGCATCTCAAATGTAAACATCTTACGAAAGCACATGGGATTGGGATGGCGATGCATAGCTACCAGGGGTTATGTTAGTTATAAATATCGCATGCGTGTGAAAATCCTGCGATAGTTCTTGCCTTCATTCTTCGTTCATGTACTGTTTTTACCGTCCACGAACTAGTTTATGAATTGATTCGATAACTGCTGAAACAGCCGACTAACCGTGCGATGAATTATTAGAGACGCTGCCGAAACGCTCTATCGATACTGCGCATACGGTTGATCGTTTATCGGATCGCACATAACCTTCGAGTAGTAACGACAGGGATTGTTATGTTGCCTGTATTTCCCAGCAACATTTATTGTCTTTTCTCAAGTTTGTCAATATGCTTACCTTTCAAGACAGGTTTATTTACGAATTTTTAGTCTAATCGCATTCTTTCTCTCAGTTGCATCTTTTTCACATGACTGCCAATACTTAAAATTGCACTTACATATATAATAATTATTAATAAAGTAAAAGAAATACATAAATTCTACAACGACAAGCATTTGTTCCATAAAAGGTAACAAAAAAGCTACAGAAGCTTAAAAGTTAGTCGAAATTAACAAATCCTAAATAAATGGTTTAAGGATCAATATTTACTAAGGTTTATTTGCAAGTTTTAATGCGTCATACTTGCCTTTAATATTTTCCTACTAATGTTTATAAACGCTCGATACATGTCTTACAAACAATATACTCCTAATAAACAGTAAAATGTAAAACGTAAAATGACAGATTTTAAGCACCTTTTTCAAAAACGCATTATCACAAAATGTATAACATCATAATTTAAAATGAAGTAATGGTAAATTAAATCTGAGTACCCCACTACAATCAACGTAAAAATGTGCAAAAATCCGTTTTACATATTTTTGATATTTTAAAGAACAAATGAGTTAGACGAACTTGTTAAAAAGTTGCGTATTTCATTTTACGGCTGAATCTTGTATACGGATATAGATATTCCATTTCCTTTTGCACCACGGGACCGCTTCAAAAAACTTAAACAAAGTAAATTTAGTTTTATTTTACTTTTACAATAACAAAAATTCTCCTATAACTCGATCAAAAATTAAATACGTAGTACTTTGTTACATTTCTTTTAATACATATAAACACACATGTATCTAATATATACAAATAGTGGCAAATTATTTTAAAATAATATCTTAATTGCAGTAAAGAGGCTGATAGTCGAATTAGATTAATATTTAACTATTCGTTATATGAATTTTGTATGAACGATCTGTGTTTTTAGTAAAATGAATTCGTGCATAAAAAGTCAAAGCCAACTTTAACTATTACTTTGCATATATGGTAGTTGTGGATTAACAAATCGCGGACATTACACTTTTCATTCGTCAAATGTCAAAGGATAGTGAAATAAAGTGCAGCACATAATACTTTTCAAAAAGAGTAGGGTATCGTCGACACAGCGGTTGTAAAATTGAATGAAATCGGAAAGAGCTTCAATAGGTCTTAAAAAATAACGACTCGGTTGGGTAAAGCGAAAAATACGTATATGAATATCCTTCTCCGAAAGTTGATTTTTATGTCCACAACAGTCTTTTGTGCCGCGGTAGATTTCGGAACTGATATTCAATAACATTTTGATGCTTGGTTGTGCAAAATCAGAACGCTGTGATATAATAATAATGACAGGAAAGTTGAAAATAATACGTTTCGTTTTAATAATCTATAATTAATGGTAAATACCTGGATGTTTTATACCAACTTTTAACTTCGACACTTGCATCTTTATACAGCATCATTCAAAAAGTCTACAATAAATGAAAAAAAAAATATTTTTGATTGCTCAGAAAACTTTAATCTTGATAAAAGTTTGTTGCATGATCTAAAACTAATTGTAAGATAACAAAAAGTTTATTAAAAAGTCAAACGACACTAGATTTTAGCGATTTTTGAAATATTCGAAAGAGTAAAGTGCCCTTATTTTAAGAGATACAAAAAATATTATAAGAACAAGTTATTTAGAATCTAAAAATATCGCTAGATTGAAATTTTAACGGTCGAATTCTGATTTCTATTTTTTAAGAAATTTCTACATTCAAAAAGTCTACAACAAATGGAAAAGTTTTTTATTGTAGATTTCTCAGATAATGTTATTCCTGATAAAAGTTGGTGCATAGTCTAAAACTAATCTTAAGGTGAAAAAAAAAAGGATTAAGTTAAATGAGTGTTGTCCATCTTTACGTTTTAATAGAAGCTTTTGGTTCTTCCACTAATGTTTGTAATATTTTTTTTGTGCGATCGTACTAGAAACGGCTGTTTGACGGACGCGTTAGCAACCATAAAGTAATGCATTACCGGCCCTATCCTTAGCAACGGCCGTAAAAGTTAGGAGTACTTTTCAGGCCGTTACCCTTAGCAACGGCCGAAAAAGTAACTTTTACGGCCGTTGCTAAGGACAGGGCCGGTAATGCAGTACATACGCCGTCATCTGTCAGTGACAGAATGTCACGTAGTTTCTAACCTATAATTTTGAAAATTACTAAAAATTTAAATTGTTTTTAATTCGATCGCACAAAAAATGTAATATGCACCTCGGCCAAAACGTACTTCTTCGGCCTTGTCTGTTTGCTGGCCTTGACTACGTCTCGGCCAGCAAACCAGACGCGGACGAAAAAGTTACACTTTTTGGCCTTGATACATAAATAACTATTCATTAATAACCCATTTGGTATGTTCCTTTTTGTATTGGTTTTCCAATGATCCAGTACCCTTAAACAGTTTCAATAATCTTATAACTGTACTAAATGAAACATTTTTCTTTCATTAAAAATAAATGCTGCTTTTTTTTTAATTTACGCGGTATCATTATCACACACAACTGACATTAACTGCAAAAGTTTAGACGTTTGTATTGTTTTATTTTCTACGTTCTACGTACTGTCCATGGATCCACGTGTGATTAAATTCGCAATTTATTTCAAATGCAAAATAAATTGTGAATATGAGTAGGTACATTAGATTACATTAGAGGATTAAAAAAAACTGAAATTATCGTAACATAATATTATTTTTGGATTCTAAAATAACTTTTTCTTATAAAATTTTGTTGTATCTCTAAAAATAAGGGCACTTTACTGTTCTTAATATTTCAAAAATTGCTAAAATCTGGTGTACTATGACTTTTTATTAAACTTTATTCGTCTTAAAATTAGTTTTCAAGCATGCACCAACTTTTATCAAGAATTAAATTTTCTGAGAAATCGATAATAAAAAACTTTTCCATTTGTTATCAGACTTTTTGAATGTTTACATTTCTTAAAAAATAAAAATTGGAATTTGACCGTCAAAATATAAATCTACCCTTGTTTTTGAATTCTCAATAACTTTTTTCATGTCCATTTGTTGCAGGCTTTTTGAATGACACTATATTTTTTCATATATTCTTAAATCATTTCGTCATGTTCTCTAAGAAAGGTAGGTTAAGGTTTTAAAATACTAAAACATACTATAAACTAAAAAAACCTCGCAATTTTGTTCCTTATATATCGGTTATCAAAGCCAGAATATCCAACATCCTTCACGCATGCGCGCACGCAGGAATTTCCTCTTCATTTCTCCTCGTTCTCCTCCCTATTCCCTATACACCCGTGCCTTCTAGTGCCAAAACAATTGGTAAGATATAAATTACCGGTATACATCATATACCCCTAAATACACACATTTAAAGTAAATAAAATGAAATGAAACATGCCCTAGTGATTAAGTTGGAAACCCATTTTCATACCTGCAAATATAATCAGTTACCTTAGAGGATTCTCGGTTTGTAACAAAACAAACACACACAAAAAATCTTCGACCATGGGATATCTTATATCATATCCAAAAACACAAAAGTTTGGAAAAACAAAAGCAAAATGCATGCCACAACACTTTTATTAATACGAGTATACAGGGTGGCCTCTCAATTCGGACCGCTATGTGTATCTCGTTTAATAAAAGATATAGAGATTTCAGATTTGGCTAAATTAGCAACAGATTTAATGTAATAGACAAAATAGAGCATAGTTTATACAACAATTTTACAAAGTACCTAAGCTATTTTAGTTGTAATTTTTTGGTAATTTAGATAAATCTCTTTTTTATCTAAAGGTGCCACCCTGTAAAGGAACTATTTTGAAATGATTTTCAGTTCTATTCAGAGGATAATCCTAAGCATCTTTTTAATAGCGTTTCTAAAAATTTTATTTTACTTAGATTCGATTAAATATTCGAGTTGTTATCCATATGAAAACCTAAACGTATGTAAATGAAATTATTCAAGCTAAACAGAAAAAAGCTTTCCGTTACAGGTATTTTTCCTTAATTTAAAATTTAAATGTTAATATATGGTTAAAATGGCAGATCAAGGTATTTTTGGATTATTATTTCTTAACAAATATATAAAATATTTTTTCCTCCAAGGTAAAAGGGTTTTTAAAAACTTATTGATTTATTAATTCTAAAACCAAATGGGTTATTGAAACATAATATCAAATATTAAAAATGGATATATTTCTGCTTATGCAAATATTAGTTTTCGCAAAAATATCTCACATTCACATAAATAACTCTTGTGGATGCATGTTGTGTAAAGCTGTTGATAGCGAGTCGTGCATCCTAGGGTTAAATTTTTCATTTTATACACGTGTTTGGCTTCAAATACACTGTTATTTAAAATTCGTGCAACATGAAGTATAAACGGTTAGTTTTTCAGCTCAACTTAACGTAATCTGTGCTATGTAGCTCTAGCTACTAACAAATAATAATCATTTTTGAACGATTTAGCCATTTATTAGTATTTCCTAGCAGTTTTTTAATCCGTCTCCAACGTAGATTTTACAAATAGAGGACCACTTCGACAAATCGTGAAACATTTCGTGATATCAATTACCTTTGTTTTACCTAAAAGTCTCGCTATACAGGGTGAGTCACGACGGACGCCACGGAGTTTTATGGCCAAACGGTATATATTTCCAAACTTTTGTCGCTGTTACATTATGTAAGTCAATAAGGGCTACATTTAAAAAATATTTTCAAACATACAGGGTGCTCCAAAAAAGAGTGGCATATCAAAGCTTTACTTTTTCTTATGGAACACTATATATTTTTACATTTTTGGATTCCTCTTTAAATTTACTTCAAAAAATGTATTTGGTTATATGGGTCTAACGTTAACCGTTTTTGTGAAAATTGCATTTTCATGAAAATACAGTACCTACTTTCAAAAATTTTCAACATTAAAAAACTTTGAGAAGTCTGAAGAAATTCGCTTGGAGATAAGATTGACAATAGATTATGTAACACTTTGCACCACCTACATTTTTAAAATATTATACAGGGCGTTTTTTACACTTGGTCAAACTTGTGAAACTTTAAACATCGATAACTCATTTTTTTAAAATACAACACCCTATATGTTTTTACACCGTTTTATAGAAAATTTAATTCTCTTTCGAAAACATAAAGGCTGTTTTCACCTAAAATTAATATTTTCCGAGATATCGCGATATTATTGTTAATTATTAGGGCAAAGTAATATTTTCAAGTAGGCTATGAAGGTAGACAGCGGTAATTGAAACAATTGAAAGAAAAAACAGGAAACTTATAATTTGTTGCTTGCCTACACATTTTTGACATTTTTTTAGAGTTGTAGTTTTACCATACTTACGTTTAAATAGAGGTTTCTTATCAGGGCCACAATATTTTTCATATAGTTCATTGAGTTTGATCGTTTGCCAAATCCTAAAAACCGATTGATAATGTATTAGGTACGCGAACGGAACGCTGAATAAAAAAATAATAATACTGACTTGTCCAATTTTACATTAAAAAAACATGGTTGGTACTATTTTTGGTAGAACCAAGTTTCGTGTCGTAAACATACAAAAAAAAAGGTTTATAGGATTTAGTAATTATCTTAAAACACTGGTCCAATAAATAAATGCATACATAATTTTAAGAAACCCTTATTTAAACGTAAGTACTTTATATGATAAAACTACAACTTTCCTATAAAAATATGTCAAAAATGTGTAGGCAAGCGACAAATTATAAGTTTCCTATTTTTTCTTTCAATTGTTTCAAATTACCGCTGTCTACCTTCATAGCCTACTTGAAAATATTACTTTGCCCTAATAATTAACAATAATATCGCGATATCTCGGAAAATATTAATTTTAGGTGAAAAACAGCCTTTATGTTTTCGAAAGAGAATTAAATTTTCTATAAGACGGGGTAAAAAATATAGGGTATTGTAGCTAAAAAAAATGAGTTATCGATGTTTAAAGTTTCATAAGTTTGACCAAGCGTAAAAAACGCCCTGTATAATATTTTAAAAATGTAGGTGGTGCAAAGTGTTATATAATCTATTGTCAATCTTATCTCCAAGCGAATTTCTTCAGACCTCTCAAAGTTTTTAAATGTTGAAAATTTTTGAAAGTAGGTACTGTATTTTCATGAAAATGCAATTTTCACAAAAACGGTTAACGTTAGACCCATATAACCAAATACATTTTTTGAAGTAAATTTAAAGAGGAATCCAAAATTGTAAAAATATATAGTGTTCCATAAGAAAAAGTAAAGCTTTGATATGCCACTCTTTTTTGGAGCACCTTGTATGTTTAAAAATATTTTTTAAATGTCGCCCTTATTGACTTACATAATGTAACAGCGACAAAAGTTTGGAAATATATACCGTTTGGCCATAAAACTCCGTGGCGTCCGTCGTGACTCACCCTCTATATATTTTTTTAATGTATAACATGAAATGTATACTGAAACACCAATAATTTAAATTGCAACACATGAAAAGCAGCAATCTATAATTAATTACATCAGGTTAAAAAAAAAAAACAAAGGCGTACAGCAAAATATTATTATCGCTCAGTCTTTTGTTTATTAAATGGTTTGTTGATGATCAATACAAGTTACAAAGTATGCTCTATGGACCGCAATGTATGGACACTTAAGCTAGCCTACTTAACAACTAACTACAAAAACTGTAAAATCAGTTAACAATAAAGAACGTCAAAAATGTTGTGCCTTAAAACTTTTGCGGACCATATACGTATAGCTTTCATACCAAATAATGAGTGGCTGCTCACAGTAAAATTAAAACGATTTAAAGTGCCGTTAAAAAGTATGTTGATATTAAATTCTATCCTACAGAGAAATTGATGAAAATTTTTCGAAGGCCAAACTTAAAAGCTTTGCGGGCCACATGCGTCTCGCTGGTTGATCATCGGTACTTTACACACTAGACCCTAGACCTATGTTCGATGTAAATACGTGAGATTCAAATCAGCTTAGAAAGACAAAAGTCAAATTGTAATAATTAAATTTATAACAATATTATACGTATTAATATTAATTGCCCACTTAATCAAACCAACATACAAAGCTCTCCATCATAATACATGAGGTGTCCCAAATTCCATGCTCAACATAACAACAACGAGTAAGTTAAATTGAAGCAAAGTAGCATACTATTGTGCTGCATTAAATTATTAATAACAAAAATTTATAGCAATCTTAGTTTAGAAGTTTTTCAGGAAAAAATGAGTTTTTGCGTATTTTCTTGATTTTTTTTATATATCAGAAACTAGAAACATATTTTTAAATCAAGTGCCCTTTACATGCTGAAATAATTAGATTTTGTATCATATGTTTCTTTTGTTCTGAACCAGGCTTGTGCAACCCGCCGCCCGTGGTCCAGTAGTTGTATATTACAAGCATTGCTTTTTTAAAGAGTATAACTACAACATTCAATGTCATTGCATATCAAAAAGTGCTGAAAAAATATGAGAAACTAACAGGTGATTTAAGAAGAGAAATAATAATGGAAATGAAATAGAACTTGGCGGACAACAAAACTTATTCAAAAAGGCGTATAAACAACAAGACGCCACCACAGCAAATTATGAAATTTTTAATAGTTCAGCTAAACATTTGAAACCATTCTCTGATTGTAGTTTAATAAAGAATGTATAAAAATTGCTGTGAACTTCATTTGCCATGAAAAAAGCTTTTTTCTAGTATTATTTTATTTAGATTACGTTACTGTGGAAAAATAAATTGATGAAATGGCAAAAAACGTAATATTAACTCTTAAATTTACTGCCAATAACTTTTTATCTTATTCTCGTTGTCTTGATGAAGCACTGGATGTATCTAATACTTCTAAACTTGTAATTTTTTTGTGGAGTAGATATAAAGTTAAATGTTACTGAACAATTATTAGATTTGGTAAGGATGAAAGAAATCACAATCGCTTTGAATGAACTACGCTTGTGACAAAGAAATTTAAAACCGATTTTTTTAGGGAATTCTTTGTATGTCACTGCATTGCTCATATTGAAAATTTATGAGCGAAAAAACAACAGTTTCGATATTTCTCCGGAAACTTCACACTCAGAAGAATCACCATATCCACTAGAAAGTGGTGCGGCCCGTTACTATTTCATAAAATTTACAATTGGCTCTTTGGCTTAAAAGGTTGCATGGGGGACCATCACCAACTTGGTTAGTTCTTATAATCGTCATAATTAAAATTTAACGCAACATTTAATGTTGCGTTAAAATTCTCCATACATGACACGCTAATAATTGTGTAATTTATAAAACTATGGTTTTATGAAAATATTCGCTATCATTCATTTGTAAAATAACCTGTAATGAAAAGACAAATGTATTGATCAATCCTATTTTTAAAGGTGTTTTGTAAAGCGATAAGTTATTACAAGATTAAGACCATGTTCTGGTTATGTCAAATTATGATAAGAATTACAGTAAAATTTATGTTGCATTTGTAATCAGACTGTATTACGCTATTAACTCTGTAAGGAAAATTGTTAAATACTGTTATTATATATAAGAAAATTGCAACGATCTTCTAATATTTTTTTTAAAATTAAATAAATGAATGCAGCTGAAATAAGATTTATGCAAAAAAACAAGAAAAGAACATAAAAATATAGACTAAGAAATGAAACATATAGATACAGTAAAGTGCCCTAGTATGGAACAGTTACCTATTATGGAATACATCAGTTTTATGACAATGAATAAGCAATATCTGTTGAAAAGTATATGTACCTATTTGTACATTGATCACACATTCCCAAATGTAAAATAGTTAAAAAATATTCACTAGATTACATAACAGATTCAAATATATTTTTGACGTGCTACTGAGTTTTTAGGCTAAATCTTTCAGTGCAAAATATTATATGCTAGGGTAAATGATATAATAGTTATTTATGTATCAAGGCCAAAAAGTGTAACTTTTTCGGCCGCGTCTGGTTTGCTGACCGAGACGTAGTCAAGGCCAGCAAACAGGCAAGGCCGAAAAAGTACGTTTTGGCCGAGGTGCATATTACATTTTTTGTGCGATCGAATTAAAAACAATTTAAATTTTTAGTAATTTTCAAAATTATAGGTTAGAAACTACGTGACATTCTGTCACTGACAGATGACGGCGTATGTACTGCACTACCGGCCCTCTCCTTAGCAACGGCCGTAAAAGTTACTTTTTCAGCCGTTGCTAAGAGTAACGTCCTGAAAAGTAACTTTTACGGCCGTTGCTAAGGATAGGGCCGGTAATGCAGTACTTTATGGTTGCTAACGCGTCCGTCAAACAGCTGTTTCTAGTACGATCGCACAAAAAATATTTTATTGCATGTTTATTTAGCATGAGCCTTTACATTTCAATTAAATAGACCAAAATTTTGATTGGGGCCATTTCATGTTTTACATATACCGATTTTTGAAATGTCACCCTGATACCTAATATGGAATACATAGAGGTGTCTTATAATGAATATGATTATGGTCATTAAGTACAGCAATATGGGTTCAGTGTCAAAAGTGTCAGAAATGGGCAGACGAAAAATGTGCAAAATACCCAAAAAAAACAATTCTATTGTCCTACCTGTAAAAAATAAATAAATTATTAACATTTAGTTCGAATGACACTTGAATTATAATTTAATTTACATAAATAACAGAGTTTTGCTTTGGTTTAAGTAATAATGTACATCAAAAAGAAATAAAAGATTAATTTATGAGCAGTTGTTTATTTTAATGTATATTTCCTATATAATTGTATATTCCATATTAAGAACCCCCAGTATTCCATATTAGGTTCCCCGGGAGCTTAAAGGCTCCCCCAGACAGAGGCGATACGGTACGATTCGGGACGATATCTTAATAAGATTTTGGCATATGGAAGCGCCCACACCAATGATGAGCGCGATATACCTGTTTAGCAATGACAAGGGGGTTTAATTTGTATGTCCGAAATAAGTTTGATTCTTTTTGGGTCATCTTGTAAGGGTAATCCCCATACCGATTGTATCGTACCGAGCGGTATAACGCGTCTGTCTGGGGGAGCCTTAATATGGAATAGTAGTAACATTTAAAAAAAATAGCTACAGGTATATAAGAAATATCTATAGCAATATCGTACCAGAATTCGAGTAATGTGTTGCGTATTCATTACAAATTCCTTATAATTTTTTTTGCAAAATTTTGTTGAATAAATGTGAATATTATTGCCGAATACAAAAAACTATTCTATATTAAGGCACTTTACTCTAACAATTAAAGATGAAATGACTTACAACAAACATACAAGAAAGACAGCTGGGTTGGTTGGGTCACATTTATAGAACGAAAGAAGAAATAATAACCAGAAACGTCTATGAAGCAACAAAAGATGTGACCAAGAAAATCCTGACAAGAAGAAATTGAAAAAGCAGCAACGGATGAAAACATCAAATGGTAAAAGATAAAAAAGTTGGCACGGGACACAAAAAAATCACCACAACTCGATAGTCCTACACCTAGCAGCAGAAGGACTAAGGACTAAATAAATAAATAAATCGTTGTAATTACTACAAAACTGTTGCTATCGATTGCAATTTTATTGTATTTTAGACAAATTTCGTTTTTTATGACAACTTTGATGTAATAAGAAATTACTTCTATAGTCTATGTTATCATTGCATTCAGAATTTTTTAAACCACCTTTCAGGCAAAATTTTAATATGGCGGCCATAAGAAATAACAAAGGTGACAAAAAAACGTACTTTCCATATAAAAGGTCGGATTTGTGACATTCGATATATTAATCTTAGGCATGAATATTTAAAGGTGAATTTAAAATAAATTAAATATTTTTATGTAAAAAAACCTTGATTAATATCCTCTAGTGTATTGCCATTTAAAAGGGCCGAACAGAATGTTCGTGTTCAGTCTCGCGGAATCGTGTAATTAAACGTGATAGGGTTGACTAATTTGGTAGCGGAAAGTACGAATTTTTCATAAAACTCAGCTTAAAAATGATTAGTTAAACCTTCAAGCTGTATAAAAGTTAATCCTAGAAAAACGTTTAATCCAATACACTAAGATCTAAAACTTTTAGTTAAACAATATTGCGTAAATTCAAAGTTAAGTATTTCTTTTGGCTTAAGTTTAAAAAATAAAAGATTTTTATACATTATGGGTTGCGCAAGTTTTGAATCGCTCTGTAGTTGTTTATTCCTGTCAGGGCCCACTCTAACGGCATCTTGTGAAAAAATCTGTTGGGATTATGTTTGTGTTATTGATGTACGAAGTGTAATTTCTCAGTTGGTAACACAGCTAATCCATTAACTGTAACCTAAAATCTTTTCAACAGCGAAATGCAAAATAAATCCCATGTTCCCTCGATTCTATAAATCTTATTTTTGTTACCGTAGGCCACTGACATATTCGAATGAACGTTGATACAGAACGATATAGGGGATATAGGTACGTTATAAATATACGTTAGCTACATCTGACTAAGCAAACTTGGTATAGGTAACATATACTTGATATACTCACTTAACATGTTGTAAAATTTGATTTATCCAGGCTGGATAGGAGATGAATAACAACTTCTTTTATAAAATAATTATCGAGCAAATTTGTAACAAAGTCATCAGACAGGCGACGCAATAAATATTGTACTAAAATATTTTCAAAACCGATCAAATATTTCGATTACTATTTAGTAAAATATTATTAATCAATAAAAATTGTTTATAGCAATAAAATACTTTCGTTGCCTTTAAAATTTATTGCGCTGAAAGAACTCGTCCAATTTATTATTATTTACAACATGGCGTCTGATATAAAACAAAATATATAGAAGCAACTTTTAGTCACAGAGAGCTTCTAATGTAATAATCTTAATGGTTTACTCATTATTAAATCAAAACACGTTTTGGGTGCGCCAATTTGTAACTAAAGAACCACTCCTTGGATTTGTTTGAGTATCTTACTAAATTGAAAACCAAGAGCAAGATTGTATAGCTTGAGTTAATTTAATATTCTTCTACGTTTTTTCTAGGTCGCTAAACAAGTAATCAAATTCCACCTTTATTTATAAAATGTATGGACTATTTAAACTATGTATACTTTTTTAACACTTTTATAGATTAAGCATCATGTTGAATACAATGAAGCAATTATAAAACTTTTTTATATTAATAACAAATTAATTTAACGTGTGTTAATTTTTAAAGCTTATTGCAATAAAAAATTATTTTAAGCTTTAAACCTACTTCTAATAAAACGCTTTTTACAAATATAAACTTACAACTACATTGAGAGCTGTGCACTTACAAAATTAAATGTACATTCGTTAAAAAATAAACGTATTTTTTAAGTTGATTTGAGTTCATGTAACCTATATGCACGAAACTTTGATTTCTGAAAGACTGAAAATATCATCTTATTACGATTTAAAAGTTACAAAAATGCAATCAAAATTAACTGTATTAAAATAATCGACTTGTTTTTAAAAAATACATTTTATTCACCATGAATTTTCAATAGTTATGAAAATAAGTTTTTAATTTAGCTTAACATAAATAATAAATTTATTTTACAACAAAACTATTGTTCATTGCTTCAACTGATTTCATCTTTTTACTAGAATTCTAAAAATTATTTTATACTATTTTATAATAGAAATTTAAAATAACTTATATAATTAAAATTAGTATCTGACTGGCCACCAACTTACTTATGAGAGAGGCTTTTAAATTTTAAAAAATATTTTGATTAAAAATTAAAAATTTGCTTTCAAAGAGAATTTTGATGTGTGCATTTTTATTCATTTTATCTCTGTTATTTTTTTTAAAGAAAACTGCCCTTGTTCGTTTTATTTTATAAACACTAATTAACAACCCAAATTTTTATTTTTTAATAACTTTTGTCGCAATTAAAATACAGGGAAACAATAAACTTTCATTTGTTAAAATTATTGGTTCTTTACTGCTTATGATCAAGCTAAACTAATATTATTGTTTTTAATGTTTCTGCTCAACACGATTTGAGCTTTATCCATTTCTGTACAATACAAATTGCTATTTTTGCTTTATAGCTGTGTCGAATATATCATTCTTTTTGCTGATAAATGAAGTCAAAATGTTGAAATGGTATCGTTACGTCAGATATGAAATTATTGGCTGGGGACCTTATTGGTCCCTTAGGAGTGATTAAGGTATAGAAAGGTTAAGAATCACTGCTTTAGTGGGCAATAAAACCCTGTATTACAGGCAATAGCTATTTTTTAAATGTAATATCACAAAGATACATGAACTTAATATCCTGACGTTTTGTTTGGCAAAAAATATTTGTATGTGCACTATTAGTGATTCATATCAGATATTAAAATAAACTTAAAATACATTATGCCACTTATTGTTAAAAATATTCATATATTTTTTCGTTTAGTGAAACATACATAATTTGTAATTAAAAATCACTTATATCTATGGAAAAAAAAATCCTCAAAGAAAGTTTTGAGACCCGCGTCTCGTTTTAAGTAGATTTCTTTTTTATAATATACTTCAAAAATAGGGTATAAACAAGATAACCAACAATGAAGAGACGAGAATCTCGGAACTAGTGTAGATAATTTTTACAAAAGAAATATTAAAGCTAAGTAAATTTTTTAACTACACATCCATATTTATAGTCAAATTAAGTAAACCTTTTTTAAATATTTTTGTTGCTTTAAAGTTTCTTTCGAAATTTATGTTATAGCATTTGAGAAAAAGTGTTCCTTAAATAACATAAGTGTAAACAATTTAATTCTATATACAACTAAAACCTGTTGCAAACTTGCTCATAGGTTGTTGATCTTTGCAAGGCCATCTTCTTCGCCTGGTTACCTCAAAAGGTTTATGTAATTGAACTAGAACATTATAGAAAAAGTATTTATAGACTTTAAACACTATCATACATAGATTGATCGCTTTACTTGAACTGTATTTCAGCAAAGTGGCCAAATGAATCGTTTCAAATGCAATGGACCTATGGCATCCAGCTATGGGGAAGTGCTAGTACGTCAAATATTGAAATCATCCAAAGATTCCAAAATAAAGCTTTACGAATCATTGCTGATGCCCCCAGGTATGTACCAAATTTCGTAATACAACGCGACCTTCAATTAAACTCAGTGCACGAAGAAATCAAAAACCTTTACCTTAAATATCAAAACAGAATTGAAGTGCATCCAAATAAACTAGCAAGAAATTTAATAGTGAGTGCCGGTGGTGCGGCGACTCAAAAGATATAGACCGGCAGATCTCCCTACAAGGTTTACTTGAAACGAACTCACTGTACAGTTTTATGTTCTATTTTTAAAAATTTTAGCTTAGCGTAAAGAGAATACTCAATGGAGAACTCTCTACATGACATTTTTCTTTTCTTTTCACCTACCTTTCACCTGTTAAAAACATTTACTTATTGTTCAGTTAAGAACAGATTGTAAAGTACTTAAAATTATATAAAAAAAAAAAAAAAAAAAAAAAAAATGCAATTTTTACATTGCAATTTTTGAGAGCGTAAGTAATGAGTAAATAAAATGTGTAACATCCCTACAATTAATTAACGCGGTTCTACTATATTAGGGAGTAAACTAGGGCAATTGCTGTAATAATGTCTTTAAATATAACAAGACTTGTAATCCAATACTTTTTATCGCCATAAGTCATATATCTCATTCGCCTGAAGCGAATAACAAACTCATACTTTTTTTTATATAAAACGTATTATGGATAATATTATATTGCATGCGAGCTAGCTGGGGTAACTATAAAATAACGAAGAATAAGGATCAGTTATTTCATAAAATACAATTTTTATAGCAATTGCAATAATTGTATTACAATCCATTTTATAACTAGTGTAACAAAAGAAAATTGAATTAAAACCAAAGTAAAACTCCACCTCAATTCGGTAGTTAATCAAAAATACAATTAAACTGTTTACAAAATTAACCACATCAAGAAATCAAAATTTAAATATTTTCGTAGACATGTTTTGAAAGAACTTATTCTAAAAGTTGGGCAAAACCTCACTAAAATTTGAAGACAGTCTTGTAATGGTGAAAAATGTAACTAAAACTATTATCTCCGACTTTTGAACTTTCATTTACAAACTTTTAGCGGTACCTACCCATCATTCGTCTGTGGATGGTATGACAGAAGAAAGGGTACAATACCCAGCACTCGATGCATATCACTTTCAATGTTGTTGCAATTTAAATATGCCAATCACTTCTTTCGAGAAAAATTTTCGTAACACATGAACCGTTTATTTTGAATATATATACTGGGGATTCAGTTTGGCTGCCGCACCCCTATAACATCGTTATTTTAAGTCCGCGTTCACAATGAACGTAGTAGATAGTAGATAGTACTTAGTAGTTAGTAGGGTACCTAGTAGTTAGTAGCTAAAGTTGAAATATATAGAATTAAATGCAAGTGTTCACAATGACGTAATATTTACCTAGTAACCAGTCTGATTTATTGCAAAAACAAAAAAAAGTAAAGTATCTATGATGTTAATGTTTCCAATTAATTAAAATTACAATATAGAACGATGTTTAATACTTCTTATTACCTACAATCTTCCACAAATCATCATGTAGATATAAATACGTAGAATACAAGAAGTGTCAATTTGATAAACAACCTTCCGCGTTTAAATTGAGGTTATGTGCTATTCTACAAACAAGTCGGTTATTACCCGTATCCAAGTAAAAATTTCATTACGTACTTTTTACGTATTACGCACTAACTACTAAATACCAATTACTATCAACTAACTACTATCTATAATCTACTACGTTCATTGTGAACGCGGACTAAGAGGATGTGAATTATTTTTTGTTACGTTATATTTTTGCTGTATTTTTAAAAAAACGATATCTCTTATGTATCCCTTTTATTTTTTGTCAAATGAATATATATATAACGGATTTCTTTACGGTCTGCGCCGCTTCTCCGTCCCCAGTCTCCATTCTCTTCTGTCATAGCACATGTCCTCCTCCAATTGTCTTGTTTTCATGGCCTCATCTATATCGTCCTAGAAGAAGCTTGCGTCTTCTAGGGCGTCCTCTTTTTCTTCTTTCGGCCGGTATCCATTCCAGAATTCTCCTTGGCCATTTTGTATTTTTCATCCTTGTCGTATGTCCGAACCATTTTAGTTGCTTCTTTTCGACAACCTCTATTATGCTGGTGTCCATGTTCATATTTTCTCTGATCGTGTCGTTTCTGACTCTTTCTATTCTTGATGTTCTACAACTCCTCCTAAGGTAATCCATTTCCGTCGTCATGAGTTTGTTTCTATTCTTTTTTGTCATATGCCATGTTTCGGCTCCGTATGTGATTATACTTTGTACAAATGAATAAATATTTAAATAAAATAACATATTTTGTTATTATTATTAAAAACATGGATGATTTAACTAAAATTTTGGCCCTTTAATTAACGTTTACAATAATTTACATTATCTTACTCCATAAAATACATTCAAGGTGTCTACTAGTGCTTACCAATATTTTTAAATCTATTGAAACACTAACCCTTAAATATCTCGCAATAACATTAATTAAACTTGCCCCACTTTCAAAATAAATGGTACATTTATTTTGTAAAAAAATTATGAAAAGAAAAATGCAGAAGAAAAATTTCATGTGACGTCACAACAAATTTTTAAATGTAAATTTAAATTTAGCTTCAGGCTTGTGGTATGCATTCAATGAATCAGTAAAATTCAAATCCCAAATCGAACGCATCTGTGACTATTCGATAATTTTATAAAAGATGATATTCATTCAAGCAAGCGTGAAATTTGCTAAATAAAAACACAACTTCCAAACCGTAACAAAAACAAATGACTCTCGCTTCTTAAAAACATCAGTTTAAGTAATCTGAACATACTACTGCTTAAACTATGAGTACTAAATTTTAGGTCTGCACAGTTAATACTCTAAACTGTAAGACATCCATAGGTCTCTAAGTAATTTAATACCTTTGCATAGTATGCACGTACATATATTTTTAGTTTAAAATCTAACAATAAACGTAAAATACACTTCCTTACTGATTTAACGATCTTTTATCTCCAACGGTTCCCGAGATCCCCATGTTATCCGTAATGAATCATGAACTCTGTAAAACATAATACAGACTAACTCTTTTACAACATTACACAGTATGGTATCCGGTAATTTATTTTTAAACAGGGGTGAGATTTATCTGTCATTAATTATGAAAAATAATGTTAAATTGGGTATTACGATAGGTACCTACTTCAAGTCTAAAATTTGCATGAGTAATATACGGCAGTTTCAAAGTTTTCGTTAATTTGTGTTCTGCATAAAAGTTACGTAAAATATGCCTTAATTTATCAAGCAAGGCGAATAAAACCAACTAATCTAACAGATTCTCGCCCATAGCGCAGCAGTTTTTAATCATCCCATATTATATTTAGTCTGATTTACACTGAGCGAAAAGTAGGTTTCCTGCAAGTTATCATGGAGCTGTTAATTTGTATTAACCCCTTAATGAAAGGATAATTAAAATACACAGTCAGATCACACAACTTAATATTAATTACTTTTTTTATTTTTTTTTTAAACACAGAATACAAATAAACTTTACAGTCTGTTTATTTTATATGAACATTTAAGGTGGGTTTATGCAGCCGTTTTAGTAATAAAACTTAAGAATAGTAATAAGAATAAAAGTTAAAATACTGTTAAATCAATGCTATATTACATTTTTTTTTATTATCTAACGTGCCATGAAACTTTTTTAAAACATTAAAGCATCACTGAATATGTCCCAGAAAGGGGAACAATTTGTCTAATTTAAACTTCTTTGTAACTCTTTCGGTTTTCGAGATCCCAATAGTGGCCATTCTATGTGGACTATCCTGTATATCTACGAAAAACTGCGTTTTCAAAAATGTTTACAAACAAAAATAAAGATAGATCATGACTTTCAGAAGAAGCTTTGCAGGCAAAATTAAGCATTGTGAATTTAAACATTCTTTTACAAAAATCCTCAGGTTTAACCTACCATTGAAGTTTTAATTTCTTTCTTTTTTTCCTATTTGTCATACATTTTTATTAATATTCATAATTTTTGTTATATAAATCTGTGTCTACACAAATATTTGAATTTTTACATTTAGAGAGCCGTAAAATTTGATGATCTAAATTCGGAAGCCGCGGACTGCAAAAGCTCTGATGTAGACCAGTGGTCTCCAAAGTGGACCGCGCGCACTCCCTGGGTTGCGCGAGATAATTTCTGAGGTGCGCGATATAATTCGTAATAAATTAATATGTCTATACCACAGCATAATTTATAAAATTTGGTAATAAAACATTTGTGATTTCTTATTTTGTGGTGCGCGCTAATCCTGCGACATTAAAGTTAAGGTGCGCGACCAAAAAAGTTTGGAGACCGCTGACTTAGACAACGTTAAGAGTACAAAGTGAACTGAATAGAACAAATGTTCACATTTCTGAGTACTGCTTCGATAAGCCTTTTATAAAACATTCTATAGCATTCTAGATATTGATGAAAAACTGATACTCTTAAAATCCTAAAAATATCCAATGTAGTAGTCTATAGGAAAATGTTAGAGAAAAACGAGTATATAAATATTCTTGTACAGTGCATAAGATGGCAGCATTCAGTTGTTTTACATTGTTTGGATCTTAAAATACACGAATGCTTATTAGATATACTTAACTTTTTAATTATATGCAAGTGTAACCTTCTCTCCATGGGCAATACAAATTTGAGATCTGTACTTTGTAGATAATAATGTTTTCCAAGCATATTTGTTACTAGCACGTAACCCGTCCTAGGACGGGAATATTGTATATCTTAAATTTAAACTATTACTTTTTATAATACCGTGAGCTGCAAGTTAGACACTGTTATGTTACCCGTGAGTAAAAATGTACGGTTCATTAGACACAACTCAGTCGGTCAAATGAACCTGTAGTAGTTTACTGGCAGGGTATGCGAAGTGAGATACATGACCTTGGGCCATAACTTTTTTATTTACATCCGTGCTTCTTAGCAACCCCCGCGAGATGGCGACTTTCAATTTTAGCAAAGAAAACAATCTTTCATCACAAAACATAAAGCGAACCCCAGAAGCGAACCATTTTCAAATTTAACGTATATTTAACGCTTGTATTTATTCCTACATAATAAATTGTGAAGGATTATAACGGTAATAAGTAGTATTACACTTGTTTAACATGTTGATTTAATTATCCTACACCCGTATTAGTGACCTAGCTGTGATATTAAAAGTGAAATGGAGATTATAATGAGTTCTAGGAAATTTAGAGTGGGTCCTCAAATCTGGAAATCAAGAAATCGTTTCAAATGTAACTGTTCGTTAACGAAATTGAAAAGATGGTATAAAAGGGTAAGTAATTTTATTGTTTTTGTTTATTATATTATTGTTTTTGGTGTCCAAAATATAAATGAATTGAACGTGTTCAGCTTTTGGGCCTTATTTCAAAACGTTAATTATAAATAATTTTTCCAGAATACATTCACCAGGATCCAATTGTGAAGCTGATAATTGTCAAAGCTTTTTCATTCCACAACACTTCATCACTCGAGGGGTTCAACAGTCACCCGAGCCTGAGGATTGGGTACCACATTTCGTGCTTGAAACTTTCGATGAAGCCAAACCATTAAAGTTGGCCACGATTGGCTATATTAGTGGCTTCATTGCTAAGGGCATCATTCCGAAATTTGTAGACTGCAGGGTATGTTTAGCTAACATTCAGGTGAACTTTCCGTTGCACATGCATTTGTGGATTTAAAACAATATGACGAGGAAGTTCAGCTGAATTATTGTTCAGACAAATTTATTTCATGTTTATGTTCTACATACAATTATGTACATTTTTTATTACCATAAATTTTACATAAAAAACAAATTTCAATGATGTTAAAATCTTTTGTTGTCGATCATGTAAGTTTTCCGTTTGACATTCATCGTGAAGATTTGATTGAAGCTCTTTTTTTTATCAAATTTTTGGAGATTTTTAATTTTCAATTATGTTAATAAAATAAACTAAATAGGGCAGCACATATTATTTACAACAAAAGATTGCGCATAAGTGATTGTAAATTTTTAATTTTAAGTTTTTTTTTGTAATACAGTAAGCGCTTGATATTATGATAACTGGTTATTTAAACCAACCGTGTTACAGAATCAAATTTAAAACGTTGAAATCATATTGGTCGTAGAATCATACTTTACGAGTCAATTTTTGATGCATTTATGATATTGTGTATTCCTGTATTAACCTAAATTTTGCAGATTTTTAAATTAAATTTGTTCATTTGGTAAGCAAAAATTTCTTAAATGCATTCTTAATTTTTTTGTTTTTCTCATGTCTACATTATATATTTCTAATTTGTTGTTATTAGAATCACTGTTTAATATAATCATTTAATTAAGGTGATCACAATAAACGGCGTTTACTGTAATAATTTATATCATGTATATTTATATTTATGATGTGTTTTATAATTGTGCAATGTTTTTGCAATTTTTATATTATTTAATAAATGTATAATTATATTTTTTCTTTTATTTCATCGTCTTTCAATTTCAATACAGTTACTATTCAGTTTTGTTGGCATGTTTTTAATTAAAAATTTAATTTTTAATTAAAAACATGCCAACAAAACTGAATAGTTACTGTTTTTTAATACTGAATTTATTTGAAATGAAAGCTGGGTGGACTTTCAAAAGTCCCGCTTAATTTAGTTAGTTCTTTCCACCCCCGTCAGGTAGCGCAATACTGAACAAGCAGTTACTTAGGCACTTCGTATTCTATCTTCTTCTATGTTTACTGGTAGCTATATTCATGTGTTACAGAGTCAGTCAGTCACAGATAGATAAATAGATAGATAGAGAGAGAGACAGAGTCAGGCTGGACTTTTATATATATATTTATTATTTGATGAGTTGTCCTTAAAATAGCTAATCTACAATTGTATTCAACTGTCTTTTTTAAAATTAGCCGTTTTGAGGACAGTTCATCACATCAAAATAAAAATGTCTAGGATGACATTATTATCTACAAAGTACAGATCTCAAATTTGTATTGGCCATGGAGAGTAGGCTACACTTTGACCGCATGTTATAATTTAGATTTATCAGAAGGTAATAGTTAAAGATTATAAACTATTATGAAATATAAAAAATATGTTAAACTATTAAAATTTTTAGGTTTTTATGTATTTAATTAAGTAGAGCTAGATTATTTATGTAGTTTTTTTTTTCAACGGCCATTTTAATTAAACTTTATAAAAACAATAATATTGTTATAACTTGCTTATTTTTAAAGATAAACCAACAACCCATACATCAATAAAACGAGAAAAAAAATCTGATATTAATGAACTCATAGCCACCTATGGTTTGGCCTATATCTCAAAAATCAAGTGTGTCATGACTTTTAAATATTGTTTTGTAATTCTTCGTAAAAATATCTACAAGAATCATTTCACCTTTTGATTTTAACATAGGTGGCTATGGAATTATTTACCGTTAAAAAAAACGTCTGTTTTTAGTTTTTTCAACATACTTAAAAAAGTCAAAGGTGTAGGTCAAATGTCAAAATAGTATTAAATTCGTCTTGACATTCTGCCCTACTTTGCTAATTTAACCGACTATGTAACTCTTATAATTACAAAGTTACCCATACAACACAACATGTAGATTAATGTCACCTTGTATTTCATCGTGAAAAAAAAAAATGTTTCTAACGCAATTTTATAGATAATTTCCTAATATAAGGTTTATAGGCGTTTTCTCATAAAATAACAAATCTAAAGGAGTGAAACAGTCAAAATGAACCACCTTCTCAGTAATGCGTTAAAACACAATTACTAATATAGTAATGTAATCGTATTTTTATCTTAAAACGGTTAGGTACTGTTATCCCCAAACTCTTCATGTTAAACATGTTCGGATACATCAATTTTTTAGATACGATTATAATGTTATTACAATGTTTTTCCTTCTTTTTAAATAATAATACTAAAAATCCGTTTAGTGTTAATGGCCTGATGTAAACTCTGTTGACTGTACATAAAGGTTAATGTGCAGTAACTAATAAATGAAGAAAAGAATCGAATTAATTAATTTTCCGACAAAGAATTTTCCCAATTTATCAAATCACTATATTAATACCGCTTCATATCTGTTTTCAACAGTTTAACACCTTTACTTAAAATGCCAATTTAAATGTCACCTAAGTGTTTAAACGTCAAATTTCGTTTCAGTATGAATGTAATTTTAATTATAAATGTTTGCCGCATCCACAAGCATTCATAAATTAATTGAGGTTATGGCGCTAATTTCAATCTGTGCGTAAATTACACCTTTTGGCATGTATAATTAATTGTGTTCGTATAAAATTAGTTATTCAGCGACGGCCACAAATCACAATGAAAACATACGTGCGTTTTCAGGGTAGCATACACAAAAATATAAAAATCCCAAGAGAGTTAAACCTTCCAAAAAAAGGTTTTCACTAATTATTACGGCGGACAATATGTACGAGCATGAAGACAGCAATTTATTAAAATTTTCTTCGAATTTTAACTTTTTTTTAAATTTAACAATGAATAACTTAGCACCCCAACAAGATTTGGGGGTTTTATAATATTTAATTTAAACCTCAAATGTCAAACAAATTAGCCAATATCCCCTTTGTAGGTATTTTGATCATTCTTCCCTTTCTTTTTAGTTTCTGTTATTCCTAAAACTCTATATTATTTTTTATCATTACTTCTACCACTTCTTCGTCTTTTTCTTTATGCTATTAGTATTTCAAGTTTATATCCTTATTTTGACTTCTTAGAACTATTTTTATCATTTTTTATATCTTGTGCTTTGATTATCATCTGTTTTCCTTTAGTCATGTCCGTTTTCACGTTGGGTTCGTGCCGTTTGTTCCGTAACTTGTTTTCTGTCCTCAATTTTTTGGGTCTGTTCTTTTCTCTAGCTTCTCTTTTTCTATGTTCCATAGCCAAATGTTATTATTTACGTGTGAATGCAACAGAAATGAGATTTTTAAGAAAAATCCAAGGAAAAATTAAAAAAGATCGAACCAGAAATAAAGCATATAGAAAACAACTAAAAATAAAATAAGTTAAAACAAAAATATAAGAAAAACAGTTGGGATGGTTAGGTCACATTTAGAGAATAAAAGAAGAAAGGTTAACCAGACAAGCCTACGAAGCAAGGCCACAAGGAAGAAACAAAAGAAGTAGACCGTGGAAAACCTGGTAACAAGAAGTTATAAAAGCCGCAACGGATAGAAAAATTAAATGAGAAGAGATAAAAAAGCCAGCACCAGACAAAAAAAACAAGAAAAAAAGTCAGAACAACGCAACAACACCTGACGGTAGAAGGACTTATGACTACATTTAAATAAAATTTTAAAAAAAAAAGTCAAACAAATAAGTAACTCAAAAACGAAGATTTTAAATCAATTTAACATATACTGTTAAAGTCTTTTTTATTTGCGAATTTTGGTAATTGTTTGCTTATTATTCTTAAATAATTTGTGTTCTGGATTTTCATTTAATTTCAAGTCACCTAGATATATATTTTACTTTTATTATTAGATACTTTGTTTCTTTTTAGGTTGTGACAATGTATAAACTCTTGACAATGGCAAGGGGGAACTTGCCGAAACGTCGAGCCTTATATAATTTAAATGTAAGGCAGGTAAACCCGAAAAACAATATTAAAAAAATATGTATATTTATATAAAGTTTAGTTATACACATTGTTTATATACTCATACATACAAAAACACAACCCATAATATTTGTAAACAGTTCAAACCCTTTCACTGTCAAACACGTAAATATACGTTGTGCAATAACGTTGCTATTTTCAAACTCGTAAATATACGGTATTCTGCCCATCAGAGTTGAAAATTCTGGTGAATGCGCCGGGTTGAAAATTAAACTAATTGATGTGACAAATTATTTATTAACAAAAACGTTTTTTTCACAAAAGTTGTTCGAATTTATTAGCTATATAAGCTAAAATTATTTTTAAATGCACGGAATATTTAGTTTTCGAGAATGAATATGCAACTTTACTATCTCAAATAGAACACCCGGTATATGGTTAACGTTTTCTTGTAGATAAATCAATTGCCATTAAAAAATATTAACCATGTTGTTATCTCTGCTATCAGGGTAGTTACAAAAAAGTTTTTTCCGCAAAAGTTGTTGGAATGTATTAGCTATATTACCTGCAATAATGATTTTTAAATGCACAGAATATTTGGTTTTCGAGAATCAATATGCACCTTCACTATTTCAAACAGAACACCCTGTATATTATAAGATTTTCTTCTAGATAAGTGAATTATTGCCATTAAAAAATATTAAGCATGGTTTTGTCTTCAGTTAATATCTCTAGAGTTATTATTCTGGAGAATGCGTAGGGTCAAAAATTAAGCTAATTGTAGGACAAATTATTTGTTATCTCTGTGATTTGGGTAGTTACAACAAAGTTTTTTTCACAAAAGTTGTTGGAATTGATTAGCCATATAACCTACAATTATTTTTAAATACAGAGTATTTAGTTTTCGAGAAACAATATGCAATTTACTATTTCAAATAGAACACCCTCTACCCTGTACACCTATTTTTACGTTTTCTTGTAGTTACATTATTTGCTGATAAAAAAACATTAGTATGTCCTATGTCTAAAGTTAATATTTCTTGGGACATAATGAACAGTTCGCATAGGATATTTGTTTTGTAAATAAATATACATCCCGAGAGAGTGCAACATAGGGCGCGTAATTACAGAAATATGAAAATAAATTTAAAAGAATATGGTTCCGTTGAAAAACCAACCAAAAATCTGAAACAAATCAATAAAGAATAAAAACTATGCGTTTTTTTCACAGTTTCTATGGCAAAGAATGTAGCATCGCAACATGTCAAATTTTTTATTAGTGGTAAATCTACGCATAATTACATGATAACAAATTTGCTATAAAGACTATCGAACTACACAACAATACTATAATAGTATATTAGGTACATAACAAGATTTGTGAGAAGGATATTACACACAAGTGGAAAAGTTGCGCACGAAGCCGCGTAGCGACGATTGCGTATTTCCACGAGTACCTACATAATTGCTTTACAACTCCAGTTATGTAGCCTATTTTTTCTACGAACACATAATACATACGATTATAACGGCTTTTTGGCTAATATACACCCTTGTGTATGTTCTGTGATATACACATGTAATTACCTGCTTTTTGGCTAATATACACCCTTGTGTATGTTCTGTGATATACACATGTAACCTTGTCATCATTTTTGACGTAAGCCTTCTTTGACATTTCTATACAAGTGTGCGTTTTGCTTACCGTGCGTTAGTAGGTACTCACTTACTATGTAAGCATGCAGGCTGTATGGTAAGCGTCATTTACATTAGTGGTAGTAGAAAAAATAGATTATAGCTCCTCTTATACTAAAGAATAATTCATCTAACTTCAGCAAATCCGTATCTCTTATAATAAGCGAGATCCATCCTGAAAATGTTATCTGGGATATGAATTTATATCACAAATATCGCCGTAAAGTGTTGGTAACCAAAGCATGTGTTATTGGCTGCCCATCAAATGTAAATTATTAAAAAAATCACATACTTCCCAATAATGAATTACAAAAAAAAAATAAAAACTTATACGGTCAAAGACAAAACAGAAGATAATCGAAAAACAGCTGTCGTTGGGTTTTCAAAGCCACCGTGATTTAGAGGAAAGTTTTATGCAATTTATTCTATAGAGATTTAACAAAAATGTATAATTAGATTCATGACTCATGATTTCCAACAGTTTTTTTGAAAAAAAAACTTTTTTGTAACTACGCTATAATAGAGCTAATAAATAATTTATTTATCTTACATTTAGCTTAATTTTTGACCTGACGCATCCTCCAGAACAATAACTTTGGAAATATTAACCAAAGACGAAAACAGACTTTATATTTTTTAATGGCAATTAATTTATCTACAAGAAAACGTAAAAATATACAGGGTGTTCTATTTGAAATAGTAAAGTTGCATATTGATTCTCGAAAACTAAATACTCTGTGCATTTAAAAATAATTGTAAGTTATATAACTAATGAATTCCAACAACTTTTGTGAAAAGAACTTCTTTGTAACTCCCTTAATAACAGAGATAATAAATAATTTGTCTTACAATATAGCTTAATTTTTTTACCCGCCGCATCCACCAGAACTTTTCTTTTAAAAACAAAAAACTCGACACAGGCGGCTTGTGCATACAAAAATTATGCGACAGTGAAAGGGTTTTAAATATTTACATAGATACATTATTAATGGCAGATATAATCAATCGCCCTTTTGATTTTTGCCTTTATTTTAATTTTTAAAAACTGGTGCAACAGGAAACCACACCATTCAATTAGATAGAGTATATAGAACTTATAATGGTTGCAGACACCATCATTTGTTTGCAACGATTTAAGCGATTGCTATGATAAATTATAATGTAGATAAACATTTTTTTTTTTTTTATCTTATAAGCTCCGTTTGTTTTTAATAACAATTTTTGTTATTATAAATACAATTTTTAATTAATGCTTCTTAAAACTCTAAATAAATGTAAAATTTGTATACAAATAAACAACAACTGTTTGTTATCTTATTTTACATTAGTTATGTCCTACAACATACAAAACGCAGTTCATTTTTATTGTCATTAGTTTCCAATATTGGTCTTAATATAAAACTGAATACATAGATTAACTAACATCAAAAATTTCATTTTACAGGTTCACTTTTAACGCATTACATTGACGTACGTATTTACTAGTTATTTTAGAGGCTCGTGACAGTCATAAATAATTGTGCTTCTTTAAAATGCAAGCGCAATATGTTTTAAATTATCTTTGCAAATCAGTTGATCTGAAAAACCAATAATATTAATGCTGGTAGAGTCACATAAATCCTTCAAGAAAAACACCTGTTGTAAAGATTTGTATGTGCACACTTGAAAGAACCTGGCCCTAGGGGGTCGTTCTACAAAATTAAAGCATCAACTTTAACTTGATGGGTCTTCTTCGAGGATGGGTTTTGAGCAACAGGAACCAATCGGTAGCAAAAGTGCTAATAACAGTTTGTTTTGATAAAATTTCTCGTATAAACATTGCATCGTTAGGTTTGATGTTATATATTTAATTATATACTTGCTTACACCGTATTTGTACTTATTATAACTTTATATGTCAATAACAAACAAAAACATATCGATGGATTATTCTTAATTAATTTTTGTAATTGAAATTGAATCTTGACATTTGTATGGGTTATTTCGTACATTAATTTAAGTTTTTGTTATTTCGTGTTTGTATTCGATGATGCATTAATTAGATTTTGTCCGATTGGTAATTATAATATCTTTTAATTAATAAATATCTCTCGCTACATCTTGTTTATATCAAATTCCAAAGATGAAAGTTTACGAAGTATAAAACTTGTTTGTGTTACACGCAATTTATTTGTGCTCTTGAGTTTTAGCGAAAAAAAAACGCTTTTTCTGGATGAAGCTGAAAGTTCTAATCAAGTTTGCTAAAAATCTTTCAACTCCCTGTTACTGAAAACTGCTATCTCCAACGAATATTATTCAGCTGTTGTCAAACTTACCAGCTCTAGCAAAATCATTAACATACTCTGGAATAAGTGCAAACTTTTGCATTTGCACTTTAGAGACAAAAACTTTAGAGTGGTTTTAAGTTGTAAATGACAGTCTTTATTAGTTTATTTATTTACCCGGAGGATTAATACAACCTCAAAGATAATAAATGATTGTTCATCACTCCATTTGCCAAGTTAAAGAATGATTTCTTGTAACCGTTGTTTCTATAATAAGATAGTAGCAACACTTCTAATCGTACTAATTATACAGGGTGATTCAATTTCTAGGAAAACCATTGGTTTTTCAGATATTAGAAACAAAGCACAGGTACAATTTTACTAAGCCAATAATGTTTATACATCCTTCAAAAATTCTATTTGATATGCTTTTTCCAATACTAACTTCTTTTAGTTATGGCAACAGCTATATTTTACAAACATCTAACAATCATTTTATGTAGGTATGTATTACAATTATTTTAACGGTTAAACCGATAAAATTTATCATGTTTCACTATACTACAATAACTAGGTATCATACTAAAATAAGTTTTTAGGTTGTGGGACAATTCTAAAAACATACAAAGACTGTTTTTGTCCCAACTATGGTTTATAACCAGGGAACGGAACCGGAACTGGAACAAAAACCGAAACGAACAGGTGCTTTTTTCATGAACCGTGAACCGGAACTGACACACAACGGTTCAGTCCAATTTTTTTTTGATGACATTGAAAATTTTTTATTTTCGTAATTTTGATAACATTTTACCAAAAATGGAAAAAATTCAGACAATTCAATTTATAAATATGCATTATCATATTTTGCATTGAACCGGAACCGGAACTGAACCGTTGCCGCTGAACCGGTTACCGAATCATTATAAAATAAAAACCGGTGGTGCGGAATGTAAACCGAGAAATTAAAATTTATCGAACCGGTAACCGGAACTGAACCGTTAGTCTTTGCGGTTCGGGTCCCTGCTTATAACATTATTATTTGCACGTTATTTAGTAATTAAACATATATTGCATATTTTTGTCTCTTAGTTATTGATAAAATATGTTTATATTAACATGAGCACGTTATTGAAAATTATTATTAAATGTTATACCTATTCATACTTGTTTTCGATTTACTATCAATATATAACTTTTTACTTTCGAAATACGTAGTTTTGAGGTGCCCTGAACCCTTTTGACTATTTTCTCTTCGTGTGTGTGTAGATATGTATGTGTCAGACGCTAAAAATTTACATTTTTAATAGTAGTTATCGATAGAGCCTTTAAAAGTTTATTCCAAAATGCATGCAGTTATTTAATTTTTTAATTAATAACTGATATATTTTTGTTGTATTTTAAGTTGAAATGACAATCCAATATTAAATGAAAACGGTAAAAGATTTAAAAAATCTGTTTATGTAGGATTGTATAAATGTTTTTGGTAAAATTTTTTTCCAAAAATTTTAACTTTTTTCGTAAACGGTTCTAAAAATTTTTTTCCGATTTTAGTATGTTATAGAGTTGTTTTTTTAGTAAATTCCGTTTGTCTCAACTCTCTTAAATTATTCTCAAAAACGTTATGATTAAATTTTATAAAAGTAAAAAAATTTTTTAGAACGCTGTATTTGTTCATATGTCATAAACACACAGGGGTTCTAAACTAAATAGGATGACCGATTTCCATAAAACTAATGTATTTCTGAGCTATCCGGAAGTGACATCATTAATAACGCAAAAATGTTTAACGTAAACCTCTTTTATGATCACTGGCAGAACCTAGTGTAGGTATTTTGTATACTACATATTCAAAAAAGTATAAAGTTATATGTTTTGATATCAAAAAAGCGCCTTATTTTAAATTTCGCGTAGGGACCCAAAAATTCTAACTACGTCACTGACTTCATATTATAAAAAAGATTACTACAAATTAATTCGTTTTTGCGAAAAAGTTCAACATATGAAAGTCAATGTTTTGCAGATCAAACTACAATATTTTCAATATTAACTTGCATGCAAATAGGAAATATATCATAAAATATCTTAAGTAGTAAGATTTACTTAACTCTGCCTCAACATCCGAGATAATTAATTGCGAAAAATCTGAACGAATCGACTTAAATATGAAGTTGTTAAACATCACTGTACAAAGAACAACAAAATGCAATGAAAAGTTGTCCACATTTCTTGAATTTTCTTAAAGAAATAAGCTACGGCAATATTTTAAATTTCTTTTGTTTCCATGCAGGATATGCCGATATTTATAATCTGTTTTGTTTTTATTAATCAGCATTCGTCTGTATGTAACATTTAAATTAAAGCTTCAATGTATAAATTACTTTGGAAAAACATAAAATATACTTTATTTATACAGGGTGTAGACTCGGATCACGCAACATAGCAATTTCAATGGTAAAATTTTAAAAGTCGAATTCTTGCTCCGCTAATTATTTTAGAAAAAAAGTGCAAATACGTTTTTTGTAGAGAAAAAAATTCTGTATCCATAAATGTAATCAATATTACTTTTTCGTTTTCCAAAAACAGAAAAATAAGCAAATTAAAAAACGCGTTTTCGCGAAAATCTGTAGTGCCTTGGAATTATGCTGCGACAACTGCCCATCTTACTAACACTTACTGTCACTTTGACGTTTGAAGTTTATTCTTAATTATCATTTTTATTATATCTTGCAATGAAAACATAACTAATTGTGTAAAATAAATGTTTGATAAAATATAAAGGATAATTAAGAATGAATTTCGCGTCAAAGTGACAGTATAAGTGACATTAGGCTGGGCAGTTGTCATACCATAATTCCAAGGCACTACAGATTTCTGTCCAAACGCGTTTTTTAATTTGCATAATTTTCAGTTATTGGAAAATGAAAAAGTAATATTGATTACATTTATGGATACAGAATTTTTTTCTCTACAAAAAACGTATTTGCACTTTTTTTCTAAAATAATTAGCGGAGCAAGAATTCGACTTTTAAAATTTTACCATTGAAATCGCTATGTTGCGTGATCCGAGTCTACACCCTGTATGCGTAGCCGGCTGGTCTTTTAAAAGCGAGGTCAACATAAGTACCCGTCCCGAGGTGATGCCAGTGCTAGTTAGTGGAGATAAGCACTTCCCTTGGGCTTGCTGTCCTGTTAGGACTCCCACAGCTTCTCAACGTCATAAGTATAAGCACTTGTTACAAATCTCATTTCAAACATGACAAATCTTGTAAGTGGGCATGACACCAAAACTGCTGACTGAAAGAAAGCAACTCAAAATTTTATTTTTACGTAATATAAAAAGTGCACGATAAAAGAACGGCGAAAGGGACGCAAACCAGAACATTCTTTTTCCAACCACGTCATCGGCTGGTTCTTTTATGTACGTCTAAAACAAGTACGTGAGAGGCATACAGTACATTAAAATTATTGGTAGGTACACACCTACAGGGTAACCCAATAACAACCTGCCAGTCCTTTGGCTTCTTAATTTAAAGAAACAGAGCTTTAAAGTTCATTGCAAATATTTAAAGGTTCGCAGGTACAATTTAAATATATTATTGGACTTTCCATAAATTCAATTGTTTTTGAGATTGAAGATTTCAAAATTTAATTTTTCGTTTTATACAGGGTGCGTTTTATGTTCCAGGCCGATTTTGTTTGGCCGCCATTTTAATTTGGCTGTCATTTGACAGTTCATATTTGACAGTCGTGTAGAGTGGGCGATAACAATTTATTATGGAACATCTAACTCCGCAACAACGTGTTGAAGTTATTAAAACATTTTATTTAAATAATTGTTCAATTGTGAATATGCGAAGAAAACTGCGTGATTTTTTTTGTGTTAATCATGTGCCAAGCAAGTCAACCATTCAGCGTGTATTAAATAATTTTGAAAATTTGTATACACTGGGAGATAAAGCCAAGTCTGGGCGACAACGTAACCAACGCACGCCAGAAAAGATTGATGCAGTGAGGCAGAATGTTGGTGAACGTCCGTGCACCTCTCATCGATGCCGTGCACAAGAATTGGGAATGTTTTCATCATGTTTGTTAAAAATTCTCAAAAAAGATTTGCAGTTTTACCCGTATAAAATTCAATTGACACAGGAGCTACAGGAAAATGACCATAGACGGCGGCGAGATTGGAGTGCTCGGGTTTTACAGGTCGGTATAGACGAACACCATTTTTGGAGAAAAGTCATCATGAGCGACAAGGCACATTTTGACTTGGCTGGCTTTGTTAATAAACAGAATAGCCGCTATCTGGGGCACTGAAAACCCTCAATTGATACACCAACGACCATTACACCCTCGTAGAGTGACTTTATAGTGCGCCATTTGATCATTGGACCATATTCTTTTGAGGATGCTAGAGGCAATGCTGTATCAGTAACTAGTGATCGCTATCGTGACATGTTGATAAGCTTTCTTATGCCCGAATTGGATCGATTGGGCCTACAGCACATGTGGTTCGAACAGGACGGTGCCACATCACACACATCTCGTGCTACGATGCAAATTTTATGAGAAACTTTCCCCGGCCGAATAATGTCGAAAAGTGGTGATATCGACTGGCCTCCACGATCCCCTGATTTGACCGCCCCCGATTATTTCCTATGGGGGTACTTGAAGGGAAAGGTGTACACCAACAAACCAACCACAATCCCGATGCTTAAGGACAACATTCGAAAAGAAATTGATGAAATAACACCAGAAGTCTGCGGGATTGTCATGAAAAATTTGCTCGAAAGAGCTCGCGTTTGCGCCACGGCCAGAGGCGGCCACCTGACCAACATTATATTCCATACATAATGTTAAAAACCATATAATCAATCAATAAAATATAAATTATAAAATTGTGTTTCTTTTAAAAGTTATTCAAAAAAACATCGGCCTGGAACATAAAACGCACCCTGTATTATTCTTTCAAATATAATTTACATTTAAAAGCTCTCAAAATGTTCTATACGAAGATGTATTATTTTACTATCTTTTAAAAAAAAACCTTTTTGTTAAGGAAGCAAACATAAATCAATCAAAGTAGTCTATTAAAAATTAAAATAGTGGTAAAAGGTAATTAGAAGTCTTGGATAAACGAAAATAATGTAGATTTATAATACACAAAATCATAAATTAATAAAAAGTTTTGTACATTTACATTCATTTTCATTTTTCATTAAAAGTAAAGCTCACATTTTACATACATGATTTAAAAACCCTCGACATTTCTTAGGTTTGTTCCAACAAGCTGTTTTAAACCGATCCTTGGATGAATGCATGACCTGTTTTATTCGCATGCGTGAACTACTTTATGTACTAATAAATGTATTGCCCAGTATTAGCCGTTGTTGGAACGCTTTTACGACTGGCCCAACTGTAAATGAGATTTGCGTCTGTTGGGTTCATAGAAATGTGCGCATCGCTAGGGTAAACGCCTTAAGAATCCAGTACTAAATGGGATTGGGAGGGCGATGCATAGCTACCAGAGCTCACGTTAGTTATGAACAGCGCATGCGTCTAAAAATCGAAATGCTCTCATCCAAGAACTGTTTTGACCGTACACTGATTAGTTCATGTATTAATTTTGTAATGATGGAACAGCCCACTAAACCTTTCGGTGAACTATCAGAGACTGTGTTGGAACGCGATATTGATACTGCGCACACTCCTGATCGTTTACTGTACCGTCCAAGGATTATGCAAGAATTATAAAACCACAGAAAGAGGCAAAAAGTATTTACAAGTCTTCGATAAACTTCATGTGACAAAATTATACGAATATTAAAAATAAATAAAAATCAAATTAAGGATACATTGAACTGATAACTGCAAAGGCTTTCTAAATTTCCGACATTTCAGAACCCTGGGGAATCAGTAACGGAAATTCGTAATTTTTCCGGAATTCACGGAAATTCCCTAAATCATGGTTTTTATTTAATTTTCGTAAAACACGAGTAATAATGGCTACACTATAACAGTGACGCTTAATAAACAGTATCATTTTGCAAAAGAATATGCTTGATTTAAGATTTTCTTAAAGTATAAACAACATAATTAATACAAATTGTCACGCATTGCTGTCTGACGGGGTTCCTCAAAACTATCCGTGGTAGTTTCCCCTGGGATTTTTTCCGGCAGTGTAACCGTTGGATCGCGATAATTTGAAAACACATGTAAGAAATACATTGCGAGTGGTACGTTTATTTTCCATTGTGGGTACTTCACTGCAAGTATCTGTTCTAAATTAACTAAATTTATTTTAATTTACTTAAACTATATTTATATATGTTTTTTTTATTATCAGTACGGTGTGATTTATTAAAAACTTCTAATTACTTTTCACGAATCTTCCATCTTTACATTTTTTTCCCCAGACTAATTTGGCTTATCTTAGGTTTGCTTTTTTCAAGAAAAGTTTTCCGCAAAAATTAACAGATTATAATATACCAGGTGTAACAGCGTTCTATTTTTTAATTTTGTTTTGATACTAAATAAATTAAATTTTAGTCATATGAATGCGTAAAAAAACCAGATTATTTAAACATATCTACACAATTGTTTAACTTCCTGTTTCGCCGGAAATGACCATAACTTTGTTATTTTTAATGGAACTCCCTGTATATTTTTACAATTTTGAGAAGAGGAAGCAATTTGGGATACAAATGCACCAGTTTGGTTAATTTTTATAACCTCAAATAATTTTTGGACGAAAGTTTATTTTTTTATTTAATGGCCGTGACCTGCAGAAATTAAATTTTAATACGTCAACAAGTGCCCAAAAAAACGTTTTTGTACATTTTAATTGGCATTTAGTTTACTTTAGTCGGCTTTGAGGTTGTAGAATCGGTTTTTGGACAAAAAGTAAATTTTTTTAAATAGAACATTACTGGTACTGGTTATTTAAATTTTTGTATTGTATTTGTATATGCATTTTGTGTCTTGCCTCAAATATTTGTTGTGCCAGATTACATCATGGAGACACCTTATTTGCTTTCGTTACCTGCTGCCTCACTTCATACTCCATATTCCCATAGCTAGTGATGTCTATTCCAATCCAATGTATCTAAAACTTCAGTTCTTGAAGTATAATTTTTCCGACCACTTCCAGTTCACATCTAACTGGTTCTTTGGATGTCATACATTTTGTTTTTTCTGCTGAGATTATCATGTTGTATTGTTTTCCTGTTATGTTGAAAATGTGCAGAAGTCTTTAAAGGTCATCTTCGTTTCCAGCAAATATGACGGCATCATCCGCGTAACAAAGGATTTTCACTTCTTTGCAGCCTATTCTGTATCCCTTACACATCCGTACTTTTTCTTTATAATTTCGTCCATTGCTATGTTAAATATCAATGGACTAAGCGTGTCTCCCTGTCTAATACCGCTGTTTATAGGAATTTTAGTAGTTAGTTTGTCATTAATTCGAGCTTGCACTTTGCTGTCATAGGTAATATGTGTCTTCTATTGTTTGTACGATGTTTGGTATGTTTTTATCGAGCAACAAATGAGCTACGTCTTCTATTTTTATGCGGTTGAATGCTGTTGTAAGATCTATGAAACATAGGTATGCTGGTTTGTTGTATTCTCTTGATTTTTCCACTATCTGCCTCAGAACAAGAAATAGTGCTATCAAAAATTTTAAGAGCTCTCAGTTGCTACATTTGAAAATATAGGAACTCACTTGAAAAACAAAGTTAATCGAATATCTTAAAAATAATTGAATGTAGCAAAATCTAATAACATATTTAAAAAAATTTCGCGATCACAATACTTTCTTCATACTACGTATGGCGAAAGTAAAAAAGATGTGTGACGCAATAATACACAGCTTTATCTCTTAAAATAAAGAAGTTACAGGGCAGTGGAGTGGGATCCGGAGCACCGTGTTCTAAATTGCAACCTTATTCAGATGCTTCTTCACTAAGATGGTAACATTTTATCCTTAAACCTTAAACCAGAAGTTCTTAATTACGAAAATACTGCAAGAGTCTTAATCTGTGATATAAAGTTAGTTATCAATTTAAATTTAATAAAATAATAAATAATTGTTTACCGAAAAGTGCACGTTGCTTACTACTTTTAAAATAATAGTTTAATGTCAGTTAGATCAGCTAAAAAACTGATACTTTTGCAATTGTTTTGTTGATCTAGTGTTCTAGAGTGTAATTTTTATGTTTATAATTCAAAGCAGTGTCTTTTGTTGAAACACTGACGCATTTTTAAAAAATTAAACCAATATCTTTTATTTTACAATTACGAAAACCAATGATAAGGTAAAATCTCTCTCTTATCGGGGGCCTTTTAAGTGTATTCTATATTTTAGAAACATATGCCTCTCATCGAGATAAAACAACAACAAAATCCTAAACATTGATCCTAAAATATTCCTGTAAGAGTTATAGGTTAATTTCTAATCGTATATTTAAAGTTTAGAGAACACAGCTGTTTACATCGAGCAGTGACGGAGATTGTTATGTTATCTGTGTTTATTTCCCAGCCGAATGTATTTTCGTTTCTCAGGTTTATCAGTAGTATCCTTACTTTTTTAGATAGGTTTATTTGCGAATTTTCAGCCGTACTGCATCCCTACTCTCAGTCACATCTCTGTCATGTGACTGTCAGTTAAATTATCGATAAAGTAAAAGGTTTCTAAAATTACTTGAAATCGGTTATAAAAGACATGTATTTTATGAATGGAAAAACTAACGGAAAGGCTAACAAAAGTATATGAAGAGTGTGTGTAAAACAAGTGAGAAAAAGTTAACTCATCACTCCTAAACAATTGGTTTTAGAACTAATGTGTATTAAAGTTATATGTTTATTTTGATGAGTCATTCATGCCTCTGAAATTTCGCATCTTTTTTAAACAGTCTTTATTGCACATGATACACACACAAAAACATACAGATATATCGTATGTAAATTATATTCATGTAAGAAATATAAAGCAGTATAGGTTATTTATATAATTATATTTATTTTAAAAGTAGCAATGTATTAAGTGAATTAGTAAAGACCTTTGATAATTTACAAAACAATCTGTTAAATAATTGTGTTAATTTTATATTACACATAAAATCTTATGTGAAATTTCCATCAAATAGAAAATTTACTTGAAACAACCTCTAATATAACAAAACATAATATTAAAACCAAAAAAAACAAAATGTTAGGTACCAATGTTGATAAACCTCGGTATAAAATCGTGCAAATTTTATGAAATATCACAAGACCTTATTAAAAAAAAAACATGAAAAGTTCATTGTTATTCTCATTAAGGTTAATTTAGCTAGCTTGCTACTTCTTAATTTATTGTTTCCAATACGTTGCGGTTTTGATTCCTTTCATTATTTGTTTTTTGCAACTAGCAATTACAAAGGTATATTTGTTTTTATAAAATATACAAACATAGCAATTAAAATGCATAAAGAGAGAAAACTAAGTATTTAATTAAAACCAGGAGGATGTAAAAATGTTTAAAGTCACCCAATCTTTTTATAAATAAATTCAAATTTATAATCTTTGTTAACTAAAACCTACCTTGAGGGAAACTGATTTTGTAAGGTTTTTATTAATATGCTTTGATCATACACTAAATAATAATATAACAATTTCGTTAAGTGATCAGTCTATAATTTTATTGGTGATAAACAGAAAGTATACAATTAAATATATGAAGAAAACTTGTTAAAACTTATTTTAATAAAATGCGTTAATTACTTTTATGTCTTTAACCGTTCCCTAGAATATACTTTTATATTAAATTGACTTTAAAAGCAGTACATTAGAACTCATTAAAACTTAATGCACCAAACGCTTTAATAAGCTAAAATATAGGAACAAGCGAAGTATAAAAGATACTCGCCTAAAATATTAATATCGTTTAAAATGCTTTATAATATACTATTCTGTTGCACATACTGTGCTTAGCTTTGAAGATAATTATTACTACTAGAATATAAACTGCATAGATGTTTAACACCAGAACGAGCATTCGATTAATTACCTTTATAACGCCTTGCCTAATTAAAGTGTCACTTTTTTTAATATAGTTTGCTCTGTAACGAAGCGTTGTGTGATAGAAAAAAAAAATAAAGGACCGGACTTAGTAATACTAACATGACCCTATATACCTAGGTATAGGTACTTTTTGCACCAATAAACAAAAAATTAAAATAACTTTTACGTTCGGTAAAATATAAACTATGAACATTTTATGCAAATATTTATTTGTACAAATCATGATTACTATATAAACGAAATGTATAAATGCTATGTAAATTGTAAAACACAATTCTGCACGAACAACTTAGGACATAAGTGGGAGTAATATAAAAGCTTAGAACCTTTTAAATCTACAGTTCAGCAATTTTGGAGATTTACTAAATGAGTTCTGTGGTTTTTAAGTATAATAATTTATGATGATTTATTTGTTATTACTATTTAATGTAATACAAATTTGAGATCTGCACTTAGTAGATAATAATGTTTTCCTAAGTATATTCCTTTTAATAAGATGAACCGTACTTAAAATGGCCAATTTTAATTAATCAGTTGATTCAACTGTCTTTTTAAGATTGGCTATTTTAAAAATATTTCATCAAACCAAAAGTAATATGCTTAGAAAAACATTATTATATACCAAGTGTAGATCTCAAATTTGTATTGCCCAAGCTGAGGGAGCTACAACGCCTGTCATAATTTAGTTTCAATAGTAGGTAATGGTTACTGAAAAATCATAAATTATTATTTAATTATTTAGTCATGAGGCCTACTGTTAGGTGTAGGAATTACTATGAAATGTAAAAAAATATCTTAAATTATTTAAGTTTGTTGTGTTCAATTAAATTCAACTAGTTTATTTACGTAATGTTTTGTTTTGTTTTTCAAACGCCACTCTGTTTAAACTTAATAAATACAATAATATTGTAATAACATACTAATTTTTGTAGGTAAACCTAAGAATCCATTCATCAATAAAACAAAACAAAAAATCACTTTTTAATGGTCTCACAGCCAACTACAACCCGTATTTAAAATTAAAAAATTGCTGTTGAAATTTAAAAAGAAAATAAGATAGGAAAAATTTATTAACAAATTTCAAATCTACGCAAAAAAAGTCTTTGTAAGTTATATCAAAAAATAATTTGAGTATGATTGCAAATAAGCAACTTATGAGCAAAAATCGAAATATATTAAAATCTAGTAGGTACCAAAGTCAATTTTAAATATACTTCCACCGTTTAAACTAGCTTTTGCACCAAAAATTTTCTTATCAATTTAACAAAGCCTCAGCGGTAAGAATGATTGGCCAAGTTTCCATAACTAGAATCTATGATTTATTGATTTTAAAGTTTGGGATAAAAATCCCTTAATTTAACTTGCGAGAAAATTTTCTTTCTAAAGAACATCGAAACTGGTTCCAAGACTTTTATATTTTCCTCAGAATATTCTTTTACACGAAGATATTCTTCTCATAAATAAGCAAAGGGAAATTTCAACTAAACTTGTATATTTATTTATACTTCATATTAAATTAAATTATATTTACCTCCCATTTAAATAGACAAAATTATATGCAGACATTTAGACTTTGATTTCATTTTTCACACTTTATTATTTTCGACCAGTCTTTTGATGTTTTAAAATATTTCGTGTCAATATCAAATTACACAACTATGCTTTTAGGCCATATTGAGACGCCATGAAATAAAATTTTATTAAAATGATGTTTATTTGTTTTTTGGGAAGTGTATTTCGTAATATAACGTCCGATAATTAAGAAATCGCTGTTTCAAATGTCAAATTTCACTGCAAACTTAATACATACATTAGCATTAGACCATTAGAACGGTGGTCTCCAAAGTGGGGTGCGCGCACCACCGGGGGGCGCGCGATAATTTCTGGGGTGCGCGGGATAATTTTCAATAAATTAATATTTCTATGTCCACAGCACAATTTAACAAATTTTGTGATGAAACTTTTATGATTTTTATTTTGGGATGCGCGCTAATCCTGCGACATTAAAATAAGGGTGCGCGACCAAAAAAGTTTGGAGACCGCTGCATTAGAGAACTGAAGACGATTAGTTTCCTCGAAATAATATCTTTTGTAAATTATCATTCGATACCCGTTACTTCAACTTCATTGACATAGCTTGAAATGTACCTTTTAAAATTATAGTTTTTTTGTTAGAAGCCAAATGATAAGTTTCAATAACATCTAACGATTTAGTTTAGTAAAAATCGTGTTTTGAAAATTAAGTAAATGCGTAACATTGTATGTGTAGAGTTGAATTAAATTGAGTTATATACATTGTTATATTTAACTCCTTATTTAATTACAAAAGTAAAATATTTCATGTTTTGAATAGTAAACCAAAATGCTATTGAAAATCTTAACCAATTTTTGAGATTTTTTGTTCCCAAAAACAATTGTTTATTTATCAAGCTGCCAAATTACACCAACAACACCTAATTGTTCACTTCGGGCAAAAATATTTAATTTTTCATCGCTACATGTCTTAAGTTTCGATGTAAATTGCTTGCATGATTGTAATAAAATATTGCAGAAAATAGAAGACCTTCAAACACATGTAGGTCGACCCACAGACAATTTCCAACATTATCTACTTAACCGAACCACCCCCGCAACAGTTTTTATGCTAAAAAAATTAGAGTTTTAAGGTTAAGCGATAAAAAGTTGTAGAATACTGCAAAGGAATTCTTAATTATTCTCGGCAATAAAGGCTTTAAAACGAGATTAAAAGGGGTAGTAGATTATTCATTGGAGCTAAATTGGTTTTTGCTTGTTAAAACGAACAATCCGAGAATAGGAAAACGTTGCACGTGCATTTAGAACAGGTATATTAACCTGTCAAATTAGGGTAAGCGAAGAAAACCAAAGAAACTTAACTGAACAGCGATTACGGCTGAATTTATGAGCGGTAGCGGTAAGCGGCAATTGTAGACTTCCGATTCGGACACCTGTGAACAGTTCGCGTGCCACCGTTTGTTTCTTCCGTATTGATAAAAACGCGATAAGATTTCTTAACCCTTTAATTAAACTATAATGCTACACTGTTATTTCTATAACATGCATCCATTAACCAAGGAAATATAATTAAATCGACGAAATGCATTTGAAAATGTCATTCTTTTAAAGCTGAAATAAAGGCAATACACGCAATAACATATTACAGGAACCATTTGGTTTTATGCTGACCGTGTATATACCATTAATAGTTTATTACGAGCGCACATTGCACTTAAAATTTCATGTATTTTATTTTTAATTAACGATCGAGAGTCACCCATAGCTGTTATTATAAAATATTAATGCGTCACTAAATGTTTATTAGTACTGGAACATTATTTCAAATAAAATATGAAACGAAATGAAAATTGTATACGAACTGATTGCGATTCGAGTTTGCCATGGAAATCTGGTTTATTGTAAAGTACTTAAGTTTATACAGGGTATTTCACTTTTCCATGGGACACTATTGCTATCTCCGTAAATAATAAAAATACAAGGTTGGTTAAATGGAACAAAAGTTAGCTATTTATGAGTAGGTATATCTTAAACAAGATCTTGTTTTGTTTAAAAATTCCATGGCTTGCGTGATATAACGAAACCAAAATCGATCAATATTTTTAAATTTTTAAATTAAATTTTGATGTAATCCTAGTATCTAAAAAGGTAAAATCAAGACCTTTTAAGTATATATTTATTCATCACATAGGTACAATATTTTTCATGGTTTCCAAAAATCCACGCCAAATTTTGTATGCAACATTTCCAACATGTATCTTTGTTAAATTTAACCACGTTCTTAATCCCTGAAGAAGCTCATAAAAAACTTAAGCGAAACGTAGGATTTCAATAAACGTAAATAAATAAAGATACCGTCCAGGATCTTGTTTTGTTTAAAAATTCCATGGCTTGCGTGATATAACGAAAAAACCAAAATCGACCAAAATTTTGAAACTCAAATATCTCGGCCCGTGATATTTACAATTTAATAATTATAAAAATGGTGTAAGTCTATTTATGATCAAAAACAAAAGTATTGGTTTAGCGAATTCTTAAAAAAAATTATTTGCTTTATAAATGTACATGCTGGGTCTACATGAAGTGTGGTACACCCCCTTTTTTTTCTTTAGTTTTTACTTTAGATAAATGAGATTTTAGACATATGTGCAAAAACCTGGTTTTTTTGAGCACATTCACACAATTATTTCACTTCCGATTTCGCTGGAAATGACCCCAACTTTGTTATTTTAAATGGAACACCCTGTATATTTTTACATTTTTGAAAAGAGGAAGCGATTTTGGATGCAATTGCACTATTTTGGTTAATTTTTATAACCTCAAATAATTTTTGAACCAAAATTTAATGTTTTATTAAGTGTGCCGTGACCTGCATAAATTGAATTTTATTATGTCAGCAATTTAAGTTACTTTAATCGGCTTTAAAGGTTGCGGAATCGGTTTTTTGACAAAAAGTCAATTTTTTTAAATGGAACTATGCGGTTATTTAAATAAAGCATTTTCTAACGAATCCATCGATACCAATAATTTGAATTTGTATTACGAGTCTGCTTCAAAAACTTCAAATTATGGTAAAGATTTGTTAAGACATCCTGTTAATCGCGATACACTGTGCATAACTGCAACAAAACAAATCATTCAAAACAAAAACAAAGGTGCCACGGAGGATCGCTGTGGAAACAAACAAATGCTTGTTTACGTGTTTATATGTCATTGCGGTGGTAGAAAAATGATTACACAGTCATTAAATTAAAACTTAATACAAAATTAAATTTATACAAATAACCAAAATAGTACAGTTGTATCCAAATCGCTTCCTCTTTCCAAAAATGTAAAAACATACAGGTTGTTCCATTTAAAATAACAAAGTTGGGGTCATTTTCGGCGAAACTGGAAGTGAAACAATTGTGTGCATATATTTAAAAAAAGGGGATGTGCCACACTGTTTATACACGGTATATTTAAATTCATAGAAATTGTATCAAACTTAAACGACTTTAAAAACATTGGACATACACAACTTTTATAATAAACAATCCATATAACACATCTTTTATTTTTAAAATTTTAGGTCATGGTTAAAACAAATGAATAATTAACAATTGCTAGTTATTTCATTTATTTATGACTTAACACCAGTATATCAATAAAACAGTTTTTTAAATTTCCTACTAGCAAATTAATTTTATCGTATTATTGAAATCATTCAGGTATTAATATTTTTACCAAACATAGGTAAAAATCTAATATTAGGTGAGAGGACGCTTAGTATCGATCAAAGGAGGTCATAGAGTAACCAATTGTTGTTCAGAGACCACGTACTGGCTCTTATTCTCACGTGCACATTTTCCCGTTTATCTCTATTACTTTTCGTGCTTTTCCTTGCTCCCAACCTCTATAAGTAGTGCTTCCCCTAGGGCATTCATCACAATCATTCTTCCCTGAAATGCGATATTTTTTTCTGATTTCTGGCAATTTTCCTCGTTTCTGCACCTTCATCTTTACCAATTTAGTTTTCTAAAGTTTTTCATACACACGCAGCTCACCATATTTCTGTAGTATATGTGATACGAAATGAAATTTTTAAATAAATTGCTTAATTTATCTCGTATCAATCTTCTTCATGAAACGATTAAAGTGTGGGGGTAGAATGTAATATAAAACCGTTGTTAAATTACTTTAAAAGCGTCTTGGATTACGCGACGCACAAGATTTTCGCAATAAAGAAAATAATTGGAACGAAATTAAACAACAACTTCAAAATTGTTTTACACTTTCTCTCGTAATTATGCAAAAAAAAAAATTACAGCTTTAGTTAAATTTATATTAGCTGATGTTATTGTTGCTTAGCGATCGTTTTAGGGTATTCTTTTTAGCAAGACCTACAATAATTTGTTACAATAATACATCAATTTAATTAGTTTACGGTCACTAATACTTCAATCAAACATAATTGATCTATCGAGATTAATCTCAACATGGTGGGTAATTCCACTATGTATTGTTACACGTTTGAGAATATATATTGTTTACCCGCATGTGGAAAAAAAAAAGGTTAAAATTGTGGCTGTAGGTTAGGCGGTTAGAGGTAGTTTAGTGGAAAACGCTCTCAAATTAAATAAAAATGTATTGAATTTGAGTTCTTATCTACGTTAAAATGATCTAAAACTTACAGAATAGCATAAGTTCAATCACCACGTGAAGAAATGGAAAGAAAAATGTAGGAACTTTTCTAAAAATTAAAATTGCAAATACTCCAGTCTAACAATTTTTTTTTTTGCTTTTTGAATCAGACTTCTTGATATTCGCAGAACACTGTGCTTAATACTTCCGGCTCGAAAATTTCGTTCTCATTCAACATCGCAATATTCTCATATCTGTTGTATTAATCTTAAAACGTTGTATGCAGAATTAAATAGTTTGTACTACCTATAACAAAAGGCTTGAACACGTTGGATTTTTAATAATTTATTTTACTATTTTTGTTCATAATCTAATGTTAATTGTGCTTCAGATTCTATTAGATCTTACATGTTAAGTAGATAATAATGCTAGGTAAGTCCGAACCCATTAAAAACGACAGTGCAATCTAAAATGTCGCATGCGCGGAAACTTTTTTCCTTTTTGTAAATAGGTCGATGTTAAATCCGAATGAAACTGGTAGGAAATAGAACAATAAATTTTCCTTTAAACGCAGAATTCAGATATCTTCAATTGTTTCAACGTTATACCTTTAGAAAAATATACACTTTTTTATATTGACTGTACTTATTTATTAAAGTCAAATTCTCATCCTTGCAAGTAACATCTTTTTTAAAGTTTTTTATTTAATGCTTAGTAAATTCTAGGTTAAAAATATTAACGAGGTTTTAATGTGTTATACTTTCCGGCCTTTTAAGAATAACGAAGATAATTTCCTTGTTATATTTTAAACCGCAGTCTTTTAGATCATACACCTAACGGTAGAAGGACTATCTAAATAAACATAAATCAGTCTTATAAACTATAGATAATATTATTTGTTTTAATTAGAAGCAGTCAATAAAAAGATGAACGAAAAGCGAGGTATTTAAATTTTGTTGTTGTTCATAATTCATTAACTTTTATTGCGATAAATAACAAATACATGCTCTACCGAAGATCATAACAACCGAGACAATCTTGTTTATATTTAAAAATACCTACAACAAACCTTATTCTGCGAATAATGACATAAAAGTGTTTTCAAAATTTAACGTATTTGATAATTACGTATTTTAACTTAATTTTTATTGGTTTGTTAAAATAAAAGATAAAATTAGACAATTAATGTAGGGGAAGGTGGTATATACTGGGACATGGTATATAGTGGGACAACAGAGATTTTGGCCATCTGTTACCCCGTACTTGAAGTTTTTTTTACATCAAAATAGCGGTTAAGCAGTCCCATTATATCCTGTCTACAGTATGTGTCGTAAACAATGTCATAGTGACTTGCACATGTGAGGCATGTTTGGTAACTGCACATTGTTTTTTGGTGGTTATTCAGTTTATGTGCTAAAACTTTTTTATTTATTTAACAACAATTAGAAAATTTGGTGTAGGTGTACCTTACAGTATATTAAATGTATGTACAATGTTAAAACTTAAAATAATCATACATGTTTTTCATTAAATCGTTGCTTTTCAAAATTGATCACATGGTGCATTGTGGGACAATGATGATAATCAGGTAAATTTTCTGAAAAAGACGTCCGACTTTAGATTTTCTATCTCTAAAAACAGAGATAAAGACTGTGTTGAAAAAAAAAAATTTTGTGTAGGTTAAGCGCACCGACTACGTTTGGGGGCACTGAAAAAACAAAAAAACATTTTCAATTTTAGTTTGATTTTTCAAAGTACAATGTCTAAATGCCCATGACAAGTGAAAGTTTTTAAAATTAAAAATTAAAATTAAGCCTTTTTTTAATTACTTATGCTTTATTTCATATATATTCTTTGCTGTTCCACAATGTACCACGGGGTGGTTTATGTGGGGACAAGTGGTGTATAGTGGGACAGTCCCTCTATTTGTGTACCTTTATTTAAAAAAATATTTTTTTGTATATGCAATGATAAACTAAAGCAATATGAATATCTCATATTAATTTGAGGTACTTATGCAAATTAAACCGTTCAAAAGTTACGCAAAATTTAAAAAAAGTGTCCCAGTATATACCACCTTCCCCTACTCCTGTTTTTGGCCATATCAAATTTTAGATCTTCTAATAATTATCAATAGTAATATAAAAAGTGCATTGAAAATTATCGATAATTTTTGGAAGATTTGCCCGAATGCAAGTTGAGCTAAAGAAAACGCGAGTGCACGAAGTGCACAAATGATTTTTTCTGTATCATACTTGCATGAGTGAAAATTTGTCAAAAATTATAGATTATTTGCAATGCACGAATTATATTTTGTCAGAAAATTTCCTTCACCTAACCTACCTGTCAAATTAAATGAGTTATGTCAAATTTTACAAGTACTGTCAGAGTGGTGCGTCAGGGGTGTGGTTTAATTTATATTGAAGTAACGTTATTGGTCGCCGACATCTGTCAAAAATTTATCAAGACCAAAATATTTAATTCCCTCTCCAAATTTATATTTTCGACCAATCACAAACTCAGATTTCTTAGAAACGACCAATAAACGAATGAAAATCTGTTAATTACGAAATAGTATATTATATACCAAGGTAGAGAAGTCAACTATTATAGCCTGAGGGCTCAGATTAGATCGCGAGGCGCGAAGCGCCGAGGGATGTAAGGGCCCGAAGGCTATAAGACTTCTCTACCGTGGTGTATATACTATTTTTTTCACTACTAGTAAGACAAACCCATTTATGTTATGTACGCACTTTCTAACCTAAAATATAAAAAGTTAAGTACCTATCTATTCTATAGAAATATTGAATCTGCGTGTTACTCATCTTGCTAAATCACTATTGTTATTAAAAAACATTGTTTTTAAGCGATGGTTTCATCTAAAATACTGACATTATTAAAACTTTTCTCTTTTTTACGTTGTGTCAATCGACGGTGTGGATATTGACAACCCAGACAACCGTCATTTATTACGGCGCGAAAGTCGTGTTATTTAAATACACCAAAGTTTTTAAAATTAAATTAATTTATTTAAACAACGTTTTAAATGCTAAAATACCAATAAAGAGAATTTCTCCATCATACTAAATCGTCCTATAATTTTTTTTTCTTTAAAACTACAACAGCATTATCAAAAAATATAAATTTGTTCATTATTCACCAGTGGTTAATAATGAAAAATTGTTTACCTGTAACCATGCATAGGTAGAGAAATTGAATTTCACGGCATTCTAATATACGTCATAATGCTACGCTATATTACTAGTAGTGAAAAAATTATATTATCAGTGTATGATTATGTTTATTGGTCGTTTCTAGGAAATCTGAGTTTGTAATTGATTAAAAACGCAAATTTAACTGGAGGATCAACGTCTGACAGGGGAATGTAAAATTATTACCGTGTAATAATGCTCCTATTTGTATTCTCTAGATCAAGATAATCTAAAAGATTAAAAATTAGTGATTGGTTAAAAAAACAAATTTGACAGGTGAAGGAAATTTTCACTATTCTGTTGTATGCAGATGTTTTCGTTTAATAATGTATAAATTGTAGATGATATATGCAAATTAAGAAGTTTGGAGCCTTTAAAAAAAAAAAATATTTTTTTTAAAATGTTTTTAAATAATTCCGTAATTTAATATTTTACACAGTCTTATGAGAAGTCTATTTATTACCGTGTCTGTGCAATTTTAGATTAAGGTTACAACTTAAACGCTCTGTATATTAGTTATTTTTTGAAAAATCAATTAAATGATCTGACTAATTTCAAAAATATAAATCGCGAATATAGTCAAACTGTATTCAGGGAACTTCAAAACGTGAAAATTCGTCGAAATTCCGAATTCGCGATAACAATAATTTCTTCATACTACGTACCTACGGCGAAAGTAAAAAAAAATCAAGCCAACTAAGTAATGATACAATGAACTTTCTCCCTGTATATTGCCACGACAATGTAACATAACGTTTGACAACACAAATTGTTGATTTACTTTTTTCAATAATACATCATCACATTAACATTTACACAATATTACAAAACAATACACATCATATTTTAATATTAAATAAATATATTTGACTTAAATGAACCAGAACTCACATCTTGTTTTAAAAGTCAGTAGAGATGTTACTTGTTTGATCTTTGATATGTAGTGTCATCATGCATTATATCCCGTAAAGCCTACATCTTCTGTAGTCACAGGCTCAACTTCTTGCAAGATGTCATTTACAGAGACGATGTTGCACAGCACTATTATAATAACCGCTACAATATCTTGTTACCGTTTGTGGAAATTTCTTGATAAGTACAGAGAGCTGTTGACTAATTTTCTGATATGTGAACAGGGTTTATTTTTATTTTTTATTTACATTTACTAATTAATCCAGAAATATCAGGGAAATTTTTTAAAATGAGTTGTTCCGGCTTCCATGACAATTATATACTGACGTTTTTGAACGTGAGCTGGAAAGTTTAATCAAAATAAATTATTTTTGTGCGTAAAACTTAATTCAGACCACTAAACTTTTAACTTTAAAGGTAAGATATTAACAAAATCGTTGGCATTTGTTTTTCTCTTACCAAAGATGGCACGTATTATTTGAGTAAAGAAGTAATGATTTACCCACAGCAGTATAAATATTTATAAACAGTTCTGGTAATTTTATTTAAACAAATCAAATTTGTTAAATGGACAAACAATAGGCTTTTTTGTTAGTAAAAAAGATGTTTTTCTTGATGTTGATGAATGATGTATCATTATATCATTAAAAAGAGAATAACAAATGTTATTGATTTATGTGTATATCAGTATATCTAATGGCGTCCATTTGCAAATCAATGGTATATTACAATATCTCTATAACTAAGTGTGCCATGGCAAAACCTATACTGCCAGTTTACGAGGCATGTAAAATTATCTTAATCCCAAAACCTAAAACTTTTTTTTAGTGGGGTAGATATCAAATAAAATCTTTAAAAAATTAATTTTTTGCTTTTATCAAGTTAATTGAGCTTTTTATTAAATATCTAAATATCATTATAGATTGAGCCCAGTTACACCTAACTTTTTTTGATAATTTAAGCAAATATCTATCTCACAAGCGATATTCGTAAAGTGGCCTGGGTAAAGTGGTACGCCTGTGTCTGTATTAGGTATGTACTGCAAATTGACGTTAACTGTATGTAACGTTTTGCTAATTTAAGTGGAACACATTAATTTATTTATTTCTAAAAGACTATTTTAAAAAAATAACAAAGGATAACATTCGCTAAAATGTAAATCTCTGTTTCAGTTTCTTACACCCAGTATATTAATATGTATTCGTATTCATATCCGAATAATGTTACTGGTAGCTTCAAATTTGGCATAAATCTATCTAAATAGATCTGTGAATAATAAACGAACCGTTAAAACACAGTACAAAGTTATCGGAGTGAGTACTGAGTAGTAACCTCAGCGGCCGTTCGAGGTGTTCAAAACTATGTCGGTAGACAAATGTTTGCAATTTACTAGATGATACCATTAGGGGGAGTAACTCCACTTTCCTCTGATGTAATAAAATTAGTCACCAGCGATTTGCTATCTGGCAAATTACTTTGCCCTACTAAAAATATGGCCCATGCAAAAATTAAGATAATTTATTATACGCTATTCATAATTTTAAGCAATTTCTTTATAGAGTTTATTAAAAAAAAGCCGCCCGTAACCAATTTTTAAAATTTAAAACATGGGCGATGAGAGCATGTTAAAAGGCAGCTGAATAAATAAATGTTTAAGTTTGTTTTATATTCACATTTTTTTAAAAATAGGTTGCGTTTGTATATACACAAGTGACTTACAGTTTACTGCAAACGTTACATAATAAATTAAATTAATCATTGAACATGAACATGACTTTGATTATACCTACAACAACAAATGAAAATATACACTTTAAAAAAATATTTACACTTCGAATGATATAAAAATACCTTTTTTTTGCAAGTAGCATGCTTAGGGGCTTTATGTGACTGGCAAATTATTCAAGGTTGATGTACAGATGGTCAACGAAACAAAGCGGTTATGTAGGAACCTCAAAATAAATGTACCACGTTTTTTTGCATAAACTGTGCTATATATGCTAACTTATTTTTCATGCCCAAAAAAAAAACATTTGAAGCTAAACGATGTAAATAGAAAACATGAATTACAATTTACGTTGAAAACGATATTTAAACGTAAAAAAAAGATGTTGTAAACGAATACTAAAAATAAATAGTGTAACGAATAATCTGGTTCATTTATGCTCATTCAATAGAAAATATACTTATTCTTATTTACTTATAATAAACAACTGCCAGCGAAACTAAAACGTTGTTCTGTTTATACACAGTAAAATATACAGTGAAATCGCAATCGATCATTCCTCGAATAATCGTTTTCCCGTATGCGTCGTTTATTTCATACAGTTCCCAAACAATTCCATACAAAAAAGCAATAAGACCACATCGATCGTTCCCCTATCCATTGTTTTACCGCATTATTAGTTCAAAATATCGCAACTTTTTTACTAAATTATCGTTTTTTTCAAAATAACAAAACATATTGCATAATAATATATAAGTTTCTACATGTTTAGGGTTCTCAAGGATGCCGCCGACGTTGTCCTAGAGAAGACAAAAGGCAAGGTACTGACTAAATTCTTCGAAACGGCCTAGTGAACGCTTAGTTTTTTAAACAATACATACACACACTTGGGTACATGTTTGTATTTATGTTCATAAGCAAATATGTTTTTGGGATAACAAGCAGGTATGTTAATATATTTTCGTATGTTCCTGCATCAATGGTTTTCCCGTATTCATCGTTTTGTTCAAACACTTCTTCCAAAAACGATAGGTGGACGTTTTACTGTACTTTTTCCAGTCACTACTTACGTGCTTCGTCAACACTTATTTCGCACCGTTAGCACATTTGCACAGTGACTGTATTTAACTGGTCCGGTCTATCTGTTCAACGTCGTCACATTTGAGGCTTATAATATAATGGAGATCTCGCCTATCGTAAGGGCTATGAACTCGGTTAATTTGAGTCAAAGTTACATATTCTGGTACTTAATTTTAATTATGGTTTATGTTATTTTTTTAAATATTTTTTGCTTAAAAATTAAAACATTATCCGAGCAGTTTTTAATTTTCTATACGTTGCACTTATTAGATTTTGTCTTTTAAAAACTAAAGTAAAAATCTAATAGAGCAGTCATAAAGATATAACAAAGGTAATGATGGTCCAAAACAGACGTCTGACACAAAATCTAAATAGGAACTTGCCCACATAACGTATTTTTACTTATTAAGTATCTTTAAAACAATAAAATTCGAGCAAAAACACAGTATTTTTAATACTTTTTCCGAATAAATGCTGAACAAAGAGTTGGTACATTTCATTTCGAATTTAAATTCAGAATCAAAATTAGCAGCTTTGCTTTAATTTAACCGATTTTGTGGTTCTCCTGATAAGTGAAACCCCTATGTTTGGCCTCAAATTTGAGACACCCTGTCTACATCGAACTCCCCACTATTCTTCAAGCCGCACTCCATTTTGTTACCTTTCTGAGGTTGATGATACAAGAAAAACTTAGTACAAAGTTACAGATTGTTACAATAAGATCTTTTTTATCAACGAGCAATAAGCTAAAATTATACTTTTGTAGGAAAAAAAACTATCCGGACAGTTATTATACATATTGAAAATAAACGCACTACTTATTTTAAACGTGCAATAGTTAATACATATTTAAAATAAACACTTTTCGCATAATAACGTGTCGCTATAGAGAGTTTTCCCTTGGGAAAATCCTTTGTCTTGTAACTATGCTACATCGGGCACCGGCTACCTTCAAAAATTATTTATTTATCACAACCTCATTTTGAGACCTTCAACAACTTGCCGTAGTGAGAAATCTTTACCATCATAGTGTTTCGCAGGATTAATGCAACAAGAATTGTGATGTACATTAAAATATTAATGTTGATGCGAAACAAAGTTCCCGCTTATTTCTGAGTCTTGCAAATCAAGTGGATTTTGACAGATAAGCAAAAACAACAATTCTCTCTCTGTGAAAAATATTACATAAATTGATTTCACAAATATACTCAAATTAGAAACTGTGCACATATGCAAAGTTTCAGGAACGTGAGTTTACTCTGATGAAATCTAAAACAATTACGGATAGGGATGGCAATCCCGCACACTTTTAAATCCCGCGGGATCCGCGCAAGATTTTTCTAAATCCCGCGGGATCCCGCGCGGGATTAATTTTTTATGATAGAAATTGATTTTGTTCACATTATAAATGACAAAATGACATAAATACTTCCTTTCAAGTATTTTTATAAAAATAAGTTCAAAAAGCGACAATAATTGAAATCATATATGTAGATTTAGAAAATAAAAAAAATCATTTTAAAAGAGTATGTTGTTGGCTTTGTTTACAAATGTTCAAAACTATTTTAATATACTTAAAAAAGGTTTTAAGGACATTTTATGACTTCAGGTAATAAGATTTTTTTTTTTTTCTAATAATAAATAGTATTTTATATAATTTATTAAAATAAAAATCAATTATGATACAAAAATAATAATGAAATGTTTGGTCAGTTTCAAATATAACAAATTACAATAATAACTAAAAACTGAAATTAATTTAAATGAATCATTGCAAGAAGTATGATCTTAACAAGGAACTTGTCTCTAACTCCGTCACTTTCGTAGGCCGACATTTCCTTCTTCAATATTTTCTCGAAAGATTCGGTATCTGGCACATTCTTTACTATTTTTATACAATTTTTCTTCTCTTTCTGTATTTGGTTTTCTAATTCTTCTTTCAACGATAGATTAGTAGGTTGTTGGGATTCGTCATTAGACTCTTCATCTTCAGTTTCATTTTCTTCAATTTCTTCATTAGCAATAATAGCCACCCCCCACCAACACATTCATTTCAGTTGCATTTCAAAAGTGAATCCCGCAAATCCTGCAAATCCCGCAGCTATTAGTGCGGGATCTCGCATGCGCTAAAATCATGCGGGATCCCGTGGGATTGCGGGATCCCACTTTGCAGGATTGCCATCCCTAATTACGGACCATGAAAAACAAAAAAGTGTCAAATTACTTAAGTATTCGTTACTATTTTACCAATTTTATTGTTCATGGCACAAATAGTATCATAAAAACGAATGGCAAAGTTTTTTCCAGGCAATAATGTTAACTTTAGAGGAAAGAAGTTAGGTAGTTCTGTTATGGAACTGCGAAAACTCACTAAGAAGAAAGCTGCGTTTATTTAATAACTAGTTTGTTGGATACTCCAGCGCCCAGTTATAAGTAATTCTTGTTTTTCACGGCCTCCTGTAATATGTTTTTATTTTATCAAAGTAGGCTGAGCTTTTACAAATGTTGTACAGATGCGTTGAATTTAATTCTAAACAACCTACCTTCAATTTGTAAAAATGACATTTAAACCGTACAAGGGCGATCTTTCATACACATACAAAAATGAATTAAAAAAACTAAGAAATATGTAACTAGGTACTTTTATTATGAAGCAGCTTTTGTAAACATGCCAGAACAATTACTAGACTACTCTCTTGGACAGTGAGCAGCCTTATTTAATAATATGATTGCTATTGACTAAGACTAAGAGGCGAAAGTCTTGAAATTTGTAAAGCATTTTTACAAGAGATCCTTTATAAAAAAATAAGAGTCGGTTTTGATGAAACTTATTTACCGGGCCGGTTATCTACCATTTATCGAAGTTTGGATGCAAAAAGGTTTTTGATGCCCACTGTTAAAATATATTTGAGAATATTTTTACGTTAAATTATTAAAATTTAAATTATATAAATATGTAAGTAAATAATATACCTACTATTGTTATAAATAAACATAAACATTTATAGAATTATTTCGATATCCAATATTTCGGGTAGATAATTACCACAGTACATAATGAGTTTATAAACAAAAATTAATTTTAATTACAACATAACACAACCACAATAATAGAATTATTTTAATTTTGTAAGTCTTTTATAAGTTTTGGAACTTGGGCCTTCAACCACCCATTTTTCAATGATCATATCAGCTTCTGCATTTTTTTATGGATAATATTGCTAAAGAATTAAGTATCTTTTGTAAAATTGCAGATCTTAAGTGTGTTTTAATTATTTTCAATTTACCAAACAAGTGTTCTACACTGGTATTATTATTTACTAAAAAAACTTAGTAAATTTTTATCTTTTAATCCAAAAGATTTTTTACAAACTGTATTTAAATATTCTTCTAACAGCTCAAAAGAGCAAATTTCCTTAACCACATAATGAAATATTGAACAAAATTTTACAAATTTAGGAACTGCATTAAATCGTTCGCCTATTTGGGAGATAAAAGTGTCGGTCAAGCAATAAAATCAAAAAATCTTATAATTAGCAAGAGGGTTATCGAAACTTTCATAAGAACATCGAAAAAACGTTTTCTCATACAGATACCACGGGCAGGAAACTTCACACTTTCACCCAGTCCTTGGCCAATTTTTTAACCTTCTAGTGATTTTTAAAAATCAGTATTTCTTATATCTTAAAATACGTTTTGCACTGATTTTATAAGTGAAAAAGCCGATTCTAATATCAAGTTTTTATTTTGTAGAACAGTTTTGACTTTATTGATTACACTTAAAACATTATACCAAACTAGAATAAAAATTATAAAGGTCAAGTTTACTCAGGGCCGGGGCAAGAATGTCTGACGCCCCTAGGCAAAGAAAATTTTGGCCCCCTATACATTATCATGTAATGTGTTTATGGGGATTTACCTAAACGTCGAGCAGCAAATGAACAAATTTTAAGGCGAACACATCCCCAAAAACATATTTATATTTATAAAAATTATATCAATATGAATCTTTAAATATTTTTTTATTAATTAACACTAACAAGTACAAAAATTAAGAAATATTAATTTTTCGGGCTTGTTTTGGCGAAGTTTTGAATTAATTTATCTATATCGATTGTACATGAGATTTTATGCTCTATAGATGTATTATTCCTAGACCAATGAGTCGCTTCTGATACATCGTAGAGCGAGTGTACGTTTGTATAAAATCTGATTTAAAAAAAAAACTTATTTCTGAATGTGCTACCCATACTGGCACTGTCGCAAAAATTCTCAGACCAATAAACACATTTGGAGCACTATTTTCTAAATAATTTTTACATATTATAACAGGACATAATATAATAACTAAGCAGTTTTTGGAATTCACCTTGCTATCATTTGTAAATTATTACATAATGTTTCGTCAATATCCCTCCAAATATCTGTTTTAAGTAAATTTAAAAAGTTAAACATTTTGTAAACAGTTTACTTTATTTGTAATTCATACAAAGATAACCAAATTTTTTTCAATTGTAGACATATGACATATGCAACTGCGTTATCAATAATTAAAAAATAAAAGTCTACCTTAACTTTTTTTAAATTTGTTATGTATTCATCATCTGCTTTATACACAAGCTGTTTATTATTTTTTTCTAAGTCAAACTCTTTCTTGTTTAAAATTAGACCTCAGCGATTTTTCTTGCATCTATTAAAACTTTTTCAAATTTATAATTTTGTTTGTTTTTTTAAGTAAGGCTGACGCTCCCGTATCCTGGCGCCTAGGGCCGCCTTGTGGTAAAACCGGTCCTGAGTCTTCTGCATCAAGGATGGGCAATTTTTTTCTGCAGCTGGCCGGATGAAATTTACTAAGGATTACGCGAGTTTGTAACAAATTTAGATGTGAGGAGTGTTAAATATCTTTTTTTAGAACCTGAAAAAATCTAAAGATGACTTCTCGTTCGACAAATTAATTAAAATTCGAAAAATTGCTCATTGAAAATACAAGAGTTCTCCAGAAAAGTCCATGAGCGTGTTATGAAACGAGACAGAACAATATGCATTAGCCCACCCCTGCTGTAAAGGCTCCCACAGACAGAGGCGGTACGCCGTTTGGGAGAATACAGTCGTACAGTACTCGTTATGATTATCACTGCTTACCGGTTATGTTATATCGCGCTCATCGGTATACCAAGTTTGATGTGGGCGCTTTCATTTACCGCAATGTTATTACGTCCCAAGCGGCGTACCGCCTCTGTCTGTGGGAGCCTTAAATCGTTTGCAGTTAATATGGACTCTACTTTTTATTAAAATAAATTAGAATTTTCTTGTAAAGTAAAAATTAGTATGCTTAGGGCCTGTCACAAAATTATTTAAATACATTTTATTTTGGGGCCCTCCGACTTAGGAGGCGCACTGCACCCACAGTACCCCCCACTTGACCGTCCGTGCTAATTTATAATAATAAATTAATCATTCACATAATTCGAGCATATAATAGTTATTTATGTATCAAGGCCATCAAACAGGCAAGGCCGAAAAAGTACGTTTTGGCTGACGTGCATATTACATTTTTTATGCCATCGAATTAAAAACAATTTCAATTTTTAGTAATTTTCAAAATTATTTGTTAGACACTACGTGACATTCTGTCACTGCCAGATGACGGCGTATGTACTGCATTACCGGCCCTCTCCTTAGCAACGGCCGTAAAAGTTACTTTTTCGGCCGTTGCTGAGGGTAACGGCCTGAAAAGTAACTTTTACGGCCGTTGCTAAAGATGGGGCCGGTAATGCAGTACTTTATGGTTGCTAACGCGTCCGTCAAACAGCTGTTTCTAGTACGATCGCACAAAAAAAAAATTATTGCCTCTCTCGTTGCGTCAGGCCTGAATGTAATTTACATTTTTAAAAGAATAAATTTTAACTTACATTAATTTTGAGGTAAAATTTAAATAATTAATGCTGTAACGAAAGTGAAATTAATCAATACATACGTTTGTCCCATATTTTTGCCAAAAGAGTATCTCATTTCCATTTTCAGTTGAAACAAGTAAACTTGCAATTTGCATAGAAATGCACAAACTTTACAGATATGCATTTTCCTCCCTTTGCTGTCATAATACGTCATGCAAAATAGGATCCAGCATTGTTAACCGAAACAAGCAGAATTCGTTTAGAATATAAAATATGTCTTAGAAGACCAACACTGAAATTGAAAAAGTCGATTTCAATGTTTTTTCATCCACATTTTCCTTCGCCAGTTTTAAAAACTATAATCCATGCGTTAAAAATGAAGTAAACTATACTTAAAGTAAAAATGACGAAAATATTTATTTAACACAAGTTTTAATGTACGATTTTGTCTTAATAAAGTGTGGTTTCTATCCCGTTTTGCTTAAAACCGTCGATATACTTTACTGACAGTTCGAAAATTACATTTTGCGTATGTACAGGATTTGACTAGGAGGAAAATGTACTTTTTGCAAAGTCTGAATGTCTTATCACAATATTTGCATACATATTGAATGTAACCTTCGTGAATGTTTGCGTTGAAGTTAATACTTAAAACTTTCTGCTTGCTATTAACAACGAACCGTAATAAATCCCCAAATTATAACATGTCTGTCTAAATTAACAATATCAAATTTTAATTTGGTTGTTAATTGGAAAAGTTAAGATAAAATCTATTGTTTTCTAACCCTTTATTAAAGTAAAAAAATAAAAAACTTACGCTTTATTTGCTCCCAAATTTTATACTGTTTTAAACAAAGTAAATATGGTTAGAAGGTAAAAAGGTAAACACAATATTTTAATGTATTCTTCCCTCGCTAAAAATGTTAAAGAAAAAAACAATTGACGCACAGTTGAGTAATTTTTGTCAATGACAGTTCGTTATAATCTTAGCTTTACCAGTAAGTTTCACAGCGTTAGCATATTTGCATTGTGATTAATAAAATATACCGATCAGGTTGTTTTTAGTGCCCATCATGGCGTGTCCGGAACAATCTTCGCCCACAATTTTTCGCCAACAATTCTTTGCCTACAATTCTTCGCCTCCACAATTCTTCGCTCACAATTCTTCGCCTACACAATTCTTCGCCGCCACAACTCTTCGTCGCCACAATTTTTCGCCGCATGCAAGCATATCACAAATTTTATTTGTAAATTTGATTGTTGTTATTTATAACGTAATTTTTACAGATTGTTTTACATTAAGTTAGGTTAGGTCAAGCTAGGTAAGGTTAATTTAATTTTAATTCATACTATAATAACATAAACAAGATTAAAAATCACAACATACGCTATTTATGTAGCATTTTCTAAACATAATATTAAAAGAAGAAGTAGTAACATACAAGAAACAACTTTAGGGTAGTGTAAAATAATCTGTAAAAATTATTTTATGAATAAAAACAATCATACTTACAAATAAAATTTGTAATATGCTTGTATGCGGCGAAAAATTGTGGCGACGAAGAATTGTGGCGGCGAAGAATTGTGTAGGCAAAGAATTGTGGGCGAAGAATTGTAGAGGCGAAGAATTGTGGAGGCGAAGAATTGAGGGCGAAGAATTGTGGAGACGAAGAATTGGGGTCGAAGAATGTTCCTAGAGCCAGTATATGTATACTCAGATCTATCAGAATTAATCAAATAATTAAAGAAAATTGTCGTTTAACAATCAAAGGAATTTGCATTACCGTTAGATATTGGTCGCAAGAGTTTATGACATAATTTAAAATGTTTTGGGGTACAGAAAAGTGATACTAAAGTGGGCCCCTCGTTTATTTTCACATGTGCAAAAACGACAAAGGATTTTAATCTGTTTAAAACGAAAACCAAACTTCTTATACATGGTTGTACGGTTGTTACGTGTTGTTCATCATTATGACCCAGAATTGAAGTCGGAGAACGCGCAGGAATCCCTAAAGCGAAAAAATCGAGAGTGCAGGAAAAGTGATGCACCTAATCTTTTCCGCCAAAAAATGTTTTATTTACGATCACTGTGTTGTTAAAGGAAAAACTGCTTATGCAGAATAATACGCTAATGTTATCAACGCCAAACTTATGCCGAATATTGCTCTTAAGAGACCAGAATATAGCTTACGAACACTTGGATCTTGGATCCTACATCAACACATTTAAGACAATGTGCATGCTCATCGATCTCACTCGACGCAACAAGTTTTACAAGATTTAAAAGTTGAACTGCTGCCCCATCCACCGTGTTCACCGGATTTAACTCCGTATGACTTCTTTTTATTTTCGGAAGTGAGGATACACCTCCGGGGACGGCATTTTGTGTCTGATCAGTAATTAAATAATACTGCAATGGGTATATTGAACAGGACGACAGAAAAAGGATTCCTTAGAAATATACAAAATATGGATTGTGCGCAGGGATCGTTGTTTATAGAAAATAATGGGGGGATTACACAATAAAGACTTTTTCGATTATTTTTTTTGTTAGTATATTTTTGGAACAGGCCTCGTATTGTCGTTATTGATTATTACATATAAATTTTTATTAAATAGTGCCAATAGCAGTTGATTACAGTATGTAAATATTATTTACATTAAGAAAGAAAAAGCATGCGCTTATTGCATAAAGTACAACAATATGACGTTTATTTTTTAATAAAACGCAATGGTGCTAAAATTTGACACTTATTTTACAAAAACAGTTGAATTAACATTAATAATTGTTGGACAATATATACGATAACTACACTCATATGTTAAATTCTCCATAATGACGTCACGTTTTGTCGTTATGACAGCGGATAAAAAGGTACCTAACTAAATATCCACTTGCATTTTTGCATGTAACTTTGTTACCATGCAACCGACTTATTTGGTTTTAACTAACAAGGGAAGTACCCCGATAGTGACTCGCCGATTTTTATACAAATTTGCAGAAACAAGTAACACATAAAATAATATATTTCTGCAATTTCAAAAGTTGCTTGCGGGTACCGGAACCAGGAAAAAAATCGATTTGAAAATGTTTTTTTAGCGTAAATTTCTATGTATACCAATATCATTTACAACATAGTCAGTAAGCCGGTAGCGCAAGCGGTAGAGCACTTGACTTGCGACAAGCGTTCCCAGGATCGATTCCCGACGAAGATATTAAATTTTTTTTTTGTTTGGTTATTTATAAATACTTACCGCTTAAATTTCATTTAACAATTTTTTACTACTACTAGAGAAGTGAAATCCTCTTCATCTCCTATCAATAGCGATTGAAGATATTTAAATATATTGTCGGCTATATCTCTTTCCTTTTTGGTTATTTCACTTTGGTTGTAGGGAAAACAATTCTTTATTTTCTCGTTGTTTTATCAGACAGTTTTGTCTCGTCGATTTTCCTAACAATCAAACTTTCGTAGCAACGCAACTTTGTCCGGCTATAAAAAAAACTCTAGTATAATTACCCCCGACGATTTTGTTACATAAGTATTTTACAGTCAAAGCATTATACATTTTTTTTCGTTAATTATCCTAGAATTGACAATAATTAAATAATGTTTTCTACCACCAAGACATTCAGATCTAACTAGTTTAACTCCAAATAATCAGAGACTTATTGTAAATGGAATTTCTGTTCCCAAGTCTTCCAGTATAATTGTACAAAATTATCGCCATAACTCCAGACTAAACCAGGTCAGTGTAGTGAATTTATCAAGTTCTTATTGAAACCAAAACTTTGCAGTAAATGATGCAGCCAATACACCGTAAAATGATACAATTCAATAAGCAATAGTAACGATTTAGTAAATTCTCCCAACAAAAGCATTATTTGGTATAAATTTGTAAGCGTTGTGTAGCTAGCAGGGGCTTAGGTATTTTACGCTTCTGAAATTCCGATGCACAAACGTGAAACATGAACTCTTAAAGGAGATACTCGTATATCACTAAAGAAATATACAAAAAGTAGTTATTTTTTGCTCTAATAATATCGAGTTCAATAATAAATATGTAAGTAAGTTAACATTAGACATATTAATTACATTATTTTATTGTCACCCAACGAAAACTTCTATAAAAACAACTAAAGGAAAATCAAACATCTGATTTGTTCAAATTCGCGAAAGTTTTTCGTATGAAAGTATCTTTTGATAACGGAAAACATCTACCCTATTGAAACTTTCACATTCCTTTTTTTTTTCTTCACTCCGCGTTGTGAGCCCTATGGTTATTCCGGTCTCCGTTTTTTGGCAATTTCTTTTACGCTCCATCTATGTGTCTTCTTGACATTAAAAAGCTTTATTTTAGTGAAATAACACAAATCTCCTTAATTTATATACTCTTTCGAAAATAATCAGCAGTCACATCTTCCACATTTTTTGTTATACTTTTTAAAATACATATAACAAACATGATATTTATGACACTTTTACAAAGAGACGTACGAAGTATTATTTATTATAAGGGATGCCTTACCAGTAATCGGGCAAACATTAGTTAACATTATAAATGAATCATTACAGTACGGGGTAGTACCAGAAATTTGGAAAATTAATACGGTTATTCCTATTCCAAAAATTATTAACACTAAAAAATGCGGTGAATTTAGACCTATAAATATGTTACCTAAAATAGAACAAATATTAGAAATTATAGTTAAACAACAACTCGTAGAATTTCTTAACAGTAACAAAACTATTTCAGATTCTCAATCAGGATTTAGACATAAGCATTCATGCGAAACAGCATTGAATTTAGTTTTAACAAATTGGAGAGATGAAATTGAAAACGATAAAATAATTTTGGCAGTTTTTGTCGATCTGAAACGAGCATTTGAAACCATCTGTAGAAAAAGACTTTTGCAAAAATTACAAATGTACGGAATCCAAGGGAATGAACTAAAATGGTTTGAAAGTTATTTATCAAACAGATTTCAAAAAACCAGGGTGGGAAAAGTAGAATCAAAGGCAATTATTAACGAGTTAGGTGTACCACAAGGATCAGTTTTAGGTCCAGTTTTATTCAATATTTACATAAATGACATTACGCAGACAGTTAAATCGTGTGACATGCATTTATTTGCAGATGATACGTTAATTTCGGTATCAGGTGAAGATTTACAAACAACAGTTAATGTCATAAACGAAGATTTAATTGAAGTAACAGATTGGTTTAAAGCTAATAAACTGGAGTTGAATGTATCTAAAACAAAATGCATGGTAATAGGTAGTACACAATGCAGCAATATGTCAAATGTTAACGTATTTATAGATAATAATAAAGTAGAGATAGTTGAAGAGTTTAAATACCTAGGGGTAATTATAGATAATCATCTAAAATTTAAAAAGAACATAGATTATATTGTAAAAAAAGTTGGTGCAAAAATTAGTTATTTTGGGAGAATATCGAATAAATTAAACTTTGAAGCTAGGATATTGGTCTATCATACAATAGTAGAACCATACTTTAATTATTGCAGTAGCATAATATTTCTAAGTAATGAGGGGGATCTGAAAAAATTACAAAAGCAGCAAAACAGAGCTTTGCGTATCATATTACAGTGTTCTAAATTAACTAAAATTGAATATATGCATAATAAGTTGGGGTTCTTTAATATATGGCAAAATACAGTGTATAACGTTTTGGTTCTAATATATAAATGTATAAACAATATGATGCCAGGATATATGAGTAAATATCTGATATACAACAAAGAACAGCATGACTATGAAACAAGACAAGGAGAACATTTTAGACTGCCTAAATGTAAAAAAAGTAGTACACAGAACTCGCTCTATTACAAAGGGCTAAAATTATTTAATCAATTACCAAACGAATTAAAATATTCTGTTAATCTGCATGCGTTTAAAGAAGGTTGTAAGACCCATGTAAAACTGCAATTTTAATTTGAAGTAGTAGTTGTAAAGATTGATGTATAAATAGTTTCTATTATAACTAAATAAAGCCTATTATTATTATTATTATTATTATTACGCACTGGCATATACAGGGTGGTCCACATAGAAGGGCCACTATTGTGATCTCGTAAACGGTAAGAGCTACAAAGAAATTTAAATTAGACAAGTTGTTTCCTTTCTGTGACCTATTCGGTTATGCTTTAATGTTTCATAACACGTTAGATAATAAACAAAAATTAAAATTGGGCTTTTTTTAAATCGTTAATAAATTCGTTTATACTTGATGGTACAAAATATTTTTGGGAAAAAGGTTGTAGATTTGTAAAATAAAGACATTCTAGTTTCAATATTGTTTATATTCTTAGATAAATTACAAACTTGCATTTATGTAATGGAAACCATAGTTATCTAGGGCCTCATAAAAAAGCATCATTTGTCATCTTTTCAATAAGATGAGGTTTAATGTATTTATTTTGATATTTAGGCTCAAAACAAATAAAATTCATCAAAAAGTCCCTATGAAACTATAGAGAACAATGAATTTAAGCAATATTGAAACAAATGAAGGTTTCTATTTTACAATACGTAAAAACATCTACAACTTTTTTCCCAAAAATATTTTTGTACCGTCAAGTATAACCGAGTTATAAACGATTTAAAATAAATCTCATTTTGGTTTTTGTTTATTATCTCGCGTGCCATGGCACTTTTTTAAACCATTAAAGCATCACTAAATAGGTCTGAGGTCTAAGAAAGGAGAACAATTTGTTTAATTTAAATTTCTTTGTAGCTCTTACCGTTTACAAGATCCCAATAGTGGCGCTTCTATGTGGACCACCCTGTATATGTATATTTACATGTATTTGAAAATGTATTCAATCCGAAATCTAAAAGTTTAATGCTGAAAATAATCTATAGGAAAAACTAAGAGAGAAAAACAGTTTTTAATTTACTTTTAATTTAAAATTCATAATTTTGCAACAATAGCTAGATATCTTTTGTCTGGCTAAACTTTTTCTACACAAATACTTCGTTCTGGACAAAAAAATTTGCCCCTGTTTCAGATTTGTATGTAGTTTTGTGTTCGACTTAAAGCAATATTCACACTGTTCAGTGTGTCACCTTTCGCTCACTCTGTATAATAATTGTTAAAATGAAGATATGTTGTTGTTTTGAAACTGTTTATCGCTTACCAACTTGACATTCCGTTGCATTTTCCAATTTGTTGTAATGGCAGGTTAAGAAGCATATATTGCACTTAGTCACAAGTAGAATAGATGACCGCCTTAAAAGCTCAGGCACTGACCAATGTTTATTTGAAAAGGTAAATGTAGGAAAATAAATAGATTCGATTTTGCACCTAACCTGACACATATTGTGAGATCCGAAAATAGAGTCATTAGATTATATCTCGACATAAAAACGTTTTACATATTTTTACAAAACATTTATTGTAAGAAACTTGTAGCTTTCTAAGGCAGTATTATAATTAATTTAAACTTCAAACTATCAAAGTTGCTTTTCGACTTGTTCACAATAACAAATTGCAATCACTGTTTCCGTTGCAACAATTAAAATCGATGTTGCGAAATGTAAATGTTAGGTTCAATTTTTAAATAATATACCCGAATTGCTTAACTATAAGATGTAGAAACTCAGAAAATAGAGTTGAATAGTGTGTAATACTGTAAAATTGTATTAATTGCTAAAAACCACAAAAGTGGCTGTATAAAAGAATATAATTAACTTAATTACATTATACAGTTTCTTAGTTTTTAATGAATGTCTATTTTTTAGCTTGCTTATTTCTACCAGTTACCTTTTTTGAAAGACAGTCAATTGGGTATTGCCAAAAATACATACATTTTTTTGCTTTCATCAACCGCAAAATTTACCTGTAACAAAAAAAATATTATTAGTATACAGGCATCGCCAGAACCACTGAACTAAATAAAATGTGTGAGTGTGTATATGGATTTCTATAGAAAACACTAGAATACTTTTTAAACGGCTTAACTCACTACAAATTAGATATTTAATTAAGTATTAAAGCTACTAGGTGGGTAGCGTCCGAAGACGATCGAATACACCCGAATACAGCTATTAATTATTAATACTATATCAAGCGGGTAGCCCTCGAAGACGTTGACATTTATAGGATATGGTTTTGGAGTGGCTATTTGGGTAAACTGGTACACTATGTAATACCAAAATTCATGCGAACAAAGTTGCGAATGAAAAGCTAGTAATAAATCATGTATAATTATTAAACTGCTGTTTTTCTATTTAGGTTCAAATTTTGTTATTTGTTACAAAAATTGCACTCATTTAAACCTGTATAAGAACCAGTTGAAATTGTTTTAACGGTTTCATATTCGGTTTGATTTGATTTTTATTTTGATAATTTTTTAGCACAAAGATCCAACTCCGATTAACGTACCATAAAAAAACATCCAATAATTTCGGTTTTTGTTCCGATTCTGATTCGGTTTGAGTTCCTGTTTCTGGTATAAAGAAGAAAATATTATGATACAATTTAAAAGCACCAGGTTGTTATCGCTTTCAGTTAAACTAAAAATGATAACAGTTGGGAATCATATTATAATGATGTAGAAAAATTTCCCTCCAATGATTTTTGTATATGTACAGGGTGGAACAAATTCGAATGTTTTACGGAGTATCTCGGTTACCGTAATAGATAGCGAAAATCTTTCGGTCTCTTGGGCTATTTTTTTGAGAAAATAACACCTATGCAATCAGATTTTTTCTATCGAATTCCATTTTGGCACTATAGACGAAAAACGAAATTTCATCATTTTTGAAAATTTCCTGTAACTTCTTTATTTATTAAATTAGAACAAAATGTTATAGAGGTTTTTTATACAGATTTTTATGGTTAATTTAAAAATCGTTTTTTTTAGCCTCCTTGACTTTCGAGAGGTGGAGGAAACTTAAATTTTTTTAAATGGAAACCCTAGTTGGCCGTGACTTTATGTGAAAGAGTATTTTTTCAGCTTTTCAAAATTATATAGTTTTATATATTTGTTGCAAACAATAACCGAGATATGGCCAATTTTGTAAAAATTCGATCAACAAAGTTTGCCATGATTTCGTAAACAAGTGATGTTTGCAATTAGTAAACAACTAAACGTCGTTGACAAGTAAATTCGGCAGCAACCACTACGTTTTTATCACTTACAAAGTAATATTCTAACATTACACTTTTCAAAAAGTTCATATTTGGCCATGTTCACAATACCACAATAAACAGTTATAAAATACAAAAGAATACACGGATTTGCTTTAAAGTTGACAAATGTACTTAGAAATGACGTTTAGTTGTTTAATAATGGCAAACATCACTTGTTTACGAAATCATGGCAAACTTTGATGATCGAATTTTTACAAAATTGGCCATATCTTGGTTATTTTTTGCAACAAATATATAAAACTATATATTTTTGAAAAGCTAAAAAAATACTCTTTCACATAAAGTCATGGCCGACTAGGGTTTCTATTTAAAAATATACAAGTTTACTCCATATCTCGAAAGTCAAGATGGCTAAAAAAGTTAAGTTTTGTTTTTAAGCATATAAAACTACATAAAAAACCTATATAACATTTTGTTCTAATTTAATAAATAAAGAAGTTATGGAAAATTTTCAAAAATGACGAAATTTCATATTTCGTCTGTAGTGCCAAAATGGAATCCGATATAAAAAATCTGATTGCATAGGCGTTATTTTCTCAAAAAAGTAGCCCAAGAGACTTATTAGTTTTAAATTTTAATTTTGACTCATTTAAGTAATTATATAAAACACAATCCTTAAAAATTAATGCGAGAAATTACACCTTGAATAGGTAGGTAAGTTATTTAACAATATTTGGCGGTCCAAGTTTCGACCTTCCGCGGGCCGGGCGGTCCGTATCCGGACCGCGGTCCGCCTTTTGCCAACCCCTGGCCTATAGGCTAGAGCGCTTTTTGTATGGAGCACATGGTATATTAGTTGTTATAAAACATTAAACGTCTATCTTATTACTGTTTAAAAGATATACAGGGTGAGTCACGACGGACGCGTCGGAGTTTTATGGCGAAACGGTTTATATTTTCTAATTTCTGTCGCTGTTAGATTATGTAAGTCAATAAGGGCTACATTTTAAAAATATTTTCAAACATACAGGGTGCTCCAAAAAAGAGTGGCATATCAAAGTTATACTTTTTCTTATGGCACACTCTGTATATTTTTACATTTTTGGATTCCTTTTAAATTTAATTCAAAAAATGTACAAGATCATATGGGTCTAAAGTCAACCGTTCTCGTGAAAATTGTATTTTCATGATAATACAGTAGTTTCAAAATTTTCAACATTTAAAAACTTTGAGAAGTCTGAAGAAATTCGCTTGGAGATAAGATTGACAATAGATTATGTAACACTTTGCACCACCTACATTTTTAAAATATTATACAGGGCGTTTTTTACGCTTGGTCAAACTTGTGAAACTTTAAACATCGATCACTCATTTTTTTTAAATACAACACCCTATATTTTTTTACACCGTCTTATAGAAAATGTAATTCTCTTTCGAAAACATTAATACTGTTTTATACCTAAAATTGATATTTTCCGAGATATCGCGATTTTATTGTTAATTATTAGGGCAAAGTAATATTTTCGAGTAGGCTATGAAGGTAGACAGCGGTAATTTGAAACAATTGAAAGAAAGAACATTATCTTTTGCCTACGCATTTTTGACATTTTTTTATAATGAAGAGCAATCTCACGTTTAAATCGAGATTTCTCAAAATTATTTATGCATTTATTTATTGGACCAGTATGATGATTACTAAATCCTATAAACCATTTTTTTGTATGTTTATAACACGACACTCGGTTTTATTAAAATGTCTTTGCTTAAATTCTGGTTCCACGCATTTCCAAACATTGTGTTTTATACAGTGTGCACAATGTTTAAAGTAAGTAAGTGATTATGGTGTGTTAACTAAAATATAAATACACAGAAAATATTTCAAATTGAGACCGTAGTAACTTTAATTGAACATAAATAAAAATATTTCTAGTGATAACTAAAATGTATGTAATAATAATTCAAAAACTTTGAGACAATCACTCCTAATATGTTGCGTTATGTAAGACGTTCACTTGAAAAGAGGATTACAATGTGTATTCAAGAGGATGGTCGTCATGTTGAACATTTATTGTAATCGGCTGTTAAATTTTGTTTTTGAATTATTATTACATACATTTTAGTTATCGCTAGAAATATTTTTATAAATGTTCAATTAAAGTTACTACGGTCCCAATTTGAAATATTTTCTGTGTATTTATATTATTTTCTGTGTATTTATCTTTTAGTTAACACACCATAAACACTTACTTACTTTAAACATTGTGCACACTGTATAAAACACAATGTTTGGAAATGCGTGGAACCAGAATTTAAGCAAAGACATTTTAAAAAAACCAAGTGTCGTATTATAAACATACAAAAAAATTGTTTATAGG